>LPNX010739964.1:111461-132188 GCA_001517045.1 Pseudotsuga menziesii
ATACTTTATTCCTAGCCTCCTAGGCACCCTTATGCTTTTTCTGCTTTATTGCCTGCTTTTTTAGTGTTTTAAGGCACATAGGAAAGCAAGACTAGGTGAGGTGAATCAGCTTTGTTGCCTCTTCCTCCTCCACTCTTTCCTCCATGAAAAAGCATGTATGAGCTGCCATTTTACCACTCTTTAGCTTGCCCATGCGCCCTTGCTAATTCGTGGGGTCCTTGATAGATTTGGGATCAGCTTTTTACACCTATGGGGGATTTGCCTATTTTGGGTAAGCCTGCTTTATGCTAGATTTGGATGCTTCCTTATGCATTCGATTTGCTCATGTATTCTGTATATTCAATAGCCTATGTTATTACAGGGTTGGCTATTGTACACTCAGTTAATATAATTTTGTGTTACAGCTCCATATTCAGTCTCCATTGTTGATAATTTTGCATGATCAATTGTTAATTGTTGTGGGTGAAATTAATCTACTGCAGGCCTGAATTTCTACATCTTGATGTCACCAAAGTCCCACTTGCATCATTTCATTTGGAACGTGAAGCTATTCAATGGTTCTGTTGGTACATCAAGGATCATGAAGAGCCCCAATGGATAGACTTTTTCCAACTCCTTTTGCACCGGTTTGGCCCTAGTGGTTTTGATGAATTCACAGGAGCACTCGCCAAAATTCACCAGACTGGCACTATGAGAGAGTATCAGACATAATTTGAGAACTTAGTCAAGCACACAGAAGGATTTTCTGATGCATTCTACAGGAGTTGTTTTATCAGTGGTAACAAGGATACAATCTGATCTGACGTTACACTGTTCTGTCCCAATACAATGATGGAAATCCTAGGGTTGGCTAAGTTGGCAGAGGAAAAGATTAGGGCTCAACAATGACCCAAATCCATTCAGAAATATGGTTCCCCAAAGACATCCAATCCCTCTGACTCATAGAACCACTCCTATCAAGCATTTGTCTGAAGTCGAGATGTGGGCACATAGGGAAAAATGACTTTGTTATAATTGTGATGATAAATTCACCCGAGGACATCAATGTACTTAATACAAGCCTTATTTATTGGATGTGGCTTCTCCACCTGCACTTGGAATTTGTGACACTGCTCAGGATGCAGTAGATGATCAGGTCAACATTCCGCAAACCGCCTATTGACCCTCAGATTGCTAAACAAGTTGATTATTTTGTCCATCCTTTCTCTAGATTTAAAGTCCTGGTTGCCAATGGGAGCACCTTACCTTGCAAAGGAAAGTGTTGTAGTGTGTGTATCTCTATTGGAGATTATAACTTGCGCTCTAACATGTCTGGCATACCCCTAGGAGGTTGTTCTCTGATTTTGGGCACTCAATGGTTACACACACTTGGACCCATCTTATGGGATTTTGCTGAACTATGGATGCATTTTTTAGTCAGTGGAAAAAAACACACATTTAATGGCTTACAACCAGGGTCTCTCAGCATCATCATTTCACATTGCATGGAAATGGTCCTTAAGAAGAATTCACATGGTGTCATCACTCATCTCCATTTCATTCAGATGCAACCTTCGGCAGTCTCAAATACTCCCTTGGATCTTTCATTCCGATGCACCCTTCAGATGCCTAATTTTTCCAAGCCCTTCACTCTTGAGAGTGATGCTTGTGACAATGGAATTGGTGTTGTCCTCTTTCAAGATGAACATCCCATGGCATTCACTGGTAAATCCCTTCTTGGAAAGAATTTATCCACCTCCACATATGAGAAGAAAATGATGACTATTTTGCATGCAGTACAGAAGTGGTGGCCATACCTCTTAGGGAATCCTTGTTGCATCAAGACTAATCACCAGAGTCTGAAATATTTCCTAGAACAACGGGTCTCATCCCCAACACACCAGAAATGGGTTAGCAAACTCAGGTGTTATGACTATGAGATCAATTACAAGAAGGCTAAGGACAATCTTGTGGTGGATACTCTTTCCCGCACATTTGATGCCCATGTCTCTCTTTCAGCAATTGTTATGCCTATTACAACTTGGTTACACTCTGTTCAACAAGGCTATGTCATTGACTCCTCATTATCTGAAATCATCCAACCATTGGCCAATAACCCTTATGTGGTACCACATTTCTCTTGGGATGGCTCTTCTCTGAGATACAAGGGTCGTATGGTGCTTCCCAGAGCCCAGATATTAAACATGCAGTCTTTTATGAACTCCATGCTTCTCCATCGGTAGGGCACTCTAGGTTCATGAAAACATATGAGAGGGCATGATGTCACTTCTTTTGGAAGGGAATGAAATGAGAAATTCAATAGATGGTTTCCGAATGTGCTCCTTGTCAGCGCCACCAAGGTGAAACTACACTCCTTTCCAGATTGCTCGAACCTTTTCCCATCCCTACAAGGATTTGGACATATATTTTGATGGATTTCATTCAAGGGCTCCCTAAATATGGAGGGAAGACTGTAATATTGGTTGTGGTTGATCTACTCTTCAAATATCATCATGTTTGTGCTCTCCACCTTCCATATACCACCTCCTCAATCGCATAAATTTTCATGGACAAGATATTTCTTCTTCATGGAATCCCTTCTTCCATTGTCTCAGACCGCAACGCAACTTTCACAAGTCATTTTCTCCTTACTGACACCAAATTGAATATGAGTTCAGTTTATCACCCACCAATAGATGGTCCGACTGAAGTCATCAACAAATATTGGGAAACTTATCTTCGTCATTTCACCTCTAAAGAACAACATCTGTGGGAAAAGTGGCTCCCTCTTACTGAATGGTGGTACAATTCTTCCTACCATACTACATCTCAAATGACTCCATATGAAGCAGTTTATGGTCACACACCTCAAGTAATCCTTCCATACACCCCTAGCAGTTCACCAGTTCAGGCAGTTGACATGGTTCTTCGAAACGGACATCAGATTCTTCACACTCTGCACGACAATCTTCACATGGCCATAACCCGCATGAAACACCAAGCCGATCAGCATCGTTCTGAGCGCATTTTTCAAATTGGTGACATGGTTTTTCTTAGTCTGCATCCTTACAAGCAATCCTCCTTGAAAATAAAAGGGAATCCAACGCTCGCTCCAAATATCTCTAGTCCATATACAGTTCTTCAAAAGATTGGTTCTGTTGCTTATAAATGGGCACTTCCTCCTTCTTCTCGCATTCATCAAGTGATTGGCACCAACATCAGAGAACAAATTGTTTTACCAGAGTGGGATAATGAAGGATTCATCATTTCAGATCTGGGGTCCATCCTCAATAAGCACACTTTTCCGCTTCACTCTCGATCCATCATAGAGGTCTTAATTCAGTGGCACAACATGCAACCAGAGGATGCTATATGGGAACTGCTCCTTCAGATTCAACAACAATTTCCACATCTAAAGCTTTGAGGACAAAGCTTTTTTTTAAGAGGGAGGGGATGTTAAGAACCCGTGTCAACCCTCTTCTTTATTTTGTTAGTATATTTTATCGGATGCATATGCTTTGTAATTCATCCCGTTAGTATGTTGTATTATCCCACATTCATGGGGAGTAAGTAATAGTTGTTAAGTTGTCTAGTTATTATGTTGCATTATCCCACATTCAT
Source organism: Pseudotsuga menziesii (assembly GCA_001517045.1). Taxonomy (NCBI): domain Eukaryota; kingdom Viridiplantae; phylum Streptophyta; class Pinopsida; order Pinales; family Pinaceae; genus Pseudotsuga; species Pseudotsuga menziesii. The sequence goes on from LPNX010739964.1 coordinate 115,062, forward strand.
GGGGGGTAATAGTTGTTTACATTAGACTTAGTATATAAGTATGTGTTGAGTCTAATGAAAGCATCGAAGAGTTATTTTGTATTGAGCTTGCTCAAAGGAGAGGTTTCCCCCTCGAAGTGGTCCACGATCAATAAAATCTCCTTTGTGCTCCAATATTTCTGTTATATCGTGCATTTTCATTGTTTATTGCAGGAGGTTCTCCACAGGCGTTTTTTCGACGGTCGAGATCGCAAAAATAGCAGATCAATGGTGGAGATAGATTTTGTTGATCTAAGATTCCCTTGGGAAATAATGTTTCAAATTTCATGAAACGCGATAAAGAGGAGACATGTTTGACGGTAGAGATCAACGCAAAGATAGATCTACAATGAAGAGCTTTTCTGTCATCCATAAGTGCATGGAAGAAATATCAGTTGAAAACATTAGAGGGAATTTGAGGTAAAAAATGGGCCTCCTAAGAGATGTACTACAAAAATATAAGATATATTAAAATATTATGAGTTAGGGGTTTTATGGGGTAGGTATATATGACAACTCATCTCCTACACTACTTTTTATGCACAATATAAACAACCATTGTTGAGTTACTTTTCTAAATTGACTATAAATAAAATTAATAAAATAACTCTAGAATGATGTGACTAAGATTCATTGTAAATTCTCAAAAAATGATTGTCCTTTAGCATTTATTTGTATTGAACTTGTAAATAAAATTAAACAAAAATGAATTTAATTTATATGCATAACTAACATATTTTTTTCATATAAATATCATTCATGAATTTAATTTATTTTAAAAGTACAAGATTTAATATATATTAGTTTGACATTATGATATTAAATACAATTGAGTGAATATATAATTTAAAATTAAAAAACATGAAAATGACAATATATTATTTTATAAAAAAATGTGAAAAGACATTTTTATGAATTATGAGTACTTTACTTGAAAATGACAATAATATTATTTTATGAGAAAGTGTGAAATGACTTTTATTGTGAGTATTTCACTTTATGACTTAAAAGTACTTGTACCACTACCTTGGTTAACTATGGGTTTTCATCCACCATAGAAAATGTGACAAATAAGCATTCTTAACTCATGCAATGCCACCTCAACCATGGGGGATGATGTCATCTACTAGAATGTAATTGGTTGATTTTTATAGTACATTTTGGTCCTTTTGAGGCCCATTTTTGACCTCAAATTCTCTCTAATGGCACGGAATCCAATAAAGCTCTACGCTCTAGATGATGGGATGGTAGGAGAGTCTAAGATCATCGGTGGAGGTTATATCCCGTAGTTCAGAGGTGCGAGAGACTGCGAAGAGAAAGCGTAATAGTACAAAAATCCAACGGCAAATATCACAGAGCTCAAGACTTTTAGGTCCTGGATCTACGGCTAGTATTTCATCCGACTAAAAATATGGATGGTCAGATAAGAGAATAAAATAGTATAAAAGTTGGCATGTGGATCTAGAATGAGTATTCTTTTGCATCATCGAGAAGCGAGGGTTCAGGCTGTGTAGATCGTGCCACCTTGGACAAGCTTCTGAATCAAACTGTCAACCAACCTGGTACATTTTTTCTATATTAAGTTGTTTTCTCATGACCAAAACGGAAGATTCAGAGGCTCAACACCTCGAGTTTCAGGAAGCTGGGGAAGCCCTAGTAGATAAAGGAGCTGAGGTCTTTGATACTATCATACTCAATGATAGTATAGAAGTCGCTTAGAGTAAGCTAAAAACTCTTCAGTTATAGGGAATCAACACCCATGGGGTGTTCAGTTCATTTTTATTTTATTTCTTTGTTGAGAAAACCCCTAGTCGCCTGGAATTCATAAACTGGTGCATAAGAAACTATTCTCCGTCTGAGGGTGTGATAATGAAAGTGTTTAGGTTTAGGATGTTATGTCCCAGAAATTCCCTAAACATCTGAAACATTCTTCTAATCCCTTTTGAGTTTACCCAGATGTCTAGTGAGTACAATGAAGAAGATATACTCTGGTTTTTTGAGAGGTCTTCAGCTGAACAAAAAGATGATTTTCTTGGAACCTGTTTGATGCCAGAAATCTAATTGTTAAACTCTCCATTCCCCATCGATTTTTGACCTATTTAATGAAGAGACATGGTCTGTAATAACCCTAGCGAGCCAGTTCTTAGGTATGGACTCGAACCAATTTGTTAGTGAACCTTTATTGAGTCTAATATTCACCCTCAGTTCAAGACGAGCAGCATCAGGAGCATCGAGTCAGACTTCACCACCCGCATGTTTGCAATTTGATGAAATCTTAGCTAAAAGAATAAATTCCCAGTTGAGTAATTTTCGTCAATTAGGAACCTTTAGGTTTCAATCCCTTCTTCTAAAGATGTTTTTGAGCTTTAATGATGATGACCTATAGCTGCTGGAAATGGTTATGACATAAGATATGCACAAGGATTATTTCAAGTTCATGAATGTCCTCCTGGAACCATATATGAAGGCCTCTTCCAAAGGAGGTTTCCCAGGGTCCTTCCAGAGATGAAAATCCTGCTGGAGTTATCCCCTGAAAGAAGAGTGAGGTGTTGGTTTCTCTCAGAAGACAATAACGTGATCAGGGTCTATGGGTTTACTCGTTAGCCATATGTCTTGTCGGCGTTCCTGACATTGAGGGAGTTTGCACTAGAGATAATCAAGAAAAGGCTGACATCTGAAGATGAACACTTTCTAAGGTTCAGGAAGCTTGCAGATATTAAGTTTCCATGGGAAGTTGGTCCTTTTATTGTTAAAAGCAAATTAGCCTTGCCAATCGTCAAAAATTTTCTCAGAGAGAAAGGTTTGCGATGGAGGCCACAATTAACTATGACCCTCACTACATCATCTCTAATAGAAGGAAACAAAATAAGAACAAGACATTTGAGCATGTTGAAGTGGCAGGGTTGATGGAGAAGGAAAATTGGATGAAATACCCTGTAGAGACTAACTCCGATGAAGATCAATTAAAACCGAGGAACCTAATAAACTCGTGCAAAGTGCCAAGGCTAAGGGGAGAAAGAAAACTATGAAAGTTAAAGGTCCAACTTTTGAAATTCAGGAGTATGCATTCAGTAGTGTTCCTAAAGAGGTGGTAAGTAAGTAGAAGTATAAATCCAAGCTGCTGGAAAAAATACAGAGAAGCTGGTGAAAAAACCTTTGAAGAAATATTGAAGTTATGCGACGAAGTGGACAAATTGTCAGTCCAGAGTACCTCATTGGAAACTGTCAGAGACCCGACCAGGGGCATGTTGAATTTGGTCGTGATCACAGGGGACAAAGTAGTTGAGCTATAGTTAGATCCAAAAAGGGTCCCTAAAATCGACATGATTGACTTAAATCAAGGGATAAGTGACTTCCTCTACACTGATTTTATCCAAGCTTCCTTGCAAAAATACAAACTAACAACCGGTAAGAAAAGAGTTGAAGAGACGCTCTGAAAGGAGAAGGTGGAGAATAAGGCTTACCAAACCCAGATTAGGAAGCTCCAGGTAGATATATCGTTGGTAGAAATCCCAGGAGATAAAGGTACTGCCACACAAGGTTACTAAAGGACAAGGAGGGCACAATCCAACTGTTGAAGAAAAAGCTAAACATTCTCACTACTCGGCTTATACAAACTGTTGAATTGACTGAAATTGAAAAAGAGAAGGAGGCCTTAAGCACCGAGTTAACCGATTGTAAGGATATATTACTCAAGCAAGAAGAAAGGGAGAAACAATGGAACAAATAGGCAGAGCTCTGGGTCAGAGAAAAATGAGCCTTCGAGGCAAGGAAAGCTGAATTGGAAAGAGAGTTAAAAGAATTAAAGGAAAAGGCTCAAGAACAACCAAGTCTTGTGGCTCAATCATTTGATATGTCTCGTGTCGACTCCCTCTCCCAAGCCATGTCCCAGGTAAGTTTCAAACCTCTATAAATCACTATCCTAAGAAAGCAGAATTAGGACCTGATGGACATGGCTAATGCCAAAGAAGGATTGAGAAAGAAGTTGGAAGATCATTGTAAAGAATTGGAGGATAAGAACAAAAAATTAACTAAATAGGCTTTAGGCTAGAAAACTCTTATAGGGGAAAACACCTCATCTGGGATATGATAATAGTAGAATCAACCAAATTACGACCATACTTGGATTTTATCCGAGATAAGGAAAATGTCATACATGCAGCCAAAAAACACATCCAGATAGAAAGGATGGACCTAAACAAAAGGCCCTTGGACACAACTGAAGGTGCAATCAATTTTTTGAACAGTTTGACTAATGAAGACATCAGACGAGGAAACATCCAGGATATGATTCCAGTCATCACATGGGCCAAAAGAGTGGTTCACAAACACCGCCACTTAAAGATGGTCGAGGAAAAATGGAATTTCATGCGCAAACAAGACAATAACTTTGTTGTGTTGTTTAAACCTTTGGTCCAAAGGGGGCACCCTTTCTTCTGGGAATAAAAAAGACCAATGATATCCTCGAAAGAGTATCATGACAGATTGATCGAGTATAGGAAATAACACAGGCCATTCAAAGACATGGCCGAGCAGTCGCTTTCAGGAAAATTCATGGTCAAAAACTGCCTGGTGAATTTGAATTATTATTTGATTTCAAGGTGTTGTGCACAAGGTTACAAACACCTTCCTATCTGGAGAACCTAGATCTTAGAGTATTGGCGTAAGAAATGGTAAATTTAGAGGCACTGATAGTTAACCAATGGAAAGTGATCGAAAACTACAGCAAGGCCAAACATAGGCTACACCAAGGAATGTATTCTTAGGCCATAATCAGAACGAAAGATACAGATGTGAAGTAATCAGGTGAGCCGGGATTTTGAAGACGTAGAATTTCTTGAGGTCCAACAAATATTTTACCCTCATCACTTTCTGTTTTATGCCGCCCATGGAAAGATGCCACGATACAGTTTGTTGAGAATTTGTTTCCAATTTTGTAACTAATTTTTGCCCCATTTCGAGGTTGGTCTCGGGGGCCCAAACACTATAAATATGCTCCTCACGGAAGGAAAAAGGGTTGGTTGGAACCTATTGGACTATTGTGTTTGTGATATTTTGATTTATTTTTAATACAAGTTACAGAGATGAATGTTGATTATTTTGAATGCAAGAATTCCTATGTATTTCTCAATTACAGTCTATAATTTTTCTTTTTCTTATGTGCATGTGCTTCCTATTATCTCTTTACATTATGTTTTCTTCATGTCGTATACTTAGTGTATAATGGTTTGGAATTCATACTCATATGCTCCTGCCATTGTCTCTAATATCCACCAAACGTTTCCTCCAAGGTGTAGAATTCATCCCTATGGTGCTCTACACCAGTGGACTGTCATCATTCTGCATTTTCCACCAAACCCAAAACAAATCAACCGTGATCAAAGTACTATTTTTCTCTTGCAAGCATTTTCTATGCAAACTGCTCTGTTTTCTTGGTATTTGTGACTCCATAGCCCGATATTTCTTTATCTTGTTTTCAACCATCAATAATTGATATCCAATCCATGACAATATGTCTGGCCTTGTATTACATTTTTGAGAGATCCCTCAATCGGAGAATCCAACTCCCTTTCCTAAAGTGGTTATGCTGTCACCTCAGGGTCCACCTTCCCACAACCTTGGGTGTGATTCTAAGTGCTAACAATCATCATCCATGGATTTGGAGTGTATTGGTATGCTACCATGATTGAGTCAGATAGTTGGTCACTAATATCACATCAAATGTAGACTCATCTCTCTTTTTCCTCTGATACCAGATCAACATATACCAAAGTATCTTACCTATCGCATCTCTCTAGATTCATACTTTGGGTGGAATTATGTTATGCCTAAAATTTGTATCAATGCTTCAATCCCTCAAAATCCCTGTCCAATAACTCTTTTGGATCCTTACTGCTTATCCCTAACTTGGCTAGCACACTTTGCTTCCTGAGACAGAGTGCCATCTAGCCCTGACACTTGTTTCACATTGGAAAAAGGTTCAAGTGGTGCCCTTTCCTTCACTACAAGGTGCATCGGTGTACTTCTCCCTATTGCAAGAAGCATCTACAAGATCAAGAAGGAGAAAATAGAATTTTCGAGAAGCTTCCAAGCAAAATCTCTCATGGAGGATGATCCTATCCATGTGGGGGAGCAGGCACTTGACCTCTTGACCCATAGGGATGATTCCTCACCTTCCTCCCAAAATATCTCAACCCATTTGGGATTCCTTTTTCCTATAAATGCAAGCTACTTGGATCATGTAGAGGAGATATCAAGACAGCATCCTTATGTTGTTGGATTGAAGTCTGGCATAGGAGAAAAAGAGAGAGAGATTGTGAGAAAGAGGTTGCATAGTTGAGATTTGTGTGTGTGTATCAAAGACCTTGTGGAGACAAAGCTATTGGCAACAAGGATTTGGTTGTATATTTTTCTTTTCATATTTAAAACAAAAGTGTTTCCCTTTCTCATACATGATTTATGTTAATATTGATCATTTATTATTAGTTTCCTTGATCACTAATATATATTATTAATTTATCTTGTTACTTGCATCCCTTACCTTGTTTCTTGTGTCCTTTGTAGTTATAATGTATAGCACTAGGATCGGTGAAACAAGAGAAACCTTCCAGATATAAGGTAAAGAGAGTTTGTTATTCAAGTAGATATGTCATCTAGGTAGATGATATACTGTTGTGTCTTTTTGTTATAGACTTGCACCATGCAGGCTAGAGGAACAAACTATGTCTGCACTGATTGAAATTTTCCTAGTAACACCTTCTTGTTAATTCACTATGTTTTTCTCTCAGTGTTTTTACTGAGCCTCCTATGTGCTACCTTATGCATTCTAGGGTTTTTGGCTTGTTATTAATATGTTAGGAATATGGAAAGCTCAATACAGTTGAATACAATTTTTTTTGCAAGGTTACATTGAATATCTCTTATCTATTGTTGAGGTGATATGTCTTATCAAGAAATATTCTTATGTGTTGTAAGCCATTCTCTACAAATATATCTATCATACTCAAATAATTTTGGGTTTTTTCATCCTCCTTATTTGGGGGATTTTCCTAGGGTATATCTTGTCTCTCATGATTGATTTATATGGTTGATTTATGGATTTGATTTATATGGTTGATTTATTTATAATATTTATATATGGCTGATATATGTGGTTTACATATATGTGGCTAATTTATGAGAATCATATGTGTTGGATCAATAAAAGTTTTAAAGTTCAAGCATCTCCAATTTTTCTCAAACATCAACATGGTATCAGAGAATAGGGAATGAAAGAGCTTAACTATGTGCAACAAGCTAATACTATGTAGATCTTGAAGAGTTGAGCAAAATATTGCAGCCATGACATCAATCTCCATTCGACCTAAATACCAACTTGAAGGCACATCAAACTTTAACACATGAAAAATAGGTTGTTAATCGTTCTTTAGGAGAATGAATAGATTCCTACGTGGCCTCGTTGATTGGGGATCCTTCGTCCAATGCAAGGAGAATCCAAGATAAATTCATGTGCACCATTCCCATCATTTTCTAGGAAACAAATTTCATGGAGCATTTATGATCAATCCGTGAGGATTCAACCAAAACCATTGAAAACCAACTTCCCAAATGGGTTGGTTTAGCTAATGTGTGAGCGGATTTCAAAAATTCACAATGATTTGGGAGATATGATAAGGTATGTGAAGATTAATTTTTCATAATTCATGTTATGGATGTATTTCCAATGTGGATGAATTAGTTGTACGACCTAGGGATTTGTGGATTTGATATTATTATTCTTCAATGGATCCTGTGTGTAATGAGATCCTCTTAGATTTAATAACTCATCCGAAGAAGAGGATGATGATCGTCGAAGTAATTTTTTCCAGAAGAAGAGAATTCTCTCCAAGTTGAATCGGATCCAATTTCCTCATGCATAAATTCACTACCTCCTACATGCATGCAAATTTGCAAGGAGACCAAGACCAAGGGAATCTAGTAATATCTGCAAGGAAGCAGAGATCAAGATGGAGCACACACAAAAAAAATATAAGTACTTGTATTTTGTTTTTTATCTGCTCTTTATATCTATATGCTTTTGAATGTGTTTCATTACACTCATACAGAGATATATATTATGGGGACTAGGAATTGTGTTATGATATAAACATATTAAGCATATATGTTGATTATCTTTCTTTTATTGTCAAATAATAAAACTCATGAAGTATACATGCATGATTTTTTTATTATCATATTCTTTTATAAAATATGATATAAAGGTTTTTGAAAATGTTTCATGACTATCATATATATATTTGTATTCTTATACATTTTTGTTTGTATTTTATTAGCATATTGTTGATCTCATGAGTCCTTATTATGTGATTTGATATATGAGTAATATAATACTTACTGATATATACTTATATATGACTGATATAAAGTTAAACATTTCCTTCATAAGACATGAGATAGAGGGTTGCATGCTTGCTTCATGAGATGTGAACGTAGGACTATGTGATCGGTCATACTATATCAGATAGAGAGATTCATGATTGATTCAGAATATATGAGAAATGCATATTTCTTCATAAAAAATGTATTTTTGAATTTATATAGGGTTTCAAAACATCACATAAGATATGAATGGTGTTATATCAAAACATTGATTTAGCCTATGTACATAACTATGTGAACCATTTCCAGTATGTTGAAAGTTTTCATGTGATTACATTTCTTGGTTATGTAATGTTATTAATCATTTGATTATTTTTCTTGTAGGGGAAAACATATTCCCTAACCTACAATAAGAGAATTACATGGATTCATTTGGATGGATGATCTTGAAAGAGAGCAGATCGAGAGGTTTCTATGTTTCTTAGGCAGAAGACAAAACAGAATCCCTAATTCTATCTCCAGAAATGTAAAGAGTCATGAAATTAATTCATTTATCATATTTATATTCATATATGTGTTATACATAGAGGAATGTGATTCTCTGTGATGGAGGACTAAAATTATGATTCTCACATCCTAGATATTGAGAGGGAGAAGCTATATTTGCTGACTCCTGGAAAACCAATGGATTTGTTTAATTAAACTCCTGTTATGTAGAAACCTTGATGGTGCTCATATTCAAAAGGAAACTATATGTAAGAATATTAAATGATTTTTAAGTTTATAGGTGTAACAATCATTAGATACAATTTTCTTTTTTTGAGGAAAAATGTTCAGTAGAGTTCTTGAAAGGATTCAAGCACAATGGATTGTAAATCCATGACCACACACATAAATATAAATCTAATTCTTGTTCATATTTATAGGATCTCATGTATGCTAGATATATCTATACATGTCCCAATATATTTTATATGCTTTACTATCAAATAATAGACATGTACAACAAGCATGCGTTTTTTTACCTACTTAGTACAAGTGTATGTGGATTCATACATGTCTCGATCAGTGATATTAAGTTTCAAATACATATGGATTCTGACTAGTACAATGATCAAGAAATATCACATCAAAGATGTTGCTCAGATAGAGCACATTGTAAAGCATTTGTAAAACTTTACAAAGTTCCTAGTTACTTATATCCAAGAAATGGTGTAGAAAGAAGTTGTGTAACTCTTAGAGAGGTAGCAGGGGTGTTGTAGTATAAAAAGAAGAATCCCTAAGAAAGTAATCAGGCCTTGAAGAACATCATAGAGAATGGAAAGCTCGTAGAGAACTTCTCGAGATAGAAGAAGATTCTTGAAGTCAACAAATATTGAATACTGGATGAAAAGATGAAACTTTCTTTCTACATGATTTTGCACATTAGATGTATAATGTTGTATATGATGGATATGCAATCGATTGTTTCAATTTTAGATAAACAACATTCTCGTTTGGATCTAGATGATGGTACTATGTGTAAGTAGTTGGTTGGTCTCTAAGCATACTTATTGTATTTATGCTTACTAATTAAGCATATGTTTGAGTACCTTTGAGGTACATTAGAATAGGTTTTATATTGTATTTGATACATGGTAGACCTATTGTTTAAGAATAATGAAAAACCCATTCCCATACTTGGGATACATTAATTAATCAATTTGATTAATTTCCTATGTTCTATACTAGCTAGTTGGCATCCACTTGCACCACTTGGTCAAAACTTTCCAAAAATGCCTCAATGAGTGCCTTTAAAATATTTTAGATAAGATTCTAAAAACTACATAGACTACCCAGTTTAGTAAGTGCGCTTTCCTGCCTTATCCGGACCTGGATTTCTTTTCAGCAGCTTTACAGTAAAAAGGTGAAAGGATAGTCACATAGAAACTGTCATGTTTTTGTAGTGGACTCATCCTCCTTTTTATCTCTTGAAAGCATGAGTATATTGAATTTCCATCACTTATTAGATTTATTACTTCATTCATCTAATTCGTACTGATTTGGAAAGTGTTTTATGAACCTATGGGGATGTTGGGATGTGTACTTTAAGGGTCCTTAGTTTTGGGTAACTCCGCGGTTTTTGAGGAAGTTTGTAAGCAGAGTTACGGCTCAAAATAGTCTTAGGGGTGTCAGGGTAAGTCAAAACCCCTTTTTGTAATAAACCCATGGTTTATGTCCAGGGTTTAGGGTTTGGGGTGCCCATGGTTCGAGTCCATGTTTTTGTAAATAGTGCGCTGTATAAATAGGCACTTATGTAAAGAAGAAAGGTTAGGTTTTTGGATGTAAAGAGAAATAAGGCGAAGCTAAGGTTATTTTGAAAAGAAAGGTTAAGTCCCAGCTGTGTGCGTGGACGACCTCTGCAGCTGTGTGTGCAGAGGGTTTGTGTAAAGAGGTTAAGAAGATCTGCAGCTGTGTGCGCAGAGGACTGCTACTATGTGCGCAGCTTTTAAGGACTTGAAGGGATCTGTAGGTGAGTGCGCAGATCAGAACTGTGACTTTGTCGCAAGTTGAATAAAACGTAGTTCTGTGGACGTAGCCCCTACACTGGGGGTGAACCACGTTATATCTGGTGTTGTGGTTTTTGTGCTGTTTCTGTTTATGTTTATCTTTTATGCATTAATAACTAGATATATCTGATAATTAAGATCACTGCTGATAATTAGCTTCGCTGCGAATTCCCAGCAAGGGTTAAGCAAGTCACTGTTGTTTATCTAACTGCGAAGATATTTATATGTGAATGTTTAAAGGCTGTGTTGATTGATTGTAAGTTAATAAAGGCTAAAGGTACAGTAATATCCCTCTTCCGCTTGTAGAAACCTAATTCTGCGGCACCCCATAGCTGTTTCAGGTGAGACTGCAACCTGCGCGTAGGTTGTTGCCGAAAGGGCCAACACTGTGGGTCTTTTGTTGGTGCGAAGCAAAAGGTTTAAACCCCTGGACCCATCCCAAGGAGAAAGATACATAGAACCACTCCGAGACGAAGAACATGATGTTCTGGAGCACATTTATAATATCACAACACAAGATGAATATTATATTGGCCCCACCACCGACAATATTATGGATTGGGAGTGCGACAGCTCCTGTATGACCGACTCAGATGATGGTTTAGAGAGCTGGCAGAACTGACTGTATGAGCTCCATGGCCATAGATGCATCAGAATTACCAAGTCCCTCAGATGGCTTGGTTCGCAGTTGATAACCTTACCCATTTCTCAGAGTTCGACAGACCCAGATGAGCCCATTGCACAGAAGCTAGAGTCGTAGAAACCGAAGAGTCTAGACTCAGCGCTAGGAATCACCACCGCCAGTGGATGGAATGGCTATAAGCAATACCTTCCTAGCTGGGAAGCGTGTCCGACATCCCTCTCCCTGCGCTTTACGGATCAGCTAAAGAAGGTGCGCAGTAGGCTCGACGGGCAGAGTAGGCTATAGGACCATTTGGAGCAGTGTTACAGGATATGGACACTTGAAATTCGACCAGAAAACTCGTTCATGGACATTGGGATTTGGCACACTGATGAGTATCGTACTAAAGAACTAACCTAGTGCCTCCCTTGTTGGCCACCAAAAAACGCTACGGGTGCGACGCTCACAGCTTGGTCGCAGACCTTGTCTAGATATGCCGTAGGTAATTGTCCTGACGAAGGTCCTTCTCCTGACACAGCTATGGTGCTGGTTGCGTCGTAGCATAAAAGCCGGCCGTTGGAACATTGCCGATTTGGCGGCGCCGGTACTTTAATTGCCTTAATTACCTATCCTATGAGTACCCGCCAAAATTTAGTGCAGGATCTCTGTCAGATTTGGCGCCTTCAATGCACATTTATGGACGATATGAGCGGTGGTTTGCATAAGAAGACCCTCGGGCGTCGGCAGTTCACATTATGCAGTTTCACAATTGAACCTATGTCCACTGATCAAGAGCTTCAGAACTTATTGAGAGTATTTCAATAGACAGGTTTGCAGAATATTGTCCACCCCCCACCTGCGCCTGCAGCACGTGAGGAAACCCTACCAGCACCGAGTCCACCAATGCAAACACAGTCTGCTAGGAAGCAGTTTAATCCTGAAGTTCGTTCTAAGCGGAACGAAGACCGACAAAAGCAATCTGTGCAAACATCGTAGGATTCCGGAATGGACCCACCGGGTTCAGTAGAAATCCCAAGCAATGGGGAGGAACATATTCCACCACGATGGTCACCATATGTCTCACCTCTTCGACCAAGAGTTAAACCTCCTAGGAAGAGCAAGCAGTTCATAATCAGTACCCCTTCACTGCCACCAGGTGTGCAGCTAGTTGGATCTATGACAGGGAAGATAGATCAGCTTAAGTATTCCGACCATGATACAAGTGACCGTAGCAAGTTTCCGCAGTTCACACCAGAAAAATATTTAGAGTATGTCAAGTACGACAAGGCGACATTGGTAGAAGTCAAGCGGTGGGCTGCCGGCTTGGATCATGCAGGTCTATTAAAGATGTTGGATGTTCCCCACTTTGGTCGCGGCCCACAGGTGACCATAGTATTCAAACAACTGCTGGTGTTAGTTCATGATGGCTACTTATGGATAGGAGACAAGAAAATCCCTATCAATGGCGAACTCATTCAGAGGATCACTAGTTTACCCAGAGCAGGGCCTAACCCAGCGACCGAATTCCCATCGAAGCATGAGGATACAAAGCTCGCACAGACCATGAAGGAACGCTTTGGCCGGACAAAGGGAAAACGGGGGTATCACACTTTCGCGATTCGGGAAAATCACATCCATTTTGCAGCAGAGCTCCTCTCCTGCAAAGTTATGCGAAAGTGCAGGCCCACTGAAGTACCTGCCCCGGTTATCAGAATTTCTATAAACTACGGCGAGGGTTATAGCTACAACTGGGTAGACTATATTGCGCAGGAATTTTTGGAAGATGCTCATGATGCGCAAGAGAAAGGTAGGCCCTTCCATTATTCATGGTTACTCGTCCTTATAGCATTAGTAGGATGGCGAGAGCCTCTTGAGACGCAGTTCCCTGATGCTCTGGAAGACACGCCTACTGCAACCAGGTATGCATCACTATGGGTCTCCCAGGATAAAAAACACCAGTAGATGACAAATTATGCGTTTTCTTTTTACATGATGGATATCCAGTTTTAGGTCACAAAAACCCCGCGGCTCAGTCAAACGTTATTCTCCCACTATCACGGTGTAGTCACCTTCAGTGCTGACATGCATCATACATTCATCCAGGCTCGCGCAGATGAACAACATCGATGGTATAAGCTCCCATATATAGTCACTGAGGATGATATCCGGGCAGTAACTCAGCAATGGCCAGGGGAATGGTTGAAAGATGTAGGAAAGCAACCTCACATTCCAGTCCCAATAGTTACCAATGTGGGCGCAGGGACTAGTCGACCACAACAGCAAGTTCCCCTGGAAGACAGCGAAGAATAGACTGATTCGCAGCAGAATGATAGCAACCAGGGTGGAGGAGAGGAAACCGACGAAGACGAAGGGCAGGACTCTATCAAATCTACGCCAGACCCTAATACGCAGCAGAAGCACAAGACCCCTAACGCAGAAGAAGTGAACAAACCACATTCCCGGAAGAAAGCAAAGGCGTCAAAAGATAAGTATATTGATGAAGCACCCAGTTTGACCAGTGAGGAGCTTGACGAGGCTTTGTCAAAGTCTACCACAGTTATCACCAAGAAATGGTCAGAGTTTGCCGCTGTTCAATTGGATGCCATCAATGGGGTAGCATGACACATATCGTAGCTAAAGGACTTGGCCACGAACTCTGCAACTGGCATAGTAGAAAGCAATGCACCAATAGGCGTGTAGCCTAAACCAAGGCAATGGCCAGCTCGAGAACACAAGGGCCAAATATCCGCCGCTACCCTTATCACAACTGATGCAGCGTCTCGCGCAGAAATGACCATGAGAGTCGGAATTAATTACACCAAAATGTCCATGGTAGAACTATATCTCTGCCAGTCTGCTATAGCCAAGGAAATTCAAGCCCGAGATCATTATTCCCAAACCCAGTTGGATGACACCAGGAAGCAGAAGGATAGCCTCGCAGTGCAGCTGGAAGCAACAGAACAGCAAAAGAGGGACGCAGAACGCAAATGAATCACATTGGTCCGCGTGCTGGATGAAGCCTGTCAGAATCTCCCTGAATTTGACGTGCAGTTGGTGGAAGAACCAGAGGAAAGACTGGCTAGGTTGAAATACTATGCGTAGCAGTCCCGCAGTGAAATTGAGAAGCTCAAAGCATAACATGAGACCCAGATCGCGAAGCTCCAACTCCACATCTAGCCAGAAAGTCCACCTGAGGTCAAAGAGCAGCGTCATGTAGACATTCAGGCATCCGCAGCGAAGATTTCAGATATTGTGAGTAGTACATCCAAGCTACTTGTAGAGAGTGTAGAGGTTTGGACGACCCTGCAGGAAAATCCACAAATAGGCCAGTTGCAAGAAACCATCAAACAGCGACAGGCAGAACTGGAGACCGTAAAAGCCAAAATCAGGACTCTTCCACCTATGGAGAAAATGCTTAAAGTAAAGTGCACCAAGGAACTCCAGCAGGAAATTGAATGATACAGGGTGAAAGTAACTGATTTAGAAGATTCCATCCAGCCTCTGGTTAGCGAGGCTTTGGAATTAAGCTCCGCTGTGGATAGCCAGTTCAAAATCCTTTAGGAATATGGTGCATTTGCACAAAAGAAGGCCATCGATGTGTCAGCTACCGTGCTATAGGAGTTAGTGGAAAAAGACAAAGAAACTTATGATATCATGCACAGTATCAATACTCAGTTCGCTGCCCTTGCAAAGAAGCTGCGTCTGACAGAAGAATAACGGTGTGTCCCGGGACGAGCCACTAGTCAGTCTTAGGGGCCTGTTGGGACGTGTACTTTAAGGGTCCTTAGTTTTGGGTAACTCAACGGTTTTTGAGGAAGTTTGTAAGCGGAGTTACGACTCAAAATAGTCTTAGGGGTGTCAGGGTAAGTCAAAACCCCTTTTGGTAATAAACCCATGGTTTATGTCCAGGGTTTAGGGTTTGGGGTGCCCATGGTTCGAGTCCATGTTTTTGTAAATAGTGCGCTGTATAAATAGGCACTTATGTAAAGAAGAAAGGTTAGGTTTTTGGATGTAAAGAGAAATAAGGCGAAGCTAAGGTTATTTTGAAAAGAAAGGTTAAGTCCCAACTATGTGCGTGGACGACCTCTACAGCTATGTGCGTAGAGGGTTTGTGTAAAGAGGTTAAGAAGATCTGCAGCTGTGTGCGTAGAGGCCTGCTACTGTGTGCACAGTTTTTAAGAACTTGAAGGGATCTGCAGCTGAGTGCGCAAATCAGAGTTGTGATTTTGTAGCAAGTTGAATAAAACGCAGTTCTGTGGACGTAGCCCCTACACTGGGGGTGAACCACGTTATATCTGGTGTTGTGGTTTTTGTGATGTTTCTGTTTATGTTTATCTTTTATGCATTAATAACTAGATATATCTGATAATTAAGATCACTGCTGATAATTAGCTTCGCTATGAATTCCTAGCAAGGGTTAAGCAAGTCACTGTTGTTTATCTAACTGTGAAGATATTTATATGTGAATGTTTAAAGACTGTGTTGATTGATTGTAAGTTAATAAAGGATAAAGGTATAGTAATATCCCTCTTCCGCTTGCAGAAACCTGATTCTACGGCACCCCATAGCTGTTTCAGGTGAGACTGCAACTTGCACGCAGGTTGTTGCCAAAAGGGCCAACACTGTGGGTCTTTTATTGGTGCGAAGCAAAAGGTTTAAACTCGGGTCTGCCCTATAGCCCAATAGGGGATTGTTTACTTTTAGTAAGCGTGCTATTTTGAGGATTCAACTTGCCTCCTTAGCAATTCAAACCTATAATAAAATAATATGTTTGGATAGCCTATTTCTATATAAGGTTGGTTGATGTACACTTATGCAATGCATGTTAGTGTTATGCACCAAATTCAGTATCCAATTTTGAGTGGATCTTTGCATGTCTTCTAGCAATTTTTGTGACTTCAATGGATCTTAGTCTGTGATTAATTTCCACATGGTATTAGAGATACTTTAGCTCGATTGTTATCCTTTATTATTTATTTTATAGGATAGATCATCACTCTATCAAAGATCACATTCAGTCTTCCTCAAGGTCCAGTTGCTGAAGAAATTGATCAATCTCACCGTATCATCTTGAATCCATTCAACTACTTCGAATGGAAGGCATAGATGAAGATTTTGATGAGAGAAAAGTCCTCTTTAGAGTGATCATGGAAAATAAGGTTGAGCCTTGTTAACCCAAAAAATTCCTCAATGAGCTCTGCATGACCTACACCACCTAAGGACATCCATGCATGACCCCCATTTGACCCCCACACCCTCAAAAAGGCTCAAAAATATGAAAAAAGGCTTAAAAACCCCTAAAAAGAGCCAAAATAGCTCTCATATGGGCTAAAACCTCCAAAAATGGGATAAAACCTCTCAAAGGAGCTTAAAACCCCCAAATGAGCTAGGAATTGGGCGATCCATTCAACTACTTCGAATGGAAGGCACAGATGAAGATTTTGATGAGAGAAAAGGCCTCTTTAGAGTGATCATGGAAAATAAGGTTGAGCCTTGTTAACCCAAAAAATTCCTCAATGAGCTCTGCATGACCTACACCACCTAAGGACATCCATGCAT
>LPNX010739964.1:141454-171518 GCA_001517045.1 Pseudotsuga menziesii
CAGAAACGTTTAAGATACAACCCATTCCGGGGGTTGGAGAAGGGTCGTCCTTCAGAGTCTGCTAAAATGTATGCCCCCTTGCCAAGGCAAGTTTGCACAATGTAAGGGCCTTGCCACATGGACTCGAATTTTCCTTTACCTTTTTTGTCATTGGCTTGGTCATAGGCGAGGACGAGGTCCCCTTCGTGGAAATTTCGAGTGTGGACATGTTTGTCATAATGGGCTTTGGAGCATGTTTTGGCAGCTTCGATATTTTGGAGAGTGGCCCGACGATCTTCATTGGCTTGTTTGAGGGATAGCAGGCGTTGCTCAAGGGGGGAGGTATCGGGGAGGAGCTCAACAGCGATGTGTAAGGCAGGTATCTGACACTCAATGGGGAGGACAGACTCTACACCGTGAACCAAATGAAATGGGGTAAAACCAGTGGCGGTCTTGGTGGATGTACGGTAAGCCCATAAGGTAGGAAATAACATATGGTGCCAATTTGACTTATGCCGATCGACGGTGCGTTGGAGTATGGTTTTCAGGATTTTGTTAACCGCTTCTACTTGACCGTTCCCTTGGGGGTAGTAAGCCGAGGAAAATTGGTGTTCGAACTTGAGGAGGGCGGATAACTCGCACCACACACAATCTTCAAAATGTGATCCATGGTCAGATACCAATTGTTTAGGGACTCCGAATCTAGTGATGATGTGGTTGAAAAAGAAACGGGCAGCAGTGCCAGCCTTACAATTGAAGGTGGGCATGGCTTCCGCCCATTTGGTGAAATAATCGACGGCGACAATGATGTACTTATGGCCGTTCACGGATGTGGGTCTACACTCCATGAAGTCGATGGCCCACTTACAAAAAGGACCAACTGTGACTACTGGGTGTAATGGAGCAGGTGGCGTCCGAGCTTTGGGGGTGAAAAGTTGGCATTTATGGCAATGCTTGACCGCATTGATGCAGTCAGTGAAGAGTGTGGGCTAGAAATATCCGGCGCGGACGACCTTTTGGGCAGTGGCCATCCCTGAGAAATGGCCGCCGCAGGCACCGCTATGACAATCATTAAGGACTTGTTCGGCTTCCTCATGTGTAAGGCAACGACGAAGAATTGTGTCGATTCCTCGCCGGTAAAGGACATCTCCAATGAGGAGGTAGCGAGAGGCCTGGTGAAGGATACGACGACGTCTGTTCTGAGTGACTGTGGGTTGAAACTTCTGCGTGCGCAGGTATAACAAGATATCGCTGTACCACGGGTCATCGGACGAGATGGTAAATAAGTGATTATCGGGTAACTCTTCGGAGATAGGTGGGGCTGGGATAAAGGAAGGGAGATCCGTCATGAGCTGGGCAAGCGCAAGGGCTTTGGTGCTCTTGGGTGTTCGGAAAGTAAGGTCATATTCTTGGAGGATAATGACCCATTTGGCCACACGATCTTGCAGGAGCAGCCGGTTTAAGAGATAGACCATGGGGTTAGAGTCGGCGACGACTGTGGTATGACTAAGTAAAATGTAGTGTCACAACTTTTGGACGGAAAAGACCACCGCTAGGGCTAGTGTTTACTCATGTGGATAACGTAGGGGTGGGCCGGACAAGGTCTGGCTAACGTAGTAAATGACATGTTCTTGGCGTGAGGCGTCTTCTTGGACCAAGACTCCTGACACAGCATACTCGGATGCCGAGATGTAGAGGATGAAATCTTGAGAGAAATCCGGAGGGGAGATCAAGGGGGCTTGTGTGAGAGATTTCTTGAGGGCATTAAATGCAGCTTCTGCTTGCTCGTCCCAGACAAAGGGTACTTGGGTACAGAGTAGGCGTAAGAAACCATGAACGGTTGTGGCGTAATTGGGAATGAAGCGTCGAAGGAAATTAGATCGCCCTTGCAGACTTTGGAGCTGCTTGAGTGTTCGAGGAGAGGGAAGGTCTAATATGGCTTGGACTTTCAGTGGATCGACAGTAATTCCTTTGTGGGAGACAATGAACCCCAACAATCGGCCTGCCGGAACGCAAAAAACACACTTGTGTGGGTTCAAGCGGATCTGATATTTGCGACAACGCAGAAAAACTTGCCGAAGGTTGTTTAGGTGGTCTGATCGTTTTCGGGAACGAGCGGTAAGGTCATCTAGGTATACGAGCAGGATTTGGACTAAATCATGAAAACAATAGGTCATGGCCCGCTGGAATGTTGCGCCAGCATTTTTGAGGCCGAAAGGCATAACACGATAGGCAAAAGTGCCCCATGGGGTAGTGAAAGTGGTCTTGTATTGGTCCTCCTTGTGGATTTGTATCTGATTATATCCGGAAAAACCGTCCATGAAGGAGAGGACTTCATGCCCCGCACACGCATCGATGAGCTGGTCAATGAATGGCGTAGGGAAATTGTCTTTGGGACAGGCGCGGTTTAGATCTCGGAAGTCAGTGCATACTCTAAGGGTGCCTTGTTTCTTGTTGACAGGAACAGGGTTTGAAACCCATGTGGTATAAGCAATAGGATAAATGAATCCTGCTGTGTGAAGTTTCTCGATCTCTGTTTTGACAGCTGGGAGTTTGGAGGGGTGTATGGGATGCTGTTTCTGACGAACGGGGGTTATATCAGGCCATGTGTCGATGTGGTGTTCTATAATGGCAGGGTCAAGGCCAGGCATTTCGGTATAGGACCAGGCAAAGACATCACGGAATTCTTTGAAGAGTGTTTTGTATTCGTCGATCTCTTGCTCAGTGCAAGATGCTCCTAAAGCGATGAGTTCGGGGGTGCCCCCGGGGGCAGTAAGATCGATTTGGATAACAGGTGAGATGTTGGTCGTTTTACCCTCTTCGAAGGCGTCAGAAGCAGGAATTGGGTCCTTGAACCAGTCGACCTTCGGGGGAAGGAAGTCTTTGGATTCCACTGCAAATTGAGGAGCAGTGCTAGAAGATGGTACATTTGGGAGAAAGTATGAACGATGATGCATGTCATCCCAGGGATACTCTGGGGCGGTGAGGGCCTCAAGAATTTCTTCATCACTGTGGAATGTTCGAGTTGTCAGATCGATTGCCGGGGGTGTGGTGATGGAAGAAAACATATAAATGGTCTCGAACTCTTTGGAAGAAGAAGAGTCCGGGGGGTGGATCTCCACAATGGGGAGTTGGGTTGTCTCAAGATCCAGAGCTGAGGGGAGGATCTCGTCAATGGTGAGGTCTGCCGTCTCCAAATCCAGATTGTTCATCTCAAAGAGAGCTATTCTGTACTCGGGGAGATCAGGACAGTGATGGGAGTAATGCCCGTAAACATCACATAAGGCACATGAGTGGTTAGTGCGTAGGGATTTGTCGCGAGGCATAGGGGTTGACTCTAGATGGACCACCGGGATAGTGGGGTCATCGTCGAGCATTTGCATGTATTCCTTTAATGTTGGTAAATGAGGACATAGGTGAGTCGCATGGCCCAACTCATCGTAGAGCGCACATTTGGGAGGGGCACGGAACACAGGGGGGGTTTGGACTGTCTTAGGAGGTGGGACAGCAGTGTAAGGTTGGGGGCCTCTGCCCCCAGTGGGTTTGGTAAAAATAGGGGGTGGTTTCGCGGGGGTTGATGGGGTAGCGACACTGGGAGGTGGTTTCGCGGGGGTTGATGGGGTAGTGACACCGGGAGGTGGTCAACTAGTAGTGGCTATGGGTTGCACTGGTTGCAAGACGACATCTGGTGTCGGCGGACGAACTAGAGGCGAAAGATACCAAACGGGTAATCCTAAGGTTAAACCCGGGAGGCTAAGGGTAGCCATGACTAGGGCGCTAACCACTCCTGAGGGAGGGAAGAGGAAAGGTATGGTATGTATGGGTGTGGCACCAATGTGGCTAGGTACAAAAGGGGGTTGAGGCAACAACGATGGTTGATTACTAGGGATTCTCGTGTGGTGGGAGAGAGTCAATAGGTCGGCCACTTCAGTAGTAGATGACGGTGGTGGGAGAGATGGAAAAGTGGAGGTCATCGGTGTGTCTGAGTAAACTCCGGGCCCCACAGAAGAAACCAAGGAGGTGATGGCATCCAGAATAAGTTGTTCAACTATGGGGAGCATGGGCCCTATAGAAGAAACGGCTATGTTGGGGTCACCCGGGATAGTTTGTTCAATCATGGGGAGAACATTTTCGGGTGTCGCGGTGGCCTTGGGATCGTAGTACGTGAGTTGGTCAACTTTGACCACGCGTCCCTCATGAGGGAACATCATGATGCGAAAAATGGTAGAAGAAACTGCCCGCATAGCATACATGTAGCTGCGGCCAAGTAAAAGGTTGTAGTCAAGCTGGGCATTGATAACTTCGATGTTTATCAGGACCATCTTACCAGCCAGCTGGACGGGGACATTGGTTAATAAGCCTTGTGGTTGAGCTGAACGGCCGTCGTAGGCTCGCAACGCAGTGGAGGACGGTTGGAGGGGGGGGGATCCCATTTTCTGCCAGATGGAGATGGGCATGACACATGTAGAGGCACCTTCATCGATAATGCATCGATGGACGAAAAAGTTCCGGATGGAGACAGTAACTTGGAATGATAAGTTGGAGGGCAGGCGGGGTTCGGATTGGTCCAAATCATACGCCATTAACTGCGAATCATGCGGATCGATAGCCCCAATGGCGGAGAGTAAATTCTTACGCTGCGAAGGGCAATTTCTTAAGACTTCTAGCGCAGACATGGCTGCGGGAGATTGGGATAAATCGTCTACGATGTTGTAGTTTGACGCAGCCCGCGCATTGGGGTTGTTATTGATACGGCGAAGTGGGAAACGGGGTGCTTTGGGAGCTCCATCTAGTGGAGGTGGAGGTATACGTAACGGCTGAGCGTAAGTGGGGTTATTGGTGGGTGGTGCTTCCGGGGTGGAGCCGTATTGGTTCCGCCGGGTCTGGAGGTTGACCTCATCGGAGGACATCATCAACAGGTGGTGGGTACCTGAGTCAGACGGGGGTTGATCAGGAGCAGCGTAAGTGATTTGTTGGATAGGCGCAGTAGCTTGAGGGGGAGCCAATGGTTCAGTGTTCACTAAGCCTTGGTTTGGTAAGGGGTTTTGCAGCACCAAAGGTGGCGGCTGAGGTTGTGGGGGATTGGGTGGTGCTTGAGGAGCCACCTGTCCTTGGCGTAGCCTATCGGTAGCTAAAAGTTGTTGAAATCGATCCATATGTGGACAAAAATGTGTGTAGTGGCCATAGACCCCGCAAACAAAACAAGGGAAGTTGGTTCGCAAGTTGGGGTTTTTCGCCTGCTTGGGCAGGCGATCGGGATTTTGGTTGGTAGGGACCACGTTGTTATTAGCAGGGGGATTAGGGTGTTGACCAGCTTGCTCGGTCTGCTGGTTGTTCCCACGATTTCGGCCCCTGCCACGGTTTTGTTGGCCCTGGTTGCGTTGGTTGTTCTGGTTTTGCGGCTGGTTTTCTTAGGCATAAACCTGCCCTTGGGTAGTAGGTGGATTCTGAGTTTGCGCAGGTGCGGGAGCAGGCTGCGGTGGATAATATGGAGGTGGAGGCTGCACTGGCGCGGCTACTTGAGGGGGTTGTTGATAGTGCTATGGAGCGAGTTGTGGGTTTGCCGCAGGGGCTGGCTGTGGCTGATAATAATGAGGTTGGGATTGTGGCGGCGCAAGAGCTGGTGCAGCCTGCTGGTGATAGTATGGCTGAGGTGCGACTGGGGGGGGGTAAGCAGGAGTCATATTTCTGAAACACTGAGGTGGACATGAGGGTCCATGGGTATGGTGTTGATGGGGCATGTGAGCATACGAGTTGGTTGCTCCGGACTGTGATGTAGCCTGCGAAAGTTCAGGTCCAGGAGTAGGACGGGCTATGGAAAAGGGCTGAGGCTGCGAAGAGAGGCGGCCAATGATGCCATCGGCAGCGTGGGATGCCCCCGGCGCATCGTGATGTGGGGGATCGCCTTGAGGGGCATCCGGTATGATGGTGTAAAGATAACCCGACTGGGCGTAAATGAGATCAAACTGCTGGGCCTTAAGGATAGCCTCTTCTTCAGTCTGGGGTCGTTTGGCTGCCACATTCTTCGCAATGAGCGAAAGGAGGGACTTGAGGAACCAATCTAGGAAGATCCGGTCATCTAGCTTGATTTTGCATAGGCTACGGCGTCGCCGCCATTCGTGGATGTGGTCTGTGATGTGGGTAGCCGTGTTTTGTCTGCATGATAGGACGATTTCGACGCCTGCGTCATAGCGAACAGGTAACTGGAAGAACTGGAGGAAGGTCGAGGCTAGGGATGTAAAGGTGGTGTGGGTTCCGTGGGGTTGCTCGATATACCATTTGGCAGCCGAGCCAGTGAAAGTGCGTTGTAATAAACGGAGGCGAATGGAGTCGTCTACTATGGAATTGGAGGAACACCATAGATGGAAAGACATGATATGGTTCTGTGGGTCCTCACCTGCCTTACCCTCAAACTTAGGGATGTCAGAGGGGAGTTTGGTAGGCATGTTTGGCCACACAGGGTTGTGCCGGATGGGGTCATTGGTTAACCGGGCTAGGTCAGGTAGGTTGAGGCTAGCCATGTATGGCAAACTGGATGAAGGGTGTGGCACGATAGTGGGTTGGACCACGTTGGGGCCCATGCCCCCAGGTGGAGGGGTCATGTGAGGGAGGTTACCCCCAAGTGGGGGAACTACGGTGGCATGAGAAGGTCCTGTGCCACCAAGGGCGGTAGGAGTTACTAATGGAGTGGGTATGGGTATTCCTGCCGTGGGAATAGGTACGGTGAGGGGAATGGTAGACGGGACTCCTGTGGAGGGCATACCCATGATGGGTGTGGTAACTGGTATAGGGGCGGATGTACCGCCGGTGGTCCCTGTAATGAAGGGATTAGGATTCACGCCAGCCATGGGGCTAGTGGGGGCAGTGTAAAGAGTGTTCTCAGAATCTGGTGATGGAGTCCTGTGCCGCTGACGAGTGGAGTCAAGTGACAAGGATCGAGATCTACGGTGATGACGGGTGGTGTCAAGTGAACCGTGCTGTGGGGGCTCGCCTTTGAGGCGACGAGAATGTCTCGGAGAGTCAATGGTGACAAGTGGTTTCAAATATGTGCGTTGTGGTGTCGAAAAAACAACTCAAAAACCCTAATGCAACCGTGTGTGCAGAAGGAGAGCTCAAAAAATAAGGCACTTAGGCCAAAAAACAACTCAAAACACCTAGTGTAACTGCGTGCTACAATAGGCGGAGTGCCAACAAAGTGGTCAGAATACCAATAAGCAGTCGGTTTCCTAAAAAAGAAAAATCGGTGGACTCACTAGACCCAGAGGAGGTAAGGGAGCATGCAAACACCTAACTAATAGTATTATGACTCAACTAAGTATATCCTCTGCAAGGTGATGAAATCCAAGTCAAACAATATAAATAGGAAAGTCAAATGGCTAAAGTATCCCCCTACCGGGAGGGACACCGTGTACGCAAACCTAGAAGTATAGCAACTAAGATACCCTGTTCATGACACGTCTAAAAAGGTAAATCTGCCGCTTGGTCCTTTAACCGCAATATTCCCTATACAGGGATATTCCGAGAATTGCGAAAGGTAGCCCTTCAGTTACTGAATGGATTTCGGTATTCCACTCAGACCTCCGGAACCAATCTCACGACTTCAACCCTCCTAAGGGAGAGGCCTTTTGGTAATCTGGTTGTGACCGTGTCAAAAAATACTAGGGGATTTTGGTACCCTAATGGACAACAACTATGTCTCACGTGTAAATAACCGAGGGGTGTTATTGGAAGCCTATCCCCCCGATCCTACCTAACTACAAAATTCTTTTGTGTTCCTCAAATGAGGTTATAGTGTTGGTTGAGTTAAGTAGATTTTAGGTCTCACTTGAATTAGGGGACAGATTGTGTGCTTGTGAGGTTATGAAATTATGAATCAATAACAATAATAATGTATAAAAAACTTTAAACAATTTTTTCATGCGAATTTTTTCTGAAATAAACAATGCTAAAAACTTTTAAACAATTCTGTAAACAAGGGACAGAGATGGTTGTAGGGCTGCAAGTGGAACAGGTGGCTGAGAAAGTGCAGAACAATGGACGCAAAGTGGCTGGCTTTCGGCGCAGAAACGAGGGTAAAAAATAGTTCGCGGACGGCGGGTATGGGGTGGACTCGCGCGGTCGAACCGCGGGTTGGAAGGCAATAGTCACGCGCAGATCGTGAGTTTTTTAGCTACAGTGGCGGTCGGACCGCGGGTTTGGAGTGAATAGGCGCGGTCGGGACGCGGTTTTCTGGCTAAACAGCTGCGGTCGGGCTGCGGGTTTGAGCTGAAAAAACGCGGTTGGGGCGCAACTGGGAAAGTTCAAAGACGCATCCAGGACGTAGGAAAGTGGCTGACAGTGGCGGCCTGGTCGCAGGTTAGGGCCAGAAATGCGCAGTCAGGCCGCGACTGCGGAAGAAAAAATTGCGGTTTCCGGCGGCCGAAAACGACAGCCGAAAGTACAGTATGGAAAAATTAAATTAAAAAAGACAGCGGAGTCGCCAAAACTGTTGCTAGGGTTTTACCCCTAGCGTGTGCGAATGAGCACCTACTAAGGAATATTGATTCCTTAGTAGCAGTTCAATGATTTATGAATTAAATAATGTTAAACGGAAATAAAAGCTAATCTTAAACATTCATGGAGCAATACAGTAAAACAGTAAATAACATAAAGCAATAATGGTAAAAGTGAATATTGATCTTTATTGATGTTACCTCCGATGAGGAGGTTGATGGAGTCCGTTGCGTTGGTCCGATGTCGGTGGCTTCGAGCTCCAAGCTGCTTCTTCTCCTTCTCCGATGGTGGAAATGGGCCAAAAAGAGTTCTCAATGGTGAAAATAGCTTAATGATAAGCTAGGGTTTCAGGAACAATTTCGGCAGAGGCAGGATGCTTATGATAGTGGATCTCGAATAATGGGTCTCCATCACTTATTTATAAAACCATGTGGTTTAGGTCAGCTTTTTAGGGTTTTAGCTGTTTAGGGTTTCAGCTATTTAGGGTTTCTTCTTTTTTCCTCATTATTTTATATTTTTTATTCCTTTTTGGAAATTTTTGGAGGAAAAAAGGATTTTATAGCCTTTTGGAGGCATTTTAAGCTTTTCGGTGACCTTTTAGATGGTTTTATGGGTTTTTTGATGGAGATATGGTAGGAAAGTGGACAAATGAGCCATGTAATGGGGTAGATGAGCTAGTTAACCATTTTTGGGTGTTAACAAACACCATTGATCCGCAAGGGCTAACCACACCCACTAGTGTTATCCCTCTGGTCAACACCATGGTTGACAACATACCAACCTCCCCATTGTTGAATGTGGGCCCTGGGTTGTTTGCCAATACCACCATGACAACTTCTTTCCCCTTAGTGTCACCACTTCCAACACCAAATGAGACTGCATATTTATGCATGCTCTCATCTAACACTGTTGCACCCAAACATCAACCACAGCCGTAGCCCCAACCGCAACCACAACACCATCCGCAGCTGCAACACCATCAGCAACTGCAGCATCATCAGCAACCACAGCATCATCAACAACCACATCATTATGTGCAACTGCCACCACAAACTCATCCCCACATGCAACCATCAAGGATTTATCTGGGCTCCTCTCCAGTCCACACAATTCCCTTCCTCTTTCCCCCGCCTGGTGTTATGACTAAGCAAGTAATGACTACCTTAAACTTACCCAATTTCACATTGGGGATTCCCATGTGGTACCTTGATCCACCCACCCAACCATCAATGCTCTAGGTAGTCTTAACCCCTGTGCAACCCATTGCATTCGAATATCATCCTCCACCCGGCTGGAAAAAATCAACCACCGCACCCGCACCCGCATCGCCCCACCCAAAAAGGGTCAGGAGAAAAAATGTGAAAGCTACCGTTGAACCTCGATAGATCCCGCCTTTTGCCATTTACGAAGAAGAGGTCCACCCAACCCAAAACTTTCCTGAGATTCCCATAATCCACACGCATTTGGATTCCATTGATACAATGAAAAACCTCCCCATGGTTGAACTCCCAAGCGTGCCAATAGTGAGAAACAAGTCATTGAGAACAAACCATGCTTGCACCCTCTACGGATTGTATGGACACTATTCTCACCACTACCAGGACTTGTCTGAGTTTTGAACGAATCTAGCCAACCTTTGACAACATTCCCTTGAATCTGAGATCACTCTGATTGAATAAATCCACCCCCCACCTCCTTCTTTAGACACCATCTCCATTTACATGATGTCCAGTTCTATAAACCCTCTTGTTTCCACCACCACTGACGGTCCATCAGACATGTCCCTTCGTTGCTTCCATAACAATGAGGAGATACTTGAATCCTTAATCTCCCCAGAATGCCCATGGGACGACATGAACCATCACTTGTTCTTCCTCCCTGAAGAGCTTGTGTCGAAGTCTGACCAATTTTCCGTGGAAACCAAAGATTTCATTCATGGGAAAGTCGACTGGTTCAAAAATCCCATTCCAGCACCAGATGCTTTTTAAAAAGGAAACATGGCCAACATCTCGCCAACCATCAAAATCAACATCTCAACCAATCCCGAGGTTGTTGAAGAAATCATGTTGGGGGCATCCTGCTCCCTAGAAGAAGTTGCTGCCTACAAAGCCCTCTTCCAAGAATTCTGTGACATCTTTTCCTGTTCCTACACTGAAATGCCTGGGTTGGATCCATCCATTGTGGAACACCACATTGACACATGACCCGATGTGGCCCTCGTGCGCCAAAAGCAATGGCCCATCCACCCCTCCAAAGCTACCGCTGTCAAAACTGAAATTGAGAAGCTGCGCACAGCCGTCGATTAGAGGAAATTTCAATTTAAAATGGGCCTTCCAAAAATAATACAAATTCCATATCATCATGTATTAGCCAATCAAAATGCTTTAAAGTTCAAAAAGAGAGCACCTCTTAAACAAATTTTTAATATAAATTTGGGGATAGGTATCATAAAAAAACTACTTTTTTTGTTCGTATTTTCGACATATATCTCTGTGTTTTTACTCAAATTTCAATCGGGAGAGCTCATTGGATGTAGAATTAAATTTCGCATCCAACGACTACCCACTCAGCATACTTTTGAAAGGCCCCGCTACCCCAAAAACAAGAAATACTTGAAAAAATGTGATGATGACATCATCATCACGTTTTTTCAAGTATTTCTTGTTTTTGGGGTAGAGAGGCCCATCAAAAGTATGTCGAGTGGGTACTCCTTGGATGCAGAATTTAATTCCACATCCAGCGAGCTCTCACGATCAAAATTTGAGTAAAAACACAGGGAGATATGTCGAAAATACGAACAAAAAAGTAGTTTTTTATTTTCTTCCTCCAAAATTAATAAATATTATTTTATTAATTTTTCTTAGGAGGCCCATTTTGAGTTGAAATTTCCTCTAATGGGATTCATTTACCCCATTGCGGACACCACTCGGGTTTCAAATCCTATTCTCGTGAATAAAAAATAGGGTACCATCCACGTTCACACAGACTTCCATGATCTAAATGGGGTGTGTCCCAAATACAAATTCCCAACACCCTTCATCAATCAAATTATCAATGCATGTTCCGGAAATGAGGTCTTTTCCTTCATGGACGGATTTTTCGGATATAACCAAATCCAGATCCAGAAAGAATATCGTTACAAGACTACATTCACAACCCCGTGGGTGTTAGGATATTTAGACACTTAGGAGTTAGTTAAGATCAACTTGTGTAATATATCTGTTAGGTAAAAGTGTGTTTCTTTAGTATGCATTAGTATGCATTTGTAAATATTCTAATCCGACGGTCACGATATGTTCTAGACATAGAGTGATCCGACGGTTCAACTTCTCTTAGATCATACCTACTATTGATCCTTGGATTAACACCTGATTGGTCTATGATCTCTATTTAAAGGGCATAGAGGGTCCTTGGCTAGTTGATCGATTATGAGAAGCTCATGTAACTTTCTTTCTTTTGCATAATAAATTGCTCCAAGTAGCTATTTGGCTGGGGCCGTGGACTGTTTCCCTCTCGAGGGTTTTAACCACGTGACAAACATTGGTGTATTGATCTGTGATTCATTTGTGTAAAGTGGTTTCTCTTGGTGTTCGGTCCTTTGGGAGTACCCTGTGTACCCTAACATGGTATCAGAGCTTTTATGAAGAGCCGCTTTCGGTTTTGATCAAGATCTGGAACCGGTGTTGCCGAAACTTTGAAAGGGCTTCTGGTTCTGGATTTTCTGTGCATTTGTGGCCTATGGGAGCTGTTCCATTGCGTCCAGAGTGCCGTTTTCATTAGGAAATAGTTTTCATTTCACCGAAAACCGTTTTCGTTTGTTCCAGAAACACCCATTTCGACAAAACTGAAGGTATAATGTTACAGTGACGAATCTGTTTTTTTAAATCTCTCATATTTTATAAGTTTATTATTAGATCTTTTATGTTTTAGTCTCGGACTGTTGTTTTCCCTGACTGCGTATGCTCTTTGCCGTGCACCTTGCGCAACCGCGGTGAATCAGAAACAGTAAGGGAAAGTTTTTTTTTCTTATCTTCTCGGCTACGTATGCTCTTTGCCCTGCACCTTGTGCTATCACGACAAATCAGAAACAACGAGAAAACTTGAAAACGTAGACTTTTCGAGTAAGCTAACCAAGATCTAACCCCATTGTGTGGAAAAAAAAAATTTGTTTTTGTTTTTTCATTTTTTTTTTGTGATTTGCAAGAAAAGAAAGCAAGCACGAAAAACGAGAGAGAAGAGTAAAAAAAAAAAAAACCCTTTCCTCTTTCCATAGTTTTACGTACCTTTTAAACTTAGCTCACTTGGTCCAAAGTTGCTTTACACCTTGATAAGTCTTATCAAGCTACTTTTTAGTGCATGCAATTTCTATTTTCAAGTTACTTTATTGTAAAAGTGCATATCACATTAATAAAATAAAATAAAAGTGAGTCACTTAAGTCTTTTAATTTATTGCCGCACTATTTAAAAAGTCACATTATTGTAAAAGTGAACATCACTTATTCTACAAAAGTGATTCACTTCAAACAACTTTATTGTAAAAAGTGATTGTCAAAGGTTGATCTTGGGAAGAGGGGGCTTCTTTTTTTTAGTTGGTTAAGTTAATATCTGCCACGTCACTATTGGGGTCATCTTCAACATTTTCTTTGATCAAGCATAACTACATCATCCAAAATCAGTTTTAAGTGCCGTTTTTTTTAAATCGCATATTTTTTCGAGTTCTTTGCATCCAAATAGTTAGTTTTTGTTTTTTCAGCTATTATTTTACAGTATGGCCACCCCTTGTGATATTATACTTACAAGTTCTAACTATTTCTCATGGAAATCTCGTATGGAGGATTTTCTACGAAGTAGGGGACTTTTCAGGATAACCTCAGGGAAAGAAACAGAACCCACTGATGATGATAAGAAAATTAAATGGGCAAATAGATGTGATGAAGCTCATGGATTGATTGGGATGTCAATCTCTACTGATTTGCGATTCCACATATTTGGAATTAATGAACCTGATAAAGCTTGGGAAAAGTTGGAATCTGTGTTTGGTAAACACAATGAAATTCGGGGTCATCAACTTGAGAATGAGTTTCTTTCCTTGAATCCAAATGATTTTTCATGCATTCAAGACTATTTATCTAAGTATAAAACTCTTAGATTATTATGTGCAGAATGCAAGATTAAGAAACAAGACAAACAATGTATTTATCATATTCTTTCCAAACTTGGACCTGCATACTCTGTTTTTGTATCTACATTTTACTCCATGAAAGAATCCTTGACTGCAGCCAGCTATCAAGAGCCTAGTCTTGAATTCTTTTGTGATTCCTTAATTAGAGAGCAAGATAAGCTCATTCATCTTGGAATAATTAACAATGCAGATACATCTGGGAAATCCTTAATGTCCCAACAGAAAGAAAAGTCCAAGCCTCCCAAGAAACAAAATTTTCGCAATAATAAGCAAAACAACAAGGGTCCCAAACCCTCTTAGTCAGCTCCTTCTTTAAAAAATGACAAAGGATCCAAGAAAAAAGGAAAGAAGACTGAGTGTCATTGTAATTTTTGTGGGAAATATAATCATGATGAACCTAAGTGTTTTAAGAAGATGACAGCCTTGGAAGCAGCAATGAAGAAGCACCACATCAGACTATATTCGTCTTCAAAATCTAACTCTCATGGACATGCACTTTGTGCTTCTGGTTACTCTTATACTGCATCTTCTTCTTCTACTTCAAATGAATGGCTCATTGATTCTGGAGCATCTTATCATATGGTTAAGGATAAAACCATCGTTTCTACTATGCATGAATGTAACACCAAACAAATATTTGTTGGTGATGATAGATCTCTAAGTGTTGTAGGATCTGGAACAATTCTAGTAGAAAATGGTCATTTCAGTGATGTACTATGTGTTCCAAAAATTTCCTGCGATTTGTTATCAGTCTATCAAATTACTTATTCAGGTGAAGGTAAAACTGTGACGTTTATACCTCACCAAGTTGTAATCAAGGATTTTAAAAATTCTCAAAATATCCTTGCTACTGGAACTGTTGATGATATTACCAGGTTGTACAAATTTAACAACTTTGGGTCATCACCTTTTCCTTTCAGCTTTTGTTGCTCATAGTGATAACTTGAGCAAACTTTGGCATGAGCGATTTGGTCACTTAAATTATCGCTCATTGCAACAACTATGTAAAGACAATATAGTGACTGGTCTTCTGCTGGTATCTTGCAAGGATGGTATTTGTTCCGGTTGTGTACTCAAAAAACATCATCGGGACAGTTTTGACAAACGTGCCTCTTGGCACACCTTGGTTCCTTTGGAGCTTGTGCATAGTGACTTGTGTGGCCCTCTTCCATCTGCTTCCTTTTCTGGTTTCAAATATTTCTTAACTTTCATTAATGACTACTCCAGACGCACTTGGGTTTACTTCCTAAAACTTGAGAGCGAAGTATTTAACATGTTCTTGGATTACAAGGCCCTTGTTGAAAAACAATCTGGTCATCAAATTATTAAGTTAATATTTGACAATGGAGGAGAATATGTTAACAACAAGTTCAGTACTTTTTGCACTGAACAAGGAATCCAACAACAGCACACTGTTCCATATACACCACAACAAAATGATGTAGCTGAAAGGAAGAACCACACTTTAAAAGAAATGGCTAATTGTATGATCCAATCTAAGGGACTAAGTCTTCAATATTGGGCTGAGGCCATAAATTGTGCAAATTACATAGTTAATCACACACCCACTAAAGTTTTACAGGGTATAACACCGGAAGAAACATGGAGTAAAATTAAACCAGATGTAAGTCACTTTTGTGTGTTTGGTTGTGAAGCATGGGCTCACATTCCGGATGGAAAACAAAAAGCATTGCAGCGTAAAAGTGAAAAGTGCATATTTGTTGGATATTCTGAAGATGTAAAAGGTTATAGACTTCTTCATCTACATTCTCATGATATAATCATTAGAAGAGATGTTAAATTTGATGAAAATCTCTTGGCCTGCAAGCCTAACTTGGTGGGTGTGCCATCTTTGGCCTGCAAGCCTGAATCGACGATTGTGTTGGCTATAACAGGCAGACCTGGGTTTACTAGTATACATATACCAACAATACCCCTAGCTCATTGGCCCTTTCGGCAACAGACTGCAAAACAGCTTGAAGTCTCACCCGAAGTGATCTTATGGATTGGCCGAAGACTCAGGTGTCCTCAACTAGGTTCTGTAGCATCCTAGGGTCTCGCGGTTTCTCTTAGCCAGCGAGATCTCTCTATGAAGTGCAGTTATCTCTTACTCGCGGGATCTGATAGGGGAAGGACTCCTATCGCATCAGAGTGACTAGGACGATGTGCAACCCTCCCTTCCGCTTAACCCACGATCTGCGATATCTCACACTGCAGCTCCTATGACGATGCGATATCGCCTACTGTCAATGTGATATATTCTATAGTACGGCCCAATACGACCCTCAAGGTACAAAGGCTATCTCACTGGGTGGAATGACTCGGCTAACTTTCAATAGGATATTAAACACTCTTACTTGAACTTCCATAGTTCAACACACTCAACCTCAACTATATTTAACTGACTAAATAAGTATACTGGAAACACTTAACAGAGTGACTGATTACTGTGTGAAACAAGCACTGATAAATTCATATGCAGACGCTTGATACATTTGAATCCTCCTTTAACCTTCTATAATGTTGTAACTGAATGAGAACATACAAACATTTACTAACTGATATACAACATTCATGTAACAGATAACAGATATCAACTAAGTAAAGCACAATCACATGAAATAGTCGCATAACACACTGATTTTACGTGGTTCACTTCTAGGGTAGAAGCTACGTCCACAGAACTATGTTTATTATATCTTGAGAGAGTACACATTTCTGCTGCAACCTATTGTGCAGCTAGAGATCTTCTGGGTAACTACGCACACACTGCAGGGAGCCCTTATCTCCTAGATCTCTTCTAGTTCTCTATATTGCCTTCTTACAATATACTTTCTCTCTCTCTCTCTGTCAATCCCTGCGGATTGTTACATACATACTCCGGGAGTCGGCTACTGGTTACAGTAAGATAACTATGGACTGAATAGTAGTTCTAGAGCTCGACTCTATTACAATACAAAATAACTATGAGCTAACAGACTACTTGGCTCTCAGACTGGCTAACTGTCTGAATAGCTATAGATTGTCCGACTAGCTAAACTTTTACAATACAGTTTACATCCCTTTATAGGCGGCCCAAAGGTCTCTCCTTTACAACAGTGTGGGCCTATCCCAATAGTAACCCAAAAACCCTAACTGTGACAGTCGACATATCTGTACTTTGAGCTGCCGCTTTCTGTCACACCACAGCTTCCTGCAATCTTCCATGCTTCCCGACGCTGATCGTGGGTACTAGGTGCCGCTTCTTTTTCTGTCCTTCGTATTCAATAACTCGGCCTCGTTGCTCCTTTTCCTTTATGAGGGTAGCTGAGCCCTCCCATCTTCCACTGTTGCCTTGAATGCAGTGGGTGAGCTCTCTCTTCTCGGCCACTGCCTTTAGTGCAGTGGGTGAGCTCTCTCCTCTCGGCCGCCCAGTTACTGTCTTCTCTTGACTTCCCTGTCCTGACATGACAGCTTTTCCTGTAGCTACGGGACCCTACTCCAACAGTCCCCTAACACTTACTTGTGGCTCATCCTCGAGCCACTAACAGCTAGTTTCTCTTGCTATAGTTTCTCCTTGGATTCCTGTGAAGTCCTTGTAAGTTTTTGCCGAAGTCCTGCGACTTCTTTCTCCATAGCTTATGTAACTTAGTTTGTTGGTCTCTCTTATCTTTCCTTCCCTTATTGTCATGCTCTCACTCTCGTTGCTTGCGAGACCTGATATACTTTAAAGCTGTATATAGGTCATTTCATGGATGAGAAACTCTTTGAAGGATCTTAAGATTTTGAGAAGCCTTCCACAGATATCCTTTCCTTTTTCCTTTTGTTTTTCTATGTCTCGGATGCCTGTTTCTTGGTCCTTTTTTCCTTCCGTGAGATCTTATGGCAAAATCCATGCTCACAGCCATCCGAGTTGTCCTTCTCTTTCTGTTTCTCACTTTTACTTTCCTCCTTTTCCTTTTTCTTTGTTCTAGGCTGGACTCTTCTACTGTTTGATCTTGACTCCTCGTCCTTAGCGGTTGTCTGACGTGTGATGAACCTTGTTTCACACCCTTGGGTGGTGTCGTCATAATAGCTGCAAGG
Organism: Pseudotsuga menziesii; assembly: GCA_001517045.1. Classification (NCBI taxonomy): domain Eukaryota; kingdom Viridiplantae; phylum Streptophyta; class Pinopsida; order Pinales; family Pinaceae; genus Pseudotsuga; species Pseudotsuga menziesii. Next base: position 159,171 of record LPNX010739964.1, read on the forward strand.
CCACCACGCTCGAATCGTCTCAAAATGTGTTCTAAAGGTTCCACCTCAGACAGAACCCACTCGGTGCAATACTCTGGATTGGCAATGGCTGCGAAATTGGAAATGCTCACACTCTGTAACTGGGATATCTCTGCATAAGGGAAACTCTACAACTTGCTCTATAACTCTCTGAAATTGCCAAAGTAACCCTTCCATATGGATGATCTTTATATTTATAACAAAGGTGATAATCTATGACTCAACAGTCCTGTAGACTAGACCCGTCGGCAGTATTAATTACATGGACAAGACAACACTCGTCGTTTCGATCCTCATTAATTGCTGAAATCCGATCAAATTTCCCTTGAAGCGTGTGTGCAGGTGCCAATCTCATCGAAGATTTTACCAAATCTGGAAAAATCATTATACTGTTTCCAAATCTAGGGCAACGGATACCTGTCGTATTCGATATTAACTGCTTGTCAGAGGGTGAAGTGACTGGCCCTCTGTCCTTTTTCAAAACTGGGTACATGGCACGGGGAAACATTGCCTTGCTGCGATGACACACCGCATCATCTGCGCAAAACAAACTTAATAGTTTTTTTTTTCAACACAAACTCTCATCATGCGATTTATTATACTTAGAATGCTTTTTACCTGCCGGTGTAGACTAACTATCGGTGCGATGCCTCCTTTCAACTACACTGGGAATTTGCACTCGCATAACTGTCTGAGTTAAGGCTAGGACATGGAGTGGCTAGCACTGTAAAGCTTAAGCCTACTGCCATTAATGAAAGTGGGAAGAAGCTCCCTGTTCAGTTTGCTGAGCTGAACGACACCTCCATCTGTAACTTGCTGAATCTGGTATGGCCCCAACCAATGCGTCTTGAATTTTCCTGGAAACTTCACAAACTTACTGTCGTAGAGGAGCACTAGGTCTCCTATCTGAAAAATCTTGTTCTTTACATGCCTATCATGCCAATATTTTTATCGTGCCTTCTGCACTTTATGATGGAATCCTGCGATGAACCTGTCTTCCTCTAAGGCAAGCAGCTGCGCTATCCTTTCATTCATCATATCTATGTCTGTCATCCCGGTGATCTGAGCAATTCTTACACTGGGAATAATATACTCCATAGGCATAATAGCCTCTTATCCATACACCAAGCTGAAAGGTGTATGTCCTATGAGTTTCTTGCATGTCGTCCTATAAGCCCATAACACAGCATTAACCCTGAAGTCCCAATCATTTCTTTGGCTGTTGCAGATCTTAGTAAGAGCATTTTCTAAAATCTTGTTAAAGGCCTCCAACGTATCATTAGCTTGTGGGTGGTAGGGAGTGCTCTTATGGTGCTGTATCTGGAATTCCTCCGTCAAGGCCTCAATAGTGCAGTTCAAGAAATGGGTGCCTTGATCGCTCATCAAAATTACTGGACATCCAAATCTACTGATGATGTTTTCAAAGAGGAACTGTGCAGCTGTAGCAGCATCACAATTTCTTACTGCTTTAGCCTCCGCCCATCTGGTGAGGTATTCTGTTCCGGTGATGATGTATCTTGCGCCAGTTCGTTTTCCTGGTGGGTTGATAGGACCCACAAAATCTATAGCCCACTTGTCAAATGCGCGTAGCGTAATATATGGTCGCAGTGGCATTTCATCTCTCCACGAGGGTTTTCCTACCCTCTGGCAGATATCACAGCATCTGCAAAATTCTTTAGTATCCTTATGCAAAGTAGGCCACCATAATCCTGTGGTCAGGATTTTCTGCGCAGTAGGATTTCCTACGAAATGACCTCCTACGGTACCTAAATTTGCTTCTCTGATAATGGCCTCTTTCTCATGCGGCATGATGCATCTGCGTAGGACTTCATCTGGACCTAACTTGTATAATTGTCCTACAATCAAAGTGAAGTCTGCTGCTTTGACAACTAGCTGTTTCTTTTGCTGCTTGGTAAACTCAACAAGTGCCCATCCATATACTAGAACGAGCCCCATTCTGTCACAAAAGTAGTCTTAGATCGATATTTTCGATGGATTCTGATCTGGTGATAGCTTGAAAAGCCATCGGTGAAGGAGTAGACCTCCTGTCCTACCACATTATCTAGAACTTCATCAGTAAAAGGTGTCAAAAATGGGTCATGAAGTGATGCATCGTTGAGTTTGCGCAAATCGACACAGATTCTGATTTCTCCTTTGGTTTTCTTCTCTTGCATGACCATGGGACTAACCCATTCGCTTTCTTCCACTGGCTCAATGATGCCTGCTGCTAGCATCTTATCGATCTCATCCTTAACTTTTTCTTTATGCCGAGGATTTAATCTGTATGGACGCTGCTTAACTGGTCTAGCATCCTCTTTCAATGGTATCCTCATTACTGCCAAGTCTCCAACTATTCCCTTCATCTCTGTGAACTTAGTGTGGAATAAGTCCTGATAGTCATGTAACATATTTGCAATGTGTCCTACCATTTCATCATTCCAATAGTCTCCAATGGATGCAAACTTTGGTTTTGTGTCTGTGCCAATGTTGATCTTCTTAATCTTGATAGGCTCCGTGATAGCTGGAGTCTCTAGCTTTGGTCCATCAACATCGCGAGTCCCTTCTGACTCTGGGATGTTGATGTTGCGAGGATCCTCCTCCTCCTCCTCTGGTTCTGCTGCAAAGTTATAACACTCTAGTTCCTCGTCTAATTGGACAGCCCAATTAGGTTGAGCCGACACTGATAGGGTACAGTCCTCAAAGATATTAATCTTTATAACGTCTAAAGCCTGATCAATGCTTGGGTACTCAGATTCAAAAGCGAAAGTGAGTTCAAAGCTGTCTATCATAAATGGCCATGTAGTTGTTCCTTTGCGCAACTCGGTCTCAGTGTACCAATTCTTTGGAATTTGGTCTAAAGTGTGAATGAATCGGTGAACCCATTCATCCTCGAGAATGTCCGACCAATTCTGTTCACAACTCTGAATGTGTGACATGGGGTCACTTTCTCCTGTATATTTCTTCTGTAGACACTCTTTGTCATTAGAAAACCTGATCGCCGTCAATCTCTTGAAGTCATCCCATTACACGATATGTTCTTTGTGTGCATGCCACCATCTTGCAGGTGTGGCTCTTACTGCAAGGTCAATCGCTAACATCCTCTGCTCTTAGGGAATTTCTTGTTCAAACTGGTATAAAAAGTCGTTGACATTAGCTAAGCCATCAAACGATGGAATGTCCTTAAGCTCTGCTCCGATCCATTGCAGTGACTTAGTCAGATATGCACATCTGCGAGCTGAGACTTCATAAAGTCTGTTATGCCAGTTCTCTAGACCAACATCTGAATCCGATGCGCATGAGCTGTCGCATCGCCAACTGATATTTCCTTCTACGGTTGGGTTGATGTAATCACTCTGATTGGCGGTCATCTGATAGAGGCTCTCCATATTACATGCCTCATTCTCTGCTTGGATAGGTTCAATATATCTAGGACCCTGAAAAGGATCCAACGGTGCGATGACCCGGATCTGTGTATCCTCAAAGGTCATTTGTCTTTTCTTTAAATCGACAACAGCCATGTTATCGATTGCCCAATCAATACCTAGTAGAGCTGGATACGGTCTACTATCGCCAATGATTTCTATAACTTCAAAGTCTGCAAAACTGCGAACTCTATCAATGTCAACTAGCACTTGTGGTAATCGACCCAGTGGTGATACCCTCTGTTGATTGGCTAGTCGCAAATGGATAGGCGATCTGGCTAATTTGGGGCTACCCATCTGTTCCCATGTCTGCTTAGTCAGAACATTAACTTCCGATCCTAAGTCTAGGATTACCTCATCCATTTCAAATTCTCCAACTTGTGCTGTGAATCACATCTCTCTTCCTGTTCTTATATGGCCCATAATATTATGAACAACACGCTGTGCACTGCTCACGGAAGAAGATGGTGGATACTGATCTATGATGCGCTGAAGCTCTCTGATAGCTTTCTCATTTCTCACGAGTTTCAAGCAACTCCATAGGAATGATTGTACGCTTCCTGTCGACTCATCCTCATCACATCTTCCTGATGTGGTAGCCTGCGATGTCTCCACATGACTAACGCCACAAGGTGTTTGCTGCGGTACACCCCTAGACGGTTATACCCGGGATCCTGATTGTATAGGTTCATTAAAGAAAGTCTTAGCTTCCTGAAATGTTTATTTATTTTTTTGCAGGTCGAGTGGTGTTGATTTATTAGTAGCTTTGCGCACCCACTCCGGTCCTGTGTTCCTTTCAATATCCTGCGATGTCCCACTAGTGGAAGCACCACTACGAGTCACAATGTTGACTCTTGGTTCTGGCTCTTTCTACTCAGTAGCGATAAGCTGGATGTTTTGATGTACTATTGGCTTAGGTTCCCTGATCTTGGCTATCAAGGTAGGACATTCTTCTATATCATGATCGTAAGATTTGCAATAATTACATGTCGTAGTAGGGCTCGGACAGTCCCTAGCATAATGTCCTACAACTCCATAGTTGTAACAAGTAATCAGTCCACGACCACGGCCAAAGCCTCCTCCATGGCCTCATCCTCTGAATCCTCCTCCACGGCCTATAGGAGCCGATTCATGCTGTGGTCCTGCTGCTGGACCCGGTGTCTCTGATTGGACTCTGTACAAGTCACATTTTCTATCGACCATGAGATCGTAGGCTCTGCAGTTATGTTCATCGTGTCCTACTGAATTACAGAAGTTACAGTATAAGTTCTTAGGGGTCTGTACATACTTCTGAAGTAAAGGGCATTGTTGAAGTGGATGTCCTCTTGTTCTGCATAATTCACACCATGGCCCCTTGAGTTTGTGCTAAGGGGTTAGGAGCCCCACTTGCTAAGTATTCAACAAATACTGGACAGTTATCTTTAGTATGGCCTTGTGCTTTACACTTTATACACCATATTTCTTGTGCAATCTCTTTTCCTTTTCTAATCTCATGCATCTATAACGTGAGATTTGCTAACTGGTTTTGCAAGTTTGTCATACCTGTGCTAGTCTCAGCTAGAGGTGATGCCTCTAGTTTCATTTCCATCTCCAATGCTTCATCCTACGTACGGAGTCTCTACTGCATCAGTGGATGTCTAATATGCGGGAGCAGTGCTGCGATGAACCATTCCTTATGCTACTCCGGCGCAAACTCAAAGCTAACTTGGTCTATGAGAGCTTTGAATTTCTGATCAAAGTCCCATACTGACTCTGTAGGTAACTGTTTAATGTCTTTGAGCTCTGTGATACACTGCGACTCGGACTTGGGCTTCTTAAATTCTTTAATCATGGTAATCTGGACCTGTACAAGTGTTCTGGGTATCGCTGAGGTATACTTCATATACCATGTTAAGGCTCATTCCCTAAGTGTGGTGACCAACTGTACAAGTTTAATATTATCATCTTGGATTCCTTTAATGGTCCACATGGCTTCACATAGAAACCAGTGCTGCTCTGGGTCTTCTGCCCCTATACCCTTAAAGGTAGGTAATTTCATGTCATCCCACATTCTATTTCTACGTGGTGGATGCTGATTTTCTGTGTTACTACCACTTGGCGGTGTAGGTGTAGGTGATGTAGCGGTAGTATGTGCTGTGGGTGAACTACTAGATGGAGTTCCTACAGGATTGTTCTGAGTCCCGACTATTTTCTGTGGGGTATAAGGGTGGTAAGGGATACCCCCTTCTGTTCTTTCTGTATTACTATGACTCTGTTGTCTAGTATTATCTGAACTGTTTTCAAATATGAAAGATCTGAAATCTACTTTATATTTCTTGCCACTACGTGTACATCCAATGTCATTAAAATCACTCTCAAACTCTTGTGACATTACACTTTCTTAGCTTATTGGTCTGAAACTATATCCATTACTCCTTTTTCATGTAATAACATCTTAATGGACAAGTTTAAAGATTTTAGGTACTTACCGCGATATCCTTTGAAGAAGTACCGCTCAGCCTCACTGAAGCTTTTTCTTTGTTCAACTGCAAACTTTGTGACGAAGCCTTCTAGCACACTCGCAAGACAAAAGTCGACTGCTCGTATAATGGGATTGTCTATGCTCTTCACGGTGTGAATCAACTTCGGTGTCCACACGATGTTTCTTTTCTTTCTGAATATACTCTGATCAGTCAAATTTGATAACCAGTAGTACAACTCATTTCCATAGGTCGCAAAAAATATCGTATGCAGGTCTGTGAAGATATGTTTTTGCAACCAGTACTCTGTACTCAATCTAGGACTCTTGTTCTCTTGTTCAGCAAACTCTTTTTCCTTAGACCCAACCTACTGGTTGAGTTTGTCTCTAGTAGGATGCCAATAGAACATTAGCTCTGTAATGTGTTCAAATCTAACAACAAAACCATTTGTTGGCTATAACAAGCAGACCCGAGTTTACTAGTATACATATACCAACAATACCCCTAGCTCATTGGCCCTTTCAGCGATAGACCACAAAACGGCCTAAAGTCTCACTCGAAGTGATCTTATGGGTTGGCCGAAGACTCAGGTGTCCTCAACCATGTTCTGTAGCATCCTAGGGTCTCGCGGTTTCTCTTAGCCAGCGAGATCTCTCTGTGACGCACAGTTCTCTCTTACTCGTGGGCTCTGACAGGGGAAGGACTACTATCACATCGCAATGAATAGGACGATGTGCAACTCTCCCTTCCGCTTAACCCATGATCTGCGATATCTCACACCCTAGCTCTTTTGACAGTGCGATATCGCCTACTGTCAATGCGATATCTTCTATAGTACGGCCCAATACGACCCTCAAGGTCCAAAGGCTATCTCACTGGGTGGAATGACTCGGCTAACTTTCAACAGGATATTAAACACTCTTACTTGAACTTCCACAGTTCAACACACTCAACCTCAACTATATTTAACTGGCTGAATAAGTATATTGGAAACACTTAACAGAGTGACTGATTACTGTGTGAAACAAGCACTGATAAACTCATATGTAGATGCTTGATACATTTGAATCCACTTTTAACCTTCTATAATGTTGTAACTAAATGAGAACATACATACATTTACTAACTGATATACAACATTCATGTAACAGATAACAGATATCATCTAAGTAAAGCACAATCACATGAAATAGTCGCATAACACTGATTTTACGTGGTTCACTTCCAGGGTAGAAGCTACGTCCACAAAACTGTCTTTATTATATCTTGAGAGAGTACACAGTTCTGCTGCAACCTATTGTGCAGCTAGATATTTTCTGGGTAACTCCGCACACACTGCCGGGAGCCCTTCTCTCCTAGATCTCTTCTAGTTCTCTATATTGCCTTGTTACAATATACTCTCTCTCTCTCTCTCTCTCTATCAATCCCTACGGATTGTGACATACATACTCCTGGAGTCGGCTACTGGTTACAGTAAGATAACTATGGACTGAATAGCAAAACCAGAGCTCGACTCTATTACAATACAAAATAACTATGAGCTAACAGACTACTTGGCTCTCAGACTGGCTAACTGTCTGAATAGCTATAGATTTTTCGACTAGCTAACCTTTTACAATACAGTTTACATCCCTTTATAGGCGGCCTGAAGGTCTCACCTTTACAACACTGTGGGCCTGTCCCAACAGTAACCCAAAAACCCTAACTGTGACAGTCGACGTATCTGTACTTTGAGCTGCCTCTTTCCATCACACCACAGCTTCATGTAGTCTTCCATGCTTCCTGTCGCTGATCGTGGGTACTAGGCGCCGCTTCCTTTTCTGTCCTTCATCTTCAATACCTCGGCCTCGTTTCTCCTTTTCCTTTATGAGGGTAGCTGAGCCCTCCTGTCTTCCGCCGCTGCCTTGAATGTAGTGGGTGAGCTCTCTCTTCTCGGCTGCTGCCTTTAGTGCAGTGGGTGAGCTCTCTCCTCTCGGCCGTCAAGGTACTATCTTCTCTTGAATTCCCTGTCCCTACGTGGCAACTTTTGCTGTAGCCGTGGGACCCTACTCCAACAGATTGTGCCTTCTTCTTCTTCTTCTTCCAGCTTCCTTGACAGGTTTCCAACTCCAGTTTCTGATGATGACAGTGAGGATGAAAATCCACCTCCACCTGCTCATGTTCCTCCAATTACACCAGCACCAATACTTCCTCAATGGTTCCATTCAACATGTGAAGCAACTGGTGATCTTGTCGGTGAAACTAGAGATCAATGTTGAACACGTTCTCAGTTTTAGCGAGCCTCTTCTCTTTTGGCTCAAGTTTCTGAGAATCATGATCCAGAAACTTTTGCAGAAGCTTCTGGAAATCCATATTGGGATGTAGCTATGGATGAAGATTATCGTTCCTTAATGGCAAACGATACTTGGGATCTTGTTCCTCTTCCAAAGGGAAGAAAACTTGTCAGATGTAAATGGGTATACAGAACTAAGTATGCATCAGATGGAAGTGTTGAAAGACTTAAGGCAAGGTTAGTTGCCAAAGGTTTTTCCCAAGTGGAAGGGATTGAATACAATGAAACCTTTGCCCTTGTAGTGAAAATGAACTCCATCCGCCTTGTTCTTGTGGAAATTAAGGCCAGCAATAGATTAATTTTACTCACAACAATTATCAATTGATCATGCAAAATTGCTTACAAAAGAGACTGAATATGGAGCTGTAACACTAAATTGTATTAACTGAGTGTACAATAGCCAACCCTATAATAACATAGGTTGCTGAATAAATAGAATACATCAAGAAATCGAATGCATGAGGAGGCATCCAAATCTAGCATAAAGAAGGCTTACCAAAAATAAGCAAATCCCCCATACGTGTAAAAATCTGATCCCAAATCTGTCATGGAGCTCACGAATTGGAAAAAAGGCATAGGAAAGCTAAAGAGTGGTGGAATGGAAGCTCATACATGCTTTTGTATGGAGAAAAGAGAGGAGGATGTGTAGGACAAAAAACAAGTCAACCTCACCTAGTCTAGCTTTTCCTTTTGCCTTAAAACACTGAAAAAGAAGGCAATAAAGCAGAAAAAGCAGAAGGGCGCCTAGGAGGCCAGGAATAAAGAAAAATTGATTCCTTCAGCTCTCCCATGCACTACATGAGTCAAATAGGGCAATTTTGACCTCTATGGATAGGCAAATACAAACTTGCACAAGGTGGGACACATGAACTAGGCAAATAAGACAAAAATAATGGAATTAATGTCTAAGTGGGTAAACTATGGGTTGATTATTCTAACACCCCCCCTTAAGCCTGACTTATGAGTAATATATCAGAAAATTATAGGTCCTAGAAACAAGGCTTAGTCACCCTTTACATACTGCATGTCCAAATAAACAAGGAAAGAGGCAAAACCAACTTGGGAAAATCCTCCCTTAAACATGGACTGTAAAACAGATTTGTAGAATCTTGTCTCCACTCATGCTTTCACAGCATGATCAGCAATCCCCAGCAGTGATTTGATATTGCTGAAGGTCTTCTCACAAAATGCTTTGGTGAAGATATCAGCTACTTGTTCTGAAGATGAACAGAAGAGTAAGTGAATGGTGCCATCATGCACAAGTTCTCTGATGTAGTGCATATGGACCTCAATGTGTCTGGTTCTCTGCTTCTGAACTGGATCCTTACATATTCGAATGGTACTCTGGTTATCACAGTAGATGGTAGTTGATTACTCAGGTTCGAAGCTACACTCTCCAAGTAAACCCTGCAACCATAAACATTGAGTTGCTGCATTAACAACTCCTCTGTACTCTGCTTCTATAGATGAGAGTGCAATGGCACTCTGTTTCTTGCTTGACCAGCTAATTGGCCCTTCTGCAAGCATGAACACATATCCTGATGTGGAATTTCTATCTGTGCTATCACCTGCCCAATCACTGTCAGTAAATCCAATCAATTCAAGATCAGATTTTGCTTTATAGAAGATCCCATGTGTCCTTGTTCCCTGAACAAAGTTAAGGATCCTTTTGGCTGCTTTCTAATGGATCTCTTGAGGCTGATCCATGAATCTATAAGCCACACTTACTGCATAACAAATATCAGGTCTATTATGTGTTAGATACAACAAACAGCCAATCAATTGCCTATACATTGTATTGTTTACCATCGGTGAAGAATTAGCTTCTTCCAGCTTCACTCCTGAAAGGAAAGGAGTTTTGCTTGCTTTGCAATCCTTCATTCTAAATTTGTTCAGCAAGTCCAAGGCATATTTGGACTGGTGCACCTTGATTCCAACTTTGGTTTGAGAGATCTCAAGCCCCAAAAATTGACTTAAGAGCCCCAAATCTGTCATGGAGAAGGCTTGGTTCATAGCTCCTTTTAAGGAAGCAATCTCATCCTGTGAGCTTCCTGTAATGAGGAGGTCATCAAAATATAACACAATGATCATTAATGAACCATTAACTAACTTCAAATAGACATTCGGATCTGATTTGCACCGAACAAAATTTAGTGATAGCAAGAAGCTATCAATCTTGGCATACCAAGCCCTGGGGGCTTGCTTTAGCCCATACAATGAATTTCTCAACCTGCACACAAGAGAAGGGTTAGTAGCAAAACCTTGAGGCTGCTACATATATATCTCCTCAGTGAGATCCCCATTCAAGAATGCACACTTTACATCGATGTGATGTACCTCCCATTGCCTTGAGGCTGCAATGGCTAGAGCTAGCCTGATGGAATCCATATTTGCCATTGGGGCAAAGGTCTCATTGTAATATATGCCATGAACCTGTGAGTAGCCCTTGGCTACCAATATGGCCTTGTACTTTAGTGGTGAACCATCAGCAGCAAATTTGGTCTTATAGACCCACTTAAACTGTACTAGTTTTCTCCCTGGAGGAAGATCCACTAGCTCACATGTGTTGCTCTTCTGGAGTGAGCTGAACTCCTCCTTCATGGATGTTTGCCATCTTGGATCTCCTGCTGCTTCTTCATATGTTTGAGAATCAGACTCCACCATCAAATAGCATTTTTCAGCAAACATAGGATCCTTCATGCACAGACCATTCTCAAATTGAGATCTAGTCCTCCTTGGGTCATTGGGATCCCCAGCTAGCTCACCTGCTGCACGTAGTGTCTTTGCTGCCCATTTTGGCCTTGTGGGGATGTTAGGGTCTGCAATAAACTCATCTCCATCAGAAAAATCAGAATCAGCATGTTTAACAAACTCTTTACTTACTTCTTGAGGTTCAGGTGGTGAAGAGGCTTCACCAACTTCCACTTCTGCAAGGGGTTCTTCTTCAAACTGAACACACCTTTCAATGAAGGCTTTGTTTGTGCTCAAATTTATCAACTTGTATCCTTTTTAATCTTCAAAGTATCCAACAAAAATACACTCTTGGCTTTGGGGATGCAAAGCCTTCCTCTTCTCTGTCGGGATTCTAGCCCAAGCCTTTGAGCCAAAAATCCTGAAATGGGTCACATCTGGCTTGTGCCCACTCCATGCTTCGAAGGGAGTCATGCCATCAAGATTTTTGTGAGGCACCCTATTCTGAATATAGGCTGCATAGTTGATAGCTTCGGCCCAGTACTTTGGTGGCAAATTTTTGGCCTCCACCATGCATGTTGCCATCTCCTTTAGTGATCTGTTCTTCCTCTCAGCAACACCATTTTGCTGTGGTGTGTAAGGGATAGATTGCTGCATCTGAATACCTGTATCTGCACAATAGTTAATAAACTCAGACTTGAAATACTCACCACCATTGTCAGATCTGAGGGCCTTGAGTTTCCTTCTAGACTAGTTTTCAACCAAAGCCTTAAAGACTTTGAATAGGCCAAAAACTTCAGACTTGTGTTTCAGGAAGTGAACCCAGCAATAGCTGGAAAAGTCATCAATGAAAGTTAATGCATACTTGGCCTGACTCATGGACATATGAGGGAATGGACCAACAACATCACTGTGGATCAGCTCGAGGGGTGCAGAGGTTCTCTCATGACTAGCTCTCTCAAATTTGTGCTCTGGGTGTTTTCCTAGGATACAGCCTTGGCAGACTCCTTTGGAAAATTTTATCTTGGGAAACCCTATGACCATCTCTTTTTCACTAAGATCAGAAATATATTTGTATTTAAGGTGGCCAAATATTTCATGCCACAGCTTTCTGGCTTCATTAGCATGAATGAGAAGAGCAGAGGGGTTTGAGTAAGGTAGGAAGTGTGAGAACATGTATACCTTTTGAGCATGATTCACAACTCCTTTTGCAATGACTCTACCAGTTGAAATCTCTGTGATCTCAACTTCATCAGGGGAGAATATGACCTTCTTAGGAGACCCATTGTGGGTCATATGGTACACTAACAGGAGGTTGGAGGTGAGACCAGGCACATACAGCACATTGTTGAACTGACCATGATCAAGATCTATCCTTCCTTTGCCTTTACTTTCAGTGAGAGAGTCATCTCCTAGTACAATAGAT
>LPNX010739964.1:172153-183171 GCA_001517045.1 Pseudotsuga menziesii
TGGCTTTTTAGATTTCTTTTTGCTTTTTGAATCCACCCTTGAATCTCCATCAATCAAAGCTTGATCTTTGGATGGTTTGATGGTGCCCATCATCACCAGCTTGTCCTATTCTTGTGTGAGAGATTCCATGAAATCTGCAAGGCTAGGCATCTTCCAGGATCGAGCTGTCACTTTTGTGGCATAGAAGGTCGAAAGAAACACTGAATAATCAGGGCCCAGCTTCGAGACGATGGCCAGTACGAGCTGATCATCTTTCTTTTCAATACCACACTGTTTCAGCTGCAAAACTAGTGCTTTGAACTTGGAGAGATATAGCTGGAGGGATTCAAATCTTGTTGGACTCAGAGAAATCAGCTCATTTTCGATTTGATGTCCCCTCATCTCATCTGTCTTTCCAAAAATATCAGAAAGCTTCTCCCATACTTCATTCGGTGATGTCAATCCATCGAGATGGAAAAGGAGGTCTCTGGAAATACTCAGGCACAGGAGGCCATAAGCCTCATCCCTCTTGTTGTGCCATTTTATCTTCTCTGCAGCTGCATTGGGCTCTACTTCTGTTGCCATAGTCACCCTGTAGAGGCCTTTCACTCTCAACAGTATCTCCATCTTTGCTTTCCATTCAAAGAAATTGAAGGGAGTCAAGAGAGTTTTCTGTGATTGATCCATAGCTCTAGAAAATATGTCCCGGCTGTTAGTAGAAGGCTCCCAGTCTTTGATGTCGAACCTGCAAAACCATTTTTGAAGGAGAGAAACAACCTACAATGGCTCTGATACCATGTGGAAATTAAGGCCAGCAATAGATTAATTTTACTCACAACAATTATCAATTGATCATGCAAAATTGCTTACAAAAGAGACTGAATATGGAGATGTAACACTAAATTGTATTAACTGAGTGTACAATAGCTAACCCTGTAATAACATAGGTTGCTGAATAAATAGAATACATCAAGAAATCGAATGCATGAGGAGGCATCCAAATCTAGCATAAAGCAGGCTTACCAAAAATAAGCAAATCCCCCATACATGTAAAAAACTGATCCCAAATCTGTCATGGAGCTCACGAATTGGCAAAAAGGCATAGGCAAGCTAAAGAGTGGTGGAATGGCAGCTCATACATGCTTTTGCATGGAGAAAAGAGAGGAGGATGTGTAGGACAAAAAACAAGTCAACCTCACCTAGTCTAGCTTTTCCTTTTGCCTTAAAACACTGAAAAAACAGGCAATAAAGCAGAAAAAGCAGAAGGGCGCCTAGGAGGCCAGGAATAAAGCAAAATTGATTCCTTTAGCTCTCCCATGCGCTACATGAGTCAAATAGGGAAATTTTGACCTCTATGGATAGGCAAATAGCAACTTGCACAAGGTGAGACACATGAACTAGGAAAATAAGACAAAAATAATGGAATTAATGTCTAAGTGGGTAAACTATGGGTTGATTATTCTAACAGTTCTTTCCCTTGCAGACTTACATAAATGGGAAGTCCATCAAATGGATGTCAAGTCTGTTGTTGGGGCGCGCACCCTAACGGTCATTAAGGTGGGTAAATCCACATATTCTTGTTAATTTTGTAAGAGTTATGGCTCAAAATAGTCTTAGGGGTGTCGGGGTTAAGCGAAAGCTTTCTTATTGTAATAAACCCATGGTTTACGTCCAGGGTTTAGGGTTTGGAGTGCCCATGGTTTAAGACCATGTTTTTGTAATAGTGCGCTGTATAAATATGCACTTGTGTAAAGAAGCAAGGTTAGGATTTTTGTGAAAAAGAAATTAAGGCGAAGCTAAGGCTATTTTGTAAGAGAAGGTTTAGCCCAGCTGTGTGTGTGGACAACCTCTGCAGCTGTGTGCGCAGCTTTAGGGACTTGAAAGGATCTACAGCTGAGTGCGCAGATCAGAACTGTAACTTGTAAAGAAGTTGAATAAGGTGCAGTTCTGTGGACGTAACCCCTACACTGGGGGTGAACCACGTCATAGCGGGTGTTGTGGTTCCTTGTGTTATTTCTATTATGTTTTGTTATGCATGATTAACTAGATATATCTGATAAATAATATCACTGCTAAAATACTTGCTTCGCTGTGAATTCCCAGTAAAGGGTTGCGCAAGTCACTGCTTGTTTATTTATCTGCGAAGTTATATTCATGAATGTCGGAGCTCTGTGTTAATTGATTATAAGTTATTAAAGGCTAAAGGTACAGCAATATCCCTCTTCTGCTTGCGAAAACCTGATTCTGCGGCACCCCATAGCTGTTTCGGGTGAGACTGCAACCTGTTCGCAGGTTGTTGCTGAAAGGGCCAACACTGTGGGTCTTTTGTTGGTGTGAAGTAAAGGTTTACAACCCGGGTCTGCCCTATTGCCAACAAATTGGTTCCGTTGCCGGTTGAACTCAATATCTGCTCAAGAGGGGTTTACATCGTACCTCGAGGGCTATGTTATGGAGACCCTCTGTGAAGGAAATCGGTGATTGGCTTGATGAGACTTATCTGAAATTCGCTGAGCAAGAGAACAAAGATCCGCGTCGTAGTGCAAACGACTTTTTACAAAGGTATGTTTTTTGTGATGTTTATGAAATTTTATTTGCTAGTATCCACATAGAGTTGCACCAGTGGTTGTCTAGATTGATAGAGAGAAGGACAAATTTCCAAGCACGTCAGTTTCCTGTTTGGACCCCTGCGAGAATTACTATACTGAAAAGGGTGAACAACGAGATATCTCATGATGTTGATTTCTGGACAATGCGACCCCTTGAAGCTTTTGTGACAGAGTTCGCCATCGACACGAGTACTTCCTTTAGTGAAGCCGAGCGACAGTTTTTCAAATTCCCAAGGGGTAAGTTTTTGAATTCATTTGGTTTAAGAATTAAAATGCTATTAGCTCAAAAAGGTATATTAATCATTGAATCAGACTATTAGATTTGGTATTACTAACCTATGTTTGCAAGTGAAAATACCTTCAATGAGAAAATTGGTTTGCTGCGAAGTGGCAAAAGGTACAAGAGAGATTTTGGATCCTATTCCCTAGGTCAGCATACTGCGTCTTCTCCTGAAAATCCTGCAGAATCTGAACCCGAAGAAACCCCTTCTGTTGGAAACCCTCCGATCATCCCGCAACTCAGACCTGTTATCCCTGAGAACCTGTCACAGTCCAAAAGTCACCCTAGCCCGAGCACTCCTGTCGCAGGTCAGTCTACCCCAGTAAGTTCCCCCCCGCTTGCTCCTAGTCCCCCTCCCTCCCCCCCTAGACCTGTGATGGCCCACATACATGATGACATTAAGCTCCCTGTTTTCAAAGGAATTGGATCAGAAGATCCAGAACAGTTCTGGTTTTTATGCGAAGCAGTATGGAATGCTAAGAACATTACAAATCAAGATGTCCGAAGGGCACATCTTGTTACTTCTTTCAGGGACCGGGCTTTGACCTGGTTCATG
Source organism: Pseudotsuga menziesii (assembly GCA_001517045.1). Taxonomy (NCBI): domain Eukaryota; kingdom Viridiplantae; phylum Streptophyta; class Pinopsida; order Pinales; family Pinaceae; genus Pseudotsuga; species Pseudotsuga menziesii. The sequence goes on from LPNX010739964.1 coordinate 175,575, forward strand.
AAATTCTCCAGTACTCAGATTCATGCCTTAGATGATATTAAAGCAGCAATAATCAAATAGTTTAAGAAACCAAAATCAGAGTCACATTGTATCACTGAATTGAAAGAGATTCAGCAGAGGCGCGGCGAATCAGTGTGGGACTTTGACCAGAGATTCAAAGTTCTGCTCAACCAGGTCAGCTTCACCATTGGACCTGCGCAGCATAAGGAATGGTTCATTGCAGTGCTGCTACCACATATCAGAACTCCGCTCATGCAATAGAAGGTCATCGACCAGCAAGAGGCTCTGGAAATCGCGATGAAGCTTGAGACCGCCCCTGTTGCAGATAATTCTGGTATAGTTCAAATCCAAGCGCAGTTAGCAGCGATGGCTTTGGAGCTGCGTGACATGAAGACAGGAAAAACCGGTCGTGAAGAGGTTTGGTGTACACAATGTCGGACAGAAGGTCATGCCAAGGAACAATGCCCCGGGGTTCGCAACTACCGGAATACTGGTGCGCTAAACCCGAGTAACCCACAAAGTATATATTGCGAGCTCTGCAGAGCAACTGGCCAGCATCGACCTGAAGACTGCTATCTGCTACGGAGGAATGGGTAAGTACCTAAAATCCCCTATTGTCAATTCTGTAAGTCCATAGGAAATAATGAAGAGGAGTGTTGCAGCTATGACCTGATGAGAGAGCGCACCTACGACGCATATCGGGTACAAAATGAGGGACAGAGCAATGATGGCTATGGTTACCATGGTGGTGCATCAGGTGGAGGAGCCTTTGGAGGCTGTGGTCATGGGGGTATGGTCAGTAGAGGACGAGGTCAGGTGGTGTGCTATAACTATAATCAGCCCGGACATCTAGCTTGGGACTGTCGCAACCAAACCACGACATGTCGGTATTGCCGCGCTGTTGATCATGTCATTGAGAGGTGCCTGCAACTGATAGCTAAGATTCAGGAAAGAAACAGTGCCCCTATGCAGAATATTCAGATGATTTCCATCGAGCAAAGACCTACCCCATCCATTAATGTTGTTAGCCGGAGTGGAGCCGCGACACACAAGCAGCATACGGAGAAACCGCCTGCCGAGGCCTAGGTTTGTAAGGCCCCCGAGAAAGTCCCAGCAATTGATATCGAAAGAGAAAAAGAGACATTCATGGACGCCAATAGAGATTTTGCTGATCCTAGCACAACCGTAGTACCTGTGCAGCCACATCAGCAGGAGTCGCAGCTGCAGGAAGCTTCGACGGATAAAGTAAGTACACTATCCTCCTTTTTGCAGAGTTGTATGAAACTCTTACGGAATTAGAATGCTTTAAAGGAGTTGCAAAAAGTTCTCACTTTCTATGAACCTCAGAGAAGAGCTAATAAGGAGAAAAGTCTTAATCGTCTCCGAAGGACGGGAAGGGAAATGAGACTGAATGTTCAGATAGTAGAATATGATATGACTGACGTTATCTTAGACCTAGGCTCAGAGGTAAATGTCTTAATTAAGCAAACCTGGGAACAAATGGGAAGACCTACTCTTGACTGGTCCCCTATACAGTTAAGGTTAGCCAATCAGCAGAAGATTGTGCCCCTTTCCCGATTCCCTAATGTCCCAGTAGATATTGATGGGGTTAGTACCTTAGCAGACTTCGAAGTTATTGAGATCATTGATGACATCAACCCTTATCCAGCCCTGCTCGATATTGAGTGGGCAATGGAAAATGATGCAGATATTAACCTTAAGAAGAGACAGATGACTTTCGAAGGGAAATATTTGAGAGTCATAGTCCCCCTGGATCCCTTACAAGGAGAAAGATACACAGAACCACTCAGAGACAAAGATCAGGATGTTCTGGAGCACATCTACAACATCACATCAAAGGAAGAATATTATGTTGACCCTAGTGCCGAAGGTATTATGGATTGGTAGTGTGACAACTCTTGCATGACGGATTCAGATGATGGTCTCAAGAATTGGCAGAACATATTGTATGAGCTACATGGCCACCACGGTGCAAGACTTACCAAGTCTCTTAGATGGATTACCTCGCAGACAAGAACCTTACCTGTTTTTGATGGTTCAACAGACCCAGAAGATTTTATTGAGCAATTCTCAGCCCAGATACCCAACTCACAGAAATTGGAAACTTTGGATTCAGCATTCAGAGCTACAGCAGCCAGATGGTGGCATGGTCACAAACAGTACATTCATAGTTGGGAAGTTTTCCAACAATCCCTTCACTTGAGATTCACGGATTAACCACAGGAGGTCCGGAGCCGATTTAATGGTAAGACTAACCCTCAGAAGAATTTGGAGCAATATTATGAAGCATGGAAGCATGTACCTTGGGACGAGTGGGTACATAGGTTTGTGAATACCCTGGATCCTATCGCGAACAATTGGTATGCGGAAATCGAGCTTCACCAGGATACTGTAAGTTGGGATACTCTTGCTAACAGTTTTGTATTGACATTTTCTATTAATGAGGTTTGCCCTGCTCTAGACACAGCCGTTAGGTTGATCCACACTAAGGTGTTTGATGATCAAGAGATAGCCGAATACAAACCAGATTGGAAGGCACAGGAAGCTAATGCAGTGGAATGTTATAACGTCGCAATTGCGAGGATGACGATCTGTGCAACATTGATATTCCGGAGTCAGAAGGCCACTATGAAGTGTAGGGACCAGCAGTTGAAGTACCTGCGGTGATCCAGCCCCTGAAGACGCGGACCGTAAACATTGGCTCAGAAGAACAGCCCAAGCATGCTACCATTGGAGATTATTGGGATGAAGAAATGGCAAGCAAAGTGACCCAACTTCTCCATGAATATCAGGACCTATTTCTGACAAAGTTCTCAGAGATGAAAGGCATCCTGGGTGATATAGGAGTCATGAAGATGCCCTTGAAACCTGATGCGAAGCCTGTGAAACAGCGTCCTTATAGGTTGAACCCTAAGTATAAGGAAAAAGTTAGGATGGAGCTGGATAAGATGCTTGCTGCAGGAATTATTGAGCCTGTTGAAGAATTCGAGTGGGTTAGTCCTGTGGTGGTGCAAGAGAAGAAGAATAAGGGTGAAATCCGAATCTACGTTGACCTAAGGAAGCTAAATGATGCTTGTCTGCACGATCCTTTCCCCACACCCTTCACCGATGAAGTGTTAGACAATGTTGGGGGTTAAGAAGTGTACTCTTTTATTGATGGATTTTCAGGTTATCATCAGATCAGAATTGCTCCAGAGGATCGACATAAGACAACCTTTGCTATAGAAATGGGATCCTTTCAGTATACAGTTATGCCCTTTGGATTGAAGAATGCGCCTGCCATATTTTCTATTGTAGTCATCTCTGCCTTTAAGGAATATATACATAAATTCTTAGAAGTCTATTTTGACGATTGGACTATTTTTGGGCTACTAAAAGACCATATAACTAGTTTACGACTTATGTTGGATAAATGCAGACAACACCAGATTTCCTTGAACTTGAAAAAGTGTATCTTTTGCGCACCTTTTGGAATTCTACTCAGTCACATTGTATGTAGATAAGGATTGATGATGGATCCTGCGAAGATAGCTATTATTGTGAACCTGCCACCTCCAGAATCTGTTAAACAACTTCGCACTACGCTTGGTCATACCGAGTATTATAGGAAATTTATTCAGGGATATGCTCAAATTACAGCACCGATGGAAAAACAGTTGAAGAAAGATATTAAGTTCGAGTGGACACCTGAGTGCCAGGAAAGTTTGGATATTTTGAAGGAAAAGATGGTCACTGCCCCTATTTCAGTATTCCCTGATTGGAATAAGGATTTTCATGTGCATGTCGATGCATCCTACATTTCCCTGGGGATAGTATTGGCTCAGTCGGGTGTAGGTCAGATCGATCACCCTATTTCTTTTACCAGTAGAAAATTGTCCACTGCAGAGAAAAATTACACTACAACAGAATGAAAAGGTCTCGCTATGGTGTATGCCCTACAGAAGTTTCGACATTATCTGTTAGGTTCTCATTTTAAGATGTTCATTGACCATTCTGCTTTGAAATATCTGGTTAACAAGCCTATGCTAGGAGGAAGAATATGCAGATGGTTGATTCTGTTTCAGGAATATGACTTCGAGATTATAGTTAAGCCTGGGAAACTTAACCTAGGACCTAACCACCTGTCAAGGCTCGATTCGGGAGAAGAACCTACCAGTTTGGATGAAGGTCTTCCAGATGCCCAGTTGTTTACCATCCAGATGGTTGATGAATACTTCCAGGACATTGTTCAGTATTTGTCTATAGGTTTTCCACCTGTCGAGATGACAACACAATAGAAGAAGCAGCTGGTGGTCCACGCAGCTGACTTTACCTTAATAGCAGGACAATTATACAAGATGGGACCAGATGAAATACTACGCAGATGTGTCCTAGAGCATGAAAAGCCGTTAATTTTGGCTGAGGCCCATTCTGGGGCAGCAGGAGGTCATTATGCAGGAAAAGCTACAGCACAGAAGATTCTGACAGTCGGATTGTGGTGGCCCACAATTCACAAAGATGCAAGAGAATATTTCCACAGCTGTGACATCTGTCAGAGAACGGGAAAACCATCCAGGAGGGATGAGATGCCTCTGGTTCCACAGGTAACTTTACAACCCTTTGAAAAATTGGCTATTGATTTTGTTGGACCTATCAATCCACCCGCGAAGAAGTCAGGAGCAAGATACATTATTACAGCAACTGACTACCTCACCCGTTGGGCCGAAGCTCAGCCAGTCAAGACTTGTAGTGCTGCTACAACAGCAAAGTTCATCTTTGATAACATCTTGTCCAAATTTGGGTGTCTTAGAGTTCTCATGAGTGATCAAGGATCACATTTTCTAAATAAGACCATTGAAATACTGACTGCAGAATTCCAGGTGTATCATCAGAAGAGTACTGCCTATCATCCACAAGCAAATGGAACTGTCGAAGCCTTTAACAAGATCCTCGAACATGCCCTGACAAAGGTTTGCAATGTTAATATAACTGACTGGGATCTTAGAATTCCAGCAGTACTGTGGGCTTATAGGACTACCTGCAAGAAACTGACAGGCCATACACCTTTTCGGCTAGTCTATGGACAAGAAGCCGTTATGCCCATGGATTACATTGTTCCTAGCCTCAGAATATCTGCTTTCACAAAGATGGATGACCCAGATGTAGTAACAGAAAGGCTGACAAAGATACTGGAACTTGAAGAAGACAGATTTATTGCAGGGTTCCAGCAGCAAGTACAGAAAGCTCAGGAAAAAGCATGGCATGATAGACACATCAAGAAGAAGCAGTTCCAGCAAGGCGATCTTGTGCTATTATATGACAACAAATTCATGAAATTCCTGGGTAAGTTCAAGACACATTGGAAGGGACCATACATAGTGCAGAAAGTTACTGATGGTGGTGCAGTCCAGTTAGCTAAGTTGAATGGCGAAATTTTACCTTCTATGGTAAATGGCAGTCATTTAAAGAAGTATAGGGATAGGTAGGACCTCCCAATCAGCAGTAACACCGAGAAAGAAAGTCTAAGTACCAAGAGCAGTTGAAATTGGGTGCTAGACTATAATGAAGCTGTCATCAAAGTCATGAAGTATGTAGGATTGTCAAAATGCGAAGGTTAATATTGTGTCGAAGGTTCTTATCAGGGTGACGCTGAAGTCAGTAGGTATGTCGAGGATCAAAGGTGTGTCACTGCCTAAACTATGATGGATGGGACAACTTAGACTTGACGACGCTGGCATGAGAACTTCCCTAACTAACTATAATGATGAGATTTTGGGAAAATCTCGCATTGGGTGAGCAGGATTTCCGCCACTCAACCAGATTCGGCGTCATTAATGCACCATGATGACAAATTATGTTGTGGGATTCTATAATACGCTACACTGGCCTGTGACTCCTGCATTGTGCATTTCTTTGAGTTCCGCAGTTACGACCATGTTGAATGACTGTGAAGCCCAGCAGTTATCATGAGAGTCCAGGGAAAGAGATCTGCAAAACCATTTGAGCAATCCACCTATGCAGACAAGCTCGAACAAGATGAAGAAAGGTAGAAGTTTGCTCTAATTTGCGCGAAGAAATGTAGAAGTTTTCTCTAAGGTGGAGCGATGAAGGGCATAAGGACTCACATGACGACTCTGTAACATCCCGAGTTGTCTCCTCCTAGCCTGGCAGAACCAAGGCGGCTGTTTGTCTTATGCACTTTGTCATGCACTTCTGAGGACCCTAATTTGTGAATGGTCAAATGTTGGGAAAGCAGTTCGAAGGAGGGGGTCACTGTTAGATCCAGAAGGCCTTAACCAGCATAAAACGTACGGAGAAAAGGAGCAGGCAGCCGACAACAGCACACACAGCCCCAGTGAGCAGTTCAGAACTGTTGCCAACAAGATATCCCCGACCGAGAAGTACCAGAGTGTCCCGGGACGGGACACTGGTGAGTCTTAGGGGCCTGTTGGGGCGCGCACCCTAACGGTCATTAAGGTGGGTAAATCCACATATTCTTGTTAATTTTGTAAGAGTTACAGCTCAAAATAGTCTTAGGGGTTTAAGGGTTAAGCGAAATCTTTCTTATTGTAATAAACCCATGGTTTACATCCAGGGTTTAGGGTTTGGGGTGCCCATGGTTTAAGACCATGTTTTTGTAATAGTGCACTGTATAAATATGCACTTGTGTAAAGAAGCAAGGTTAGGATTTTTGTGAAAGAGAAATTAAGGCGAAGCTAAGGCTATTTTGTAAGAGAAGGTTTAGTCCCAGCTGTGTGTGTGGAAGACCTCTGTAGCTGTGTGCGTAGAGGGTTTGTAAGTGATAAGGAAATCTGTAGCTGTGTGCGCAGAGGCCTGCAACTGTGTGCGCGGCTTTAGGGACTTGAAAGTATCTGCAGCTGAGTGCACAGATCAGAACTGTGACTTGTAAAGAAGTTGAATAAAGTGCAGTTCTATGGACGTAACCCCTACACTGGGGGTGAACCACATTATATCGGGTGTTGTGGTTCCTTGTGTTATTTCTGTTATGTTTTGTTATGCATGATTAACTAGATATATCTGATAAATAAGATCACTGCTAAAATATTTGCTTCGCTGTGAATTCCCAGTAAAGGGTTGCGCAAGTCACTGCTTGTTTATATATCTGCGAATTTATATTCATGAATGTCAGAGCTCTGTGTTAATTGATTATAAGTTATTAAAGGCTAAAGGTACAGCAATATCCCTCTTCTTCTTGCAGAAACCTGATTCTGTGGCACCCCATAGCTGTTTCAGGTGAGACTGCAACCTGTTCGCAGGTTGTTGCCGAAAGGGCCAACACTGTGGGTCTTTTGTTGGTGCGAAGTAAAGGTTTACAAATCGGGTCTTCCCTATTGCCCAACATCTACCTTCTTACATGGTGATTTACATGAGGAAATTTACATGGAACAACCTCCTGGATATGTTCAGAATAACTCTAGCCTTGTTTGTCTCCTTAAGAAATCCTTATATGGCCTTAAGCAAGATCCTAGATCTTGGTATACCAAAATGGATAGCTTTCTCCTTGACACTGGTTTTTCTAGATGCCATTCTGACCCCAATGTCTATACCAAGAAAGTAGGAAACCATCTCATCATAC
>LPNX010739964.1:183240-209731 GCA_001517045.1 Pseudotsuga menziesii
ATCCTAACCTTATAACCCATGTGAAATCCAGTCTTAAGAAAAATTTTGAAATGTCAGACTTAGGACATTTGCATTATTTTCTTGGTCTCCAAGTCTTGCAAACCAAAGAAGGAATATTTCTTTCCCAGTCTAAGTAGCTTGTGACCTTCTTCATCGCTTCCACATGGAAGATTGTAAACCAGCCCCTTCTCCCTTCCAGTCTGGAGTCAAACTTTCTACCACTTGTACTTCCCCTGAAGTAGATGCCACCTTGTATCGTTAGCTTGTTGGTAGTATTTTATACTTGACTCATTCCTGTCCTGAACTTTCCTTTGTCGTTGGTCATGTTTCCCGTTATATGCAAACTCCTCATGAAAGTCACTAGAAAGCAGCAAAAATAATACTTCGATATATTCGAGGTACAATTCAGTTTGGGATTCATTACAGTACAGTGGGGAAACCTTTGTTGGTTGGTTTCACTAATTCAGATTGGGCTGGCGATCCTGATGATCGAAAGTCTACTGCAGGTTATGTTTTTAGTCTGGGATCTGGACTTGTCACTTGGGCTTGTAAGAAACAACAAGCTCTTACTCTTTCTTCAGCAGAAGTAGAATATTGAGCCGCAGTTAATGCTAGTCAGGAAGCTTTATGGCTTCAACAAATCCTTTTAGAGTTTGGATTCGAGCAGCAGCATCCTACTCCACTTTGGTGCGACAATCAAAGTGCCATCAAACTTGCCAAAGATCCAGTTCTACATCAGCGCACCAAACACATTGAGATACACATGCACTTCATCAGAAATCTTATTCATGATAGTGTTATTGAAGTTCTCTATTGCCCTATAGATGATCAAGTTGCAGACATCTTCACCAAGTCTCTTACAAAAGCGAAGTTTTCTAAACTTCGGTCTATGTTAGGAGTTCAGGAATGTGTCCTTAAGGGGGGATAGGCTATAATGCCTCCTTCCTTCTCCTAATAGTTTCACTTTTGTAAATCCTTCAATCCTATCCCAAGTTGTTTTTAAGGGGGGATGTTAGGATATTTAGACACTTGGGAGTTAGTTAAGATCAACTTGTGTAATATATTCGTTAGGTAAAAGTGTGTTTCTTTAGTATGCATTAGTATGCATTTGTAAATATTCTAATCCGACGGTCACGATATGTTCTAGACATAGAGTGATCCGATGGTTCAAGTTCTCTTAGATCATACCTACCATTGATCCGTGGCTTAACACCCGATTGGTCTATGATCTCTATTTAAAGAGCATAGAGGGTCCTTGGCTAGTTGATCAATTATGAGAAGCTCATGTAACTTTCTTTCTTTTGCATAATAAATTTCTCCAAGTAGCTATTTGGCTGGGGCTGTGGACTGTTTCCCTCTCGAGAGTTTTAACCACATGACAAACATTGGTGTATTGATCTGTGATTCATTTGTGTAAAGCAGTTGCTCTTAGTGTTCGGTCCTTTGGGAGTACCCTGTGTACCCTAATAGTGGGGCACATTCGCCTATCGAGTAATGCCCTTTGGTCTGAAGAATGTTGGAGCCACCTTCCAGCATGCCATGAAACACTATTTTCATGACCTCATCCACATCTTGTTGGTCTATCTTGACAACCTCATTGTGAAGTCACAAAAATAAGCACAACACATAGATGACTTGCGACAAGCCTTCCTACTATGTCGAAAGTACAAAATCCACTTGAACCCTTTCAAGTGTGTTTTCTGTGTCCCAACGGGTCGTCTCCTAGGGTTCATCATGTCACATAAAGGACTGACCACTGATCCCCTGGAAGTCCAAAACACTTTCCTTCTAATGTCACCTCTTTAAGTGACAGTAGTTCAGCTTGTAATATAGTCTTGTCCCTTTTTGTTTTACACATTTTTAAAGTGAGTCTTATGTATTGTTTCCCCTCATTCCTCTAGATGGATCCTACCTCGGATCACTACATTGGATTTGTTGATGGAGCGAGCAGATGGTCTCCAAACCTCACCTCAGCTACATGGGTCATCTACTCCCCGTCACACGAGTTGATCCTATTGACAAAATATGCATGGACAGTGCGACCAACAACCATGATGAATATGATGGTGTTAATGGCCTCTTGGTCACCTCTCTCCAGTTGGGCATTTGCCATCTCAATGTCTTCTTAGACTCCCAGCTACTTGTATCCCAATTGAACAACTACTACCGGGTACGTGATCCCTGCCTCTTTAGAAAATTCTTGTGCACTAAACAGATGGTTAGAACACTTGAATCCATCACATTCACACATGTTCCCAGAAAACTCAATAGTGTAGCAGATCAAATGGTTAATGACATTTTAAATTGGCACATTCATAATCGCATATAGGAAACATACAAACACAACATCATGCATAATCATATATAAAACACACACACACACGTGTAAAAGTACATCACATAGGCATTGCATTTCATATCATCATAACAGGACTCACATATAAAACCATAAAAAGCGCATCCACTTGTGTAAAAAATATATATAGATAGAGAAATCGCATGTCCAAAATATGTCCAGTACAAAATGAGAAGCCACATATGCTTTCTCAGCTAAATATACATAGTGATGCAAAAAATCCTAAGTGCACCAACGCACTAGGGGCAGCCTCACTAGCTGCTAGTCTAACTTAGATTCATCCTCATAATCTGAATTAGTACCATCATCATATTTTTCCTCAAAAGACTTATCGACCTCTGCAGGAAGATCACCTCGTGCTACCTGACTAAAGTAATCACAAGCTACGGACATCCTCCTCATCACAGACGTCCACTCTGGAGGCACACTATGAATGGCGACGATTAACTCATTGTCCAAATGCTCCCATTCGTCATCATAAATCCCCTTAGCTAGCCACTCCAAGTGCGGAAAAATAGTCTCTACCTCCCATCATCGCCGACGAGGGTTCCCCGCAGGGACCACCGCCTCTGCAATAGCGACCCCCCGCCTCTGATACCCGGGTGACGGACGGGGACCAACATCTGCATACAAAAACAAAGACACCACCAGTCTATACATATAACCATCAACCAGCTCAACTACACTATGTATAAATATGAACATAAATACATCTCACATACATACCAGTTGGTCCCCATGCTTGAGCAGGAGCTCGTGGCATCTCAAGATCCCCACAATAATCCATACCCACATAAGGGTACTCCTCAATATTCACTGGGAGTTTCTTCCACTGCTTAAGAAACTCCTCGGTGAAGAAGTGGTCCACTCTACCACCACCCTCTCGTACCATCATCTAGCACCACCTGCGCATCCACGGCTCCCACAGACCACCATCCCACACTGCTCGATGCAGATGCATAGTAGGTACTTTCTCAAAAAATAAAGCACATAAGAAGGACCCAAAACAAAAGTCTCGCCTAGTTACCCTCACATTGTTTAGCTGATGCCGAACAGCTAGAAGGTACATCTAGGCCCATGCATAGTAAGTGCCCCCCATGATACGCTCTACGATCTGTAGCTACCCTCCAGATATCTTATGACTCCCCGTAGAACCCAAGATGAGCAACAACATAGTAGCAATAGCCTGTGTCAACACATCCTCAATGTCACACATCAGAATGTGCGAACGACACACGTATGCAGTCGCGTAACAGTGCCTCTCACATATCTCCTCAAGCGTCTCCCCTCGAGATACCACTGGCGCCAACTCACCAACAACTCCCAACGTAGGGAGTCTAGTAAAAAATTATACATCCATCAACATGATCTCAACACATTGTCCCTGGATCAGGAAGACCTCCTCCCCAATATCCTAAAAGCTCACCAAAGTCTGCAGCAACAGACGCAAGCTCTTCATGAGGGGTATCCGCATGAACTTTAGTAACCCACAATGGGCCAGTGTAGCATGCACATTCCCATCCCAGAATCCCTCCTCCCAGAGGTCTTTGCAGTCTCTCTCACACCACTTTGCCTCAGGCATCCTGCACAAGCAAAATTCAGCTGTCAGCCACAACTCTCTCAAAAAAAAAACCACCCAGGGACCAAGTCACACCTGTTTGTCCAAAAACAATGACCATGTTGCTCAAAAAAGCCTCATAGGTGCAACCCAGTCGCTCTTTTACCCTTGAAAGGTGCGACCTGGCTCGTAGAGACCCTAACAGGCTCATAGAGGACCCCCGGGTGAGCAAATTCAAAATGTAAACCACTGAAAATGATAGATTTTGGAAGAGCTCTTACCTGGAAGTCATGGAACTAGAAACCGCCAGTCGAAATGGGAGAAATCAGAAAAATAAATCTAGGGCCTACCTCTCCAACTCTGCAGTGAACAGTAACAATGACACCTCACAAAGTGGTCCCCACCCATATATAGGCCCCATTTAGCCTATTTTATCCCTTTCGACATAACAGGGCCATACAGAGTCCATTTGAGATGTCGTTCACACCACTGGTTTTAGAATTTCGCCCTCTATCTTCTAATGAGACCATCATCTCATGTTTAACAAGTAATTTTTAGGACCACTTCCTGGAAGTTACCTCGATTTACGAGCCACATCATTGTGATGTAAGTGTCTCCAGACATGTGCTTGCATCACACTTGCCTACCGCCACTCATACAGGTTCCCGGGCCATCGCTCGGAAGGCATGTCATTTTATTTTAGCATATAGCTATCTAATCCGTCCACCGCACCTTATGCGAGTCCCCAGACCATCGTCCATAGGACAGATCATTTCCTCTGCATGAATTTGGCATATAACTACCACTATACTTGCACTCAAATCACATATAGTCAAGTCCCTCCACCACAACTCACCCACAACTCTCGTGACCTCTGTCCGAGAGCCACCTCAGTTTGCGTGCCTCTGCCGCACCAATTCATGTGCCTCTATTGCGATCTATCCCATGCATGTATTGGCATGTTTAGGAGCCACCTTCTCCATCCATACTGCATGGATGACCTTTGGGCCACTGTCCACTGTCTCGACATGGGGAACCACCTGTGGCACTGCAATCAGTTGACCATACCAGAGTTTCTTTTAAGCTCTTTTCTGACTCCTAAAAGAATGAAAATATTGTCGAGCACAACTGCTTCCTTTCCTGCTTGTTAAAGTATAGGAAAAGGCATCTACATCATCTCATTTATCTCCTTTTGCAAACCATGTAGACTACCATATGAAAAGGACCACCTTGGCATATTCAAGCCAAGACCGTTCCCCTATGCATCCTTTTATGCTTTCTTGGGTAGAGGGTTCTAACTCTATGAAAAATATCACCATGGGTTTTCATTAAGCTCTTTTCCATCCTTCTCATGAAGAAAAGATTGCTGAGAAAACTTGGTTTCGTTCATGCTCGTAAAAGTATCTAAATGTCCGTCTAGTCAGTATAATTTTAACCTTTTCCGGCCTGATTGGACTACCAACGGTAAAGAAGTCTCTCATCCCCTACAGGATGGGCGAGCTCTCCTGTGTATACTTTTATCCTTTTTCAGTCACAGGAGACTACCAATGAAAAATATCCCCCACTGGATTCTTCTTCATGCTTTCAGACTCTCTAAAATTGAAATCACCATTGAGCATTTACTTTCTTGGGCTCGCCAAAAATCCATGAGATCGTACCACAATAGTGTCTCTAGACACCACCCCATAGATAACAGTTTGGTAGAATTCCCACTTTGGGTCACCTTTGTTCAGAGTACTCTACAATGTGTCTTCCTTGGATCCCATCAATACCAAAATTCTACCTCCTCCAAGTATTTCCCATATGCAGTTACATTCTCGGTATTATAGCTATGATCCCTTTCCCATGAGTCAGTTTCATTTGTTTCCTGGTCCGTCCTGCCATCATACTCTGAGCAAAGGAGGTTTGAGTCCACCATGATTACCTACCCCTATTCAACTCCTCCCCCCCCCCATTCAATGGGTCAATCCTCAAATTGCCTCACATCTTTCGATTATCTCCCTTGAGCTTCTGGTTAAGGAAACACCATCGCCTTGGCCAGTTGCAGGTCTCCCTCTGTCGATGACAACACATGTATTATAGAGGATAGACCCAGAGGTCCCTGTATCCTGGTTTCATTAACCTCATTGATGAGTTCCTTGGACCACTTGAGAGGAGTCCTTAGTGCCTCTTGGGATGGTTGTTTCTCACATGCTCGACTCTAGCTACATCATCGCACCGTTGAGATTCGTACAGAGTATTGGTCCGTGCAGTATTTGGTCAAAGGCCTCGGATGTCACCTGAATCTAGCACATTGATGAGACTATGAAAGGGACCCCAACATGTTCATGTCCCTTGTGATTTTCGGCTTGCATTGGAGATAGTGTTCAGAAGCCCCAGTAGTGCTTCTATATAGATTTATGATTGATGCAGCCTATTTGTACCTCAGAGACTCTAACTCTCCATCAGTGGATCCCTACAACTATGAACCATTCCAGATCCAGCAGGCCATCAATCATGAAGACATAGCATTCCATGAGAATTCCATGGGTCCAGTGTAGCAGTTCTTCATATCAGTATTGTATTCATCCACTCATTGAGGCAACCACTATTATATCAGTAGTTGTACATGATCAGCTCTTGCATTATAGAGCTTAGATCACATTATTCATTTGACATCATTACAAGCATGGGGATGCCTGCCTCTTCCATATACATGTCACACATTATTTGTATCTCACCCATTGATGGGAACCATATTAATACAAAAACCAAAAGCCACCATGCCCTAGCCCTAGAAGCACCACCTCTCCCTAGAAAATCCTATGATGTCCGTCAGCCATACGATGAGCTCCTACCCTCACACATCAGGGGGAAATATTTTAACCCAAAAAATTCCTCAATGAGCTATGCATGACCTACACCACCTAAGGACATCCATGCATGACCCCCATTTGACCCCCACACCCTCAAAAAGGCTCAAAAATCTGGAAAATCGCTTAAAAACCCCTAAAAAGAGCCAAAATAGCTCTCATAGGGGCTAAAACTTCAAAAATGGGCTAAAACCCCCAAATGAGCTAGGAATTGGGAGAAAGGGGATAAAATCCTAAAAAAGGGGCTAAAGCCCCAACCAGGGGATTAAAACCCTAAAAATATCAAGAAAAAGTATAAATAGAGGGTTGGGGGTCACTCTCAGATCACTCCTTCTCTCCCTATTTTTATTCTGCCCATGTGAGTGCCTTGAGACCCTTTTCCTCTCAAGCCATTCACCCTCCCTCTCCTCCATCGCTCCATGAGCCAAGACTCCATCGCAAAGAGAGAGAGGTGCTTCCAAAGCTAGGGCATGGTGGCCCATTTCCACCTACATAGAAGTTCTAATGTTTGTTTTTAGTCATTTTAATTCTAGTTTTCTAATATATTGTGCTTGTAGGTTTGTTGTCTAATGTTTTTCTGCAGGTTTCCATTGATTTCTTGCAGCCATTCTTGCTTTCTAATCCTTTCATGCAGGGTTTCATAGTTTAGTTTCAATATTGTTTGCAGGTTTCTCTTCAACCCAACAAGGAACCCTACCCTTCCATCCTATAGACGGAAGGCAGCCATTTCTACACGTATCCATGGTTTTCCCTTAGCTACAAGCCTAATGTCTCTACAAAGAATATGAAGTGGCACAACAAGAGGGATGAGGCTTATGGTCTCTTGTGTCTCAGCATTCCCAGAGACCTTATTTTCTATCTAGATGGATTGACATCACCAAATGAAGCATGTGATAAACTCCAAACCTTATTTTCCAAGATAAATTAAATTAGGGGACATTCACTGGAGAATGATCTTGTCTCACTGAGCGCAAGTTTTTTTTATTCCTTACAAGTCTACTTGTCCAATTTCAAAGCTCTTGTTCTTTAGTTAAAGTAATGTGGTATTGAAAATAAATATGAACAACTAGTCTTGGCCATACTTTTGAAACTTGGTCTTGACTATTTTGTGTTTGTATTGACCTTTCATGCCATGAAATTGACAGTTCAAAACTGGAATATTCCTTCACTTGCAAATTTCATGGAATGCTTTACATAGAAGCAAGATAATTTGGTTATGATGAGCACCATCAAACCTTCCAAATTTCAAGCTTTGGTTTTTGTACATTCAAATATGGATTCCAAAGGAAAGAAGAAGTGCAATCCAAAGAATCCTTATGATCAAAAGAAAGACAAGCCCAAGTCTCATAAGGAGTCTTCAAGCTTCAAGAATAATTCCCAAAAGAAGAAAGGTAAAGGTGAAATGAGAAAGTGTGCATACTATGGTAAGGGATACCATCCAGAGAGCTCTTGTATGAAGAAAAAAATTGATATTTTGACTCAAATTCTTGAAAACAACAACATCTCTCTTCCTAAAGGCATAAAGAAGAAAGAGGGTGCGTGAAATTTTGAAAACAAAGAGAGAGTTCATGCACTAGTTGGAAGAACTGTATGGTCCTCTTCCTTTATCATTGATTTTGGAGCTTCAAGACACATGGATTTGACAAGAGAGTCTTTCTTCTCTCTTGATTATTCATATGGTCCTAATATTGTATTGGGGAATTATTCTTAAACTAAATGTAAAGGGAAGGGTAGAATATATATTGACCATGGTTCTTTCAATATTTTTTTGTATTTCCCGGGTCTTTCTTACTCACACTGGGTCACCTAAGAAGGTTGTCTTCACTCCCAATAATGTTGAAATCACTCATATGTCGAATGGTAGAGTCATAGAAAAAAATTATGCTGATCATAGCTATAACATATACAAGTTCTCACACTTCATGCACTACTCTAACCCCTCTGCTCTCCTCACTCATGCTAATGAAGCTAGCAATCTATGGCATGAAAAGCGTGTCCATATTAGCTACAAAAATTTATCTGATTTATGTGAAAAATACATGGTCATAGGGTTACCCAAAATCAAGTTTTCTAAAGGATTATGTCAAGGATGTATTCTAGGAAAACACCAAGAGCACAAGTATGAAAGAGTCAATCATGAGAGAACCTTTTCACCTCTTGAGCTTATTCACAGTGATATATCTAGTCCTTTTCCTCATAGTTCAATGATTCAATCCAAATATGTCCTAACCTTCATTTATAACTTTTCCATATATTTTTTTCTCTTCTTCCTTAAGCACAAGTCAAAATTTTTTTACCTTTTCAACATTTTTAAAGCTCTAGTAGAGAAATGGTATGGAAGAAATATCAAAGTCCTCAGATATTATAGTGGTGGTGAATATGTCAAATATGAATTCATACAATTTTCTGAAGATGCAAGTATCCATATGCAACATTGTATTCCGTACACACCTCAACAGAAGGGTGTTGTTGAAACGGAGAATAGATATCTCAAAGAGATGGCCACTTGCACGATGGAGTCTAAAATTTTGCCACCAAATTTTTGGGCTGAAGCAATCAAATGTGCAGAATATATCCAAAATATGGTTCCTCACAAACCTTTTAATGGAATCACTACTTTTGAATCTTGGAGTGGACACAAGCATGATGTGTCACACTTCAGGATTTTTGGCTCTAAAGCTTGGGCTAGAATTCCACCTAAAAAGAGAAAGGATTTGGAACCCCAAAGTCAATATTTCATATATTTTGGGTATTTAGAATATTCCAAAGGGTACAAATTGATCAACATGAGCTAAAAATCCTTCATTGAAAGGAGTGTTCAATTTTATGAAGAGCCTATGCCGACAACAAAAATTGGAGAATCCTCTTCGCCTCTACCACCTCTGATTGTAAGTGAAGAGTCTAATAAGTTTTATTATTATGATATTTCTTATAATGAATATTTAATTGCAGATACTAACACTCCCATGAGACCATAATCGGAATGAAATACCATTCAAGCACCTGGGGAACTAGTTGGGAGTCCTAGTGATCCTAGAAGAACTAGATCTCAATTTGAGAGTGCCATTTATGTAAAAGGACCGTGCTTTGCTGAGAAGTTTTATATGGAGATTGAATCTGATTCACAAACATATGAAGAAGATTCAAAATATGTAATATGTCAAACATCCATGAAATAAGAATTCCATTCGATCCAGAAGAATGAGACAGGGAACTAGTCAATCTTCCACCGGGGAGAAAGCTAATGAAGTGAAAATGGGTATTCAAGACAAAGTTTGCTGCTGATGGATATCCTTTGAAGTATAAGGAAAGGTTAGTTTCAAAGGTATTTTCCCAATTCCAAGGAATTTACTACAATGAAACCTTTGCATTAGTGGCAAATATGGATTCTATAAGACTAGTTTTGACCATTGTAGCTTCCAAGAAATGGGAGGTACATCACTTGAAAGTGAAGAGTTCCTTTATACATGGATATTTCAAATAAGAGATATATATGTAGAAACCAGAAGTTTTTTTCACTAATCCATCTCTTGTGTTCAGGTTGAAGAAATCACTATATGGGCTAAAACAAGCTCTAAGATCTTGGTATGCCAATATTGATGGATTTCTGCTATCATAGAACTTTTGTAGATGAAATTCTGATCCAAATGCTTATTTTAATATGATTCATGGTTCAATAATTATTATTATATTGTATGTGTATGACCTCTTGATGACAGGAAGTTCCATGAAATAAATTTCCTCATTGAACGATGGTTTGAACCATGCATTCTCCATGACCGATTTGGGACTATTGAGCCAATTTTTGGGGCATGAGATTTCTCAATAAAATATTGAAATTGAAATACATCAATAGAAATATTCTTCAACCATTCTAAACTAATTTAAAATTAAATATTGTAATCCAAGCAAGACTCATTTCCTCTCAGACGTTAAGCTTGAAGAAGCAAAATCAACTCCCTTGGAAAATAATATTATGTGCAGACAACTAGTTGGTTTTCTTGTCTATTTGACTCACACTAGAGATGATATTTCTTATGGGGTAAGTGTAGCATATAGGCATATGGAGAAGCCATGTGATATCCATTGGAGGGAAGCAAATAGAATCTTGCACTTTGTGTAAGGAACCAAGACACATGTGATTCACTATGTTGCAAAATATGATAACAAAGTGATAACAATGATAGAAAATAAGTCAAGTGATAACAATGATAGACTTATGGATAGTGAATCCATAAGTATATCACTATCCATAAGTCTATCCATAAGTGATAACAATGATAGAAAAGTGATTCATGTGATTGGGAAGGTGATAACAATAATAGAAAATAGGCTTATGGATATGTATTTATGCTTGCAGATGGACCAATTAGATGGTCAAGTAAAAATCAAAGTTCCATTGCAATTTCTTCTACAGAGCCAGAATACATAGGAGATGTAAATGCAGCTACTCAATGTGTATGGTTACAAGGCATACTTGGAGAGTTTGGGATCGAATATGACACTTCCACTGACATATTTTGTGACAATAAAATTTTATTCGAATCTAAACAGATCTTGTACGTAGTCATCAAACCAAACACATAGATATCTACATGCACTACATCATATGACTTGTGCATGATGAGGTCATTGCTCTACACTATTGCACATCATCTGATCAAGTTGCATAAATCTTCACCAAGGAATTATCTAAGAAGACATTCAGAAATCTAAAATTACTACATGGGATAGTGGGATAGTTTATCACATGGTGAATATTGATTAAAGACAATATTTCACAAATTTTATTTCATGTTCATGTTTTGAGGGAGGATTTTCCTCTTGTGGTTTTGCCTCTTTCCTTATTTTTCATTAACAAACAATATGTAAATGGAGACTAAGACTTGTTGCTAGGAACTATATTTCTGATATTTCACATAATTGAGGATTAAGGGGGAGGAGGGGGGCGGGGGTTTATAATAATAAAAAATCCATTCCCATATTTAGGATACATTAATTAATCATTTTGATTAATTTCCTAGATTCTATACTAGCTAGTTGGCATCCACTTGCACCACTTGGTAAAAAAATCCAAAATTGCCTCAAGGAGCACCTTTAAAATAATATGGATAAGATTCTAACAACTACACAGACTTCCCAATTTAGTATGTGTGCTTTCCTTCCTTATCTAGACTTAGACTTCTTTTCAGCAACTTTAAGGTAAAAAGGGGAAAGTTAGTCACATAGAAACTACCATGTTTTTAGAAAACTCATCCTCCTTTTTTCTCTCTTGAAAGCATGAGTATATTGACGGTATACATCATTCATCCAATTATTGACCTTCCTCGACTAATTTGGAAAGTGTTTTATGCACCTATGGGTATTTTGAACGTTTAGTAAGTTTGCTATTGTGAGGATTCAACTTGCCTCCTTATGCATTCGAATATCTAATGTAATGATATGTTTGGACAACCTATTTCTATATAAGGTTATATTATGTACACTTATGTAATCCAAGTTAGTGTTATGCATTAATTTCAGTCTCCAATTTTGAGTGGATATTTGCATGACTTCTAGAAATTTTTGTGATTTCAATTGATCTAAGTTTGGGCTTAATTTCCACATATTGTGTTATCTAGCTATTGGTTTATCATGATATAAGATGTATATTGTGGTTAGTAATACAAAACACAAGTATTGTAGCTAGTAATATGGAATCAAGGTGTATTTCAATTAGTACTAAGCAAAGTGTATTGTGTATAGTACTACCAGCTGAGGAGTAGTGTAGATTGGGAATCTACCTACTAGTGTGAAAGACTTGATCCTACATTTATTGGGTGTTAATAGTCAAGATTTTTGAAAAACCCTATCTTTTATGATAAAACACATTGAGATGAAGATTTACTTCATTGAAGTCATGGTCCTGTAAAGAAAAGTGTTGCTGGAAATTCTCACCTTCTGCAGACATAACTTGTTTCCCTATATCTGAATGATACAGGTCTAGAACAAAACACAAACCCAAAATGTTAAACTTTCCCTAGATCTGATCAATTGCTTGAATATAATTCCACAATACATCCCTTAAAGGTTGTCGTCACTATTCTTGAAACATTCGCCTCTGCTACCACAGAAGAACCTGTAAAAGATTGAAGATAACAAGAGAAAGATGATAGCACACAAGATAATAAACCGTATGTATGCTTGTGACCAAGGAATCAAGCAATAGATACAAATGATATAGTAAATATGGGAAACAAAATACACTTTGTATTAAAAATTATTGGAGAGACTACAACCTTTATGCCTTGGTGTTGATATTTCCTTCCAATGGCTCCTTGCCTCTAACTTCACCTTGCTTTCAATAGCTCAATAATTATTTTGACAAAGTTTGGGTGTTCAACATAATTATTCCTCCTCTTTCCCATGGGGGCTGATCTAGTATTTAAAGGAATAGGGAGGATAGGATAGCTTGAGGATATCATGGGTGAGGTGGAGATAAGATCCTAAAATGAAGGATCTCAAGCTCCAGGTGTCCTAAACCACAAGGATGAGGCTACACGGAGGTAAGCTTCAAGAAGCCTTTAGAAGCTTCCTTGTTTTCCTTTAAAACTCGAGCACCGCACTTTTAGTGAGGGGAAAAAGCGGTGTTAAGGGGGTAACGCCTCTTTCATGAAGGAAAAAAGTGACAACACCTTACTTTGCACATGTAAAAGGTGTGTTTCTGACTTAGGCACCGCTATTCTCAATGGACAAGGTGCGTTACTGGCTCAAAAAAAGGAAAAATACAAGGGAACAATTTTATTCCTTTCATTTCTCTAGGACAAACTATGAGGGATTGGAGCAGACAAGGGAGCACCTATCTCATAACATGATTGTGATGAGATCTAGGTGTAACAAAAATATTCTAGTACATAGATATTGATGAGCATATTGAAAATTTATGGACAAGCCGCTATCAATGACGAAGTTGACATACTTTCGAGATAAGCTTGGTATAGCAGGAAATTCCTAGTAAAGCAGAGAATGTATCCCTCACTGAGAGGGAGTGTTGATTGTACAACATTAGGAGTCATTATCCAATACTTGTGTGGTATCAAGTAGGGACATTGTGTTGTATCACTTCTTAAGTATCCTCATATTATTGTGGTGGTGATGTTGTATTGTAGAGCTTGTGAGTAATTTCAAGTTAAGCCTTGTGAGTAATATCAAGATTGGTCTTGTGTTGTATCAAGTATAGACTTGTGTTGCATCATGTCAATGATGCTCATAGACAATACCCTATGAGAATGGATCTCCAATTGTGGAGATGATCTTGTGTTGTATCAAGATTGAATTCTTTTGTTGTATCAAGAATGTGGACATCCATTTGTTGAGGTGGTTATACTCTGTCATATAGTGCTAGTGATGATAATTGACTGTTATAATTCTCCTTTATGGCTTAGCTACCCCTAGAGTGAATTGATTTAGCATATGACTATATGGCCCGGGGTAATATATATGATCATCAATATGTATGGAATAATTCTTATAAGTATGATATGATAATATGGATAAATAATACACATATAGACCATGCATTAGTTAATGATAATTAGATAAAGAATAGAGAAATAGAGTTCCAATTTCCCATGGAAATGTCTCAGCGAACTCAATTTATAAAGCTTCAGTAAAATATGAATGTCTCAATCAATGTCTCAGTCAAATCATTAGTTGAACTATTAATGAATGTAACCAGTTAAGTAAACAAGAGCTTAATGTTCATCAATCAACATGCTTCATCTAACTAAATATATCCATGCAAAAATTAATAATATAAATTGTGCATGGATGGCACTAAGAGTGAAGCACTAACGACACTTAAGTTAGCGTGTTAACTAAGTGATCAATAGACAATTAAAGATTGAGTTCAAGTCAATTATCATTTAGTTCAAGTCAGTTAATGTTTAGGTCAAGTCAGCAATCATTCAGTTGAAGTAAGTTAACATTCAGTTTAATTCAGTTAACATTGAATTCAAGTAATTTAAGATTCGGTTCAATTCAAATAACTTTTAGTTCAAGACAGTGAACATTCAGTTAAAGATAATTGAGAAAAGGAAGGGCGTTAACTTTTGCATGGAAGTATTTCTATTTAGATCCTCATGAATGCACTATGTTGTGCTATCGGTGTGTTTATTGAGCCTCCTATGTTCTACATTATACATTCTAGGGTTTTTTTTTTGTTATTAATATGTTAGGCATATCGAAAGTTCAATATAGTTCAATACAATTGTTTTTGCAGGGTTACATTGGATCTCTTTTCTCTACTGTTGAGGTGATATATCTTATCAATAAATATTCTTATGTTTTGTAAGCCATTCTCCACAAATATATATATCATGCTCAAAGAATTGATGGGTTTTTCATCCTCCGTGTCTGGAGGGTTTTATAGTTTCTCTCATGTTTGATTGATTTATATGGTTTATTTATTTTTATATTTATATATGGATGATATATATGTGGCTAATTTATATTTGGTTGATTTATGAGAATAATATGTGCTAAAATTGATCAATAAAAGTTTTAAAGTTCAAGGATCTATAATTTTTCTCAAACATCCAAGCCATACTCCATATCTATCCCTCACTCTATCCCACAACCACCTTGTTGTTTCTCCCTCCTAGTGTGTGTGTGTGTGTGTGTGTGTGTGTGTGTGTGTGTGTGTTTCTCCCTCCCTCCATTTATCTCCCTTTAATTCCCTCCCTTTCGATCCCTTTTCCATTGAATGTGATTCATGGTTCCTTGAGACACATATATAATACTAAAGAGTGCATAATGGCACTAACATCCTCAATCATAGGACAAAAATACCCACAATATCCATGGGGTGTTGGTTAAGGAAACCTTATTTTCCCTAGATGGCTTGAAGATTACTTTAGGGATTGAGGTTTAGGTATTGTCCCTTGACGATGTCTAACGCCCCAACTCCCAAGCATAATACAAATTTTGATGGCTACCCCTAAGAAGTAATATGTGGTGTTTTTAGGAATTATCCATGGCTCTATACACTTAAATGGCTCTACATCATTCACTCCATATCTCTATCTATTTCCATCTCTCTCTCTCTCTCTCTATCTATCTATCTCTCTCTATCTCATCACTCACTCACTATCTCTCACTCTCTCCCTCTCCCTCTCCCTCTCTTTTTCTTTAACGTGATTCCTAAGGTATTGAGACACATATATACTACTCAATATCACTAATGGCACTAACATCCTCAATCATAGGCCCAAGATACCCATAGAAGGGAACATGTGGTTTGTGAAGGAAACCTTCTTGGCCCTATTTGTATTGTATATTGCTTTAGGGATTGAGGTTTATGTCTTCTCCATTAATCATTTCCAAGGCCCCGATACATATTTCAATCGATACCCCTAAGAAGTAATATGTTGTTCTTTAAGGAATTATCAATTGTTGTATATCCTTTACTCCATATCCCTATATATTTCACGGGGGATTCACTTATTAACCAATATCCTATCACATTAGTTCATATTGTGGGTTTTAAAATTATAAAAAATTGAACCAATATACTGTAGGTATTGGGAGGGATGAGGGGTTTAAGGTGGGGGTGGGTAGGGTGGTTTATAAGGATTGAGGTATAAAAGGGGGTGGGTAGGAGGTTTTGAGTATTGGGAGGGGGTTTCAACAAAAATAATTTGGGGAAATATCTATAGAAATTAAGGGTATTCTTTAATATCCCACGATCGCATGTGATATGTGAGAGGTTCACTAAGTGAATTCCCCATGATATATTTCCCTCTATATCCCTCTCTCTCACACTCAATCTCTCTGTATCTTTCTCTCTCTCAAATTTTACCTCTATATCTCCCCATCCATCCTTCTTTATCCCTCCCTCCCTCTCCTTACATCTCTCTCTCTCTCTCTCTCTCTCTCTCTCTCTCTCTCTCTCTCTCTCTCTCTCTCTCTCTTCTCAGTTCCTTCCACACTCCCTCTCTCTCCCTCCTTCACTCACTCACTTTATCCCACAACCAAATCCTTTCTCCCTCCTCCCCTTCTTTTTCTACCTCTCTTGCTATTTTTCTCACCCTCCATCCTTATATATTTATCTCTCTCTCTTACCCTCCAGCCATCTATCTAATTCCCTCCCTATAACTGTATATCTCTCTCCCATACCCTCCTCCCTCTCTCTCTTTCTCTCTCTCTCAATTCCTTCATCACTCCCTCTTTATCTCTCTTTCACTCTCTCGATCTCTCTTACAACCACTTTGTTTCTCCCCCCTCTGCTTCTTTCACTACCTACATACTTAGATAGAAATATTGTCAATATTGTCATTTTTTATATGAATTCCATAATGCATGTGCACTATAACGCACATGCATTGCAACATTCATAGAAAAAATAACAATCTGTGTATCTTTAAAGTATTCATTTTTGGTATGGATGCATAGACCTCCATAATTCAAACACGTTATGGAGGTGTATGCATCCATAGCGAAAATGAATACTGATATATAGAAACCTTACCATTTCTGCTATGGATTCCATAGCGCATGTGTGTTATTACACATATGTGTTATTGCATTCATAACATAAATGACAAGCTTTGCATCTAAGTATTCATTTTCACTATTGTTGCATAGGCCTCCATAATGCATATGCATTATGGAATGTATTTTCATTATATCACACTTGTGTTATGTTTTCTACTTTTTCATAATGCATATGTATTGTAACGCACCTGTGTTTCTTATCCTTAGCATTGGTTACATGTTTGTATTTTACTGAGCTTGAATGTAATAAAACAATTTCATTTATGAAATATGTAACGAAGGTGTGTTTATCAAATATATGGTGGCACAAAAAAGTGGACCCAACTTTGCGCGACCACCCACATGAGTATGTTCAAATTTATATTACTATGGATAAATATGTGTTGGATTCATTTTTTATGTTATATATATGGTTATCTGTGGATATTGTATTTCGATATCCTTGGATCTATTTAATATAATTAATATTAATGTACAAAATAAGTTTATGAATATTTTCTACATGAAGAAAAGGAAAACTACACTTGAGAATATTTCTATTGTTAAACAAGAAAGGCCCAAGGGGCACATGAATAAGTCCCTACTAGGAAACTAATTGAATTCCCTACTGACACACAAAATGGAGATTCAAAGGTTAAACCAAAAAAATAATAAGATACAAAATCACATAAATAAAATATCCATGCAAAATTAAAGGAAAAAAAATCAAAGGATCTACATGATACAAATGAACCATAGGTTGAAGAGTCAAAGAAAAAAAATCCAATGGAAAAGGTTGGTGTATATCTCTACCCAAATAAGCTAAGAAAACAATAGTCATTAAGCAAAGTGCATGAGAATTAGCAGAATTACTATGGACAAACATGGAACCTAAAAGGAACCTATCATGGAGGAACATGAAGGACTTAGAGTAATACTTTCGGATGTCATATTAGTGCAATGACAACAAGGAACCAAAAGAGAAATTATAATCAAGATCAAGATGGAAAGGAAGCAATTTGACCTGATTTACACATTTCACTAGGATGGATAGATGTAGCTTGTGATTGGCATTGATTGACTACATTGATTATTAGATCATATTATATTGATTACCCCTTGTCTTGACACTAGTACAAAATGAGAGATAAATGACAAAACAAACGACCAAAATATGCATATAAATGACCACTTTTGATTTGGCAACCACTGGTGGAAAATTAGCGGTCATTGATCATACGACCAAAAACGTGGTCATATTTAACTTGGTCATTTATATCTTATCTTGTGTTCATATATTTGGTCGTTAATTTGATCGTTAATTTGGTCATTAATTACGACAATTAATGACCAAATATATGACCACAAGATAAGCTATAAACTAACAAACTAAATATGACCACAATTTTTGTTGCATTATCAATGACTGCTAATTTTCCACCACTGGTCGTTTATATGCGGATTTTGGTGGTATTTTGGGTCATTTAGCTCTGTTTTTGTAGTGGTCATTTATCTCTTTTTAGTGGTTTCAGAATATATATAGGGCATGGAGGAATCGAACGACCTTCCTCCTATCTATAATACGGGTGCTCTTCCATTGAGTTGGCACCCTTAAATAGAATATATTATATAATTTTATATCAATGATCTAAGACACAAGCACAGTATAATTCAAAAGGTTCTATGGTCACAACAACGACAAGGGAGCAATCTATTTGACTAAGTATGGAACCTAACTCCAAGTGAAACTCCCAAGAAAACAAGTCATTGTATATGTTAATTTAAATTTGTTTTCCTTCTAGAACAAAGAAAGAACAAACTGAAAAAAATTATATCACGCAAGAAGAGGTGCATTCAAGGAAATAATATTACCTGACCCTCCATAGAATATAAAATATAGATCTAAATAAACTTTTAACTTAACCACGAAATTAATAGTAAGTATATCTTGTACACAGCTTCAAATTAGTTAGTGTACAAAATACATTAAAAAAATTGACTATTTTAACTATACAATTGATATACAATTGACTCTCCTAGCTAATGAGAGAAATATCAAGAGAATTCTTATTTACTTTAACACTTCACTAAAATGCACATAAATTATTTAAATCCAAATCCAGCATTTCAACAACACAAATCACTTGAACAAAACACAAAGATATTTATTATTAAAATATAGATGACAACAGTTCAATAATAAATATCTTTTTCAATATAATTTGTAATTGATTTATATTTAGAAAAACATATTTACAAGTCAATGGGAAGTGTCACACAAAACATTATATATTAAAAAAACTCTTAAATTGGTGATATGAAATTGTGAGCAATCTCTGATACTAATATAAGTCTTGCCAAAAAGTTAAGAAATGTATATAAAAAATACAATATAAGTTAGTGGGGTTGTAGAGCAACGCCATGTACAAAGAAAGTATGTGGTAAGTTGTGTAATTTTAAATTTTAAAAAAGCCATTATAAATTCCAATTTTTTTCTATTTAGGATGATGAGTTTCAACGTTCAAGCATAACTCTAGGCTTATTAAACTTCCAACACTAACCTTGTAACAGCGGTTAAACATAAGTTTTACACTAACAGAGGACTAAAAATAAAGCATACCCAATATGAAATGTGTTCTACTAAGTTTTTCACTTATATTTTCCAAAAAGTTAAGAAAATCATGTGCTAAATACAATATAAGGTAATAAGGTTGTAAAACATTAATCAATTTTTTAACTAGGAGAGGCATTAATAAACTAAAAAGTTAATAAAATAATATACTAACAATATAAGTTAGTAAGGTTGTGAGAATTAATCAATTTTTTTTTAGTAAGATGAGAATCAATAAACTAACTTCCCCAAACTAATTGCACTAGCTTTCTCCAATATCTAAAACATTTCCTTTAGGATCGAAGAACTAGGAAGGGCTATAAACTTAATTTTCCCAAACTATAGATGTGATAAATCAACTGCGTATACATTTTTTCAAATGTTAAAAGGTTCAAAAGTTTTGTCCTATATTAGTCCTTCAAATACGTTTTAATGTTTTAGGTCCTTAGAATTACAATATACTTCAAATTTGAGATAGTTAACATTTAATGTTTTAGGTCTTTTTCAATTACAATATACCTTAAAGTTGAGATAGTTAATATATATGTTAGACCATAATAGACAGTATAAATTTCTTAAATACTATTGTGAGAAAACTTCCGAACTTAATTTTCCCAAACTATAGATGTGATAAATCAAGTGTGTATACATTTTTTCAAATGTGAAAAGGTTCAAAAGTTTTGTCCTGTATTAGTCCTTCAAATACGTTTTAATGTTTTAGGTCCTTTAGAATTACAATAACCTTAAAGTTGAGATAGTTAACATAAATGTTACACCATAATAGACAGTATAAACTTCTTAAATACTATTGTGGGAAAACTTCTTAACTTAATTTTCCCAACTTCTTAAATACCACTGTGGGAAAACTTCCTAACTTAATTTTCCTAACTTATTAAATACTATTGTGGGAAAACTTCCTAACTTAATTTTCCCAAACTATAGATGTGATAAATCAACTGCATATACATTTTTTCAAATGTGAAAAGGTTCAAAAGTTTTGTCCTATATTAGTCCTTCAAATACCTTTTAATGTTTTAGGTCCTTTAGAATTACAATATACCCTAAAGTTGAGATAGTTAACATAAATGTTAGACCATAATAAACAATATAAACTTCTTAAATACTATTGTGGGAAAACTTCCTAAATAATTTATAGAGTCCCATATATCTACTATTAGTTTCTTCAAAGGTGAAGAATTTATTAATATTTATAATTTCACAATTCCTAACTAGAAGTGAAAATAAAATACTTAGCATTGTTGGAATGAATATAGAACCAATTTCATTGAAATTAAGCATCAAATGTACAGTCATCCAAACCACTAGAAAATATTATGATTTTATCTTTGTTTTATGTTCTTCACATGAAAATTTTAAAGATCCAAAGGTATGGACATTGTAACTTCCATGGTAATATCTTCATGGTAGTTTATCGTCAATTTTAAGCAATGTATTTGAGGCATCCCTATTACAACAATGAGGAACAAAGGTTATGACCCATGGTTTTGGAATCGTCCCACTTGAGCTTCAATATACCTCTATTTCTTGTAATCCTAGCCATAGAACTTGTTTGAATACAAGACATGTCTAAAAAAGGAACTACTTGAATATATCTTCAGATTGTTGTTATGGAATTTAGAGGACATCTCCTACTATCAAATACCATTTCCAAAGGGTATATCATAGCAACAATTATAAGAGGTTGTTCTGAATTATTATAAACCAACAATAGTCATGGCATAGAATTTGAAGAACATTGATAAAGTCTCACACCAACATATCTATATGTAATAATTCCGAAGGTTATGGAAGATGGTAGTAGTGCTTGAAAATTTTATAAAACCTACCTCTATACTGTGTATACTTTACTAAGTGTGATGGTGTTATAAATAAATAAAACCTCCCTTTTCCTTGTATTTTTTTAGCATGAAATAATACCAAAGAACATGAGTCCTTTGAAAGTGTTTTGGTGTGGACTTCAAGTGAAAATAACAGCAACAGAGTGTGCAATAACATCAATATCAAAAATCTTAGCAATAAAACTAGCATTTGAACCATCCTTGAATCAATGGTTATTAAGGAAGGATGCCCTGTAACAAACATAAGAAACGTTTATTTTTCATATTACAAGGTTTTTTTAAGCAATTCAAGCAATAAAGAAAAAGAGTGGTAAAACCCTCATTTCCCTCGGGCAGATTTGAACATGTGATGGCGACCTTATAACCAACCTCTTGGGTAATATTTATGGGTTGATATAAAATAGATTTTGGTTCCATTATGAGGCATCATTGTAGTAGCAGACATGGAAGTCCTATAACATGAAATTATACCAACATTTTTCATATCTCTAAGACATTGAAACTTAGACAAATAAAGTGAATTTTAAGTTTTATTGAGGTTGTCCGGAAAGTGAAATTCTGAAACTATATAAATGGTGGAAAATTACAAGGACACAATACAATAATGTGCAATCTGTAAATAAATAAATATTGGAGAGTTTTTGGGTGTATATTAATAAATCAAGAAGCAAAAAATATCGAATTTTTTGCATGGGCCCCACGAGCAGGAAGACACATCTTCCTAACACTAACTATGATGGGTCAGTATGCATCATCCAAGGAAAAAAATTAGGGTTTGACCAAACCATAAACCCCTCTTACCATCTACTCCTAAAGAGAGGTTGTAAAAAGTATAATCTAAAGGATATTAATCATGTAATTTGAATTGATATGTATGGAGAAAACTATATTATGAAATAAAATTGTGGGTCAATAGACATTATTTTGATACTTATCAATTGCTAATAGAAGACAAATTAGTAAACAACAAGAGACATTGCGCTATTGAGGTTCCATGATTCCAAGTTTGCACATTAAGAAAAAATGAATTTTTATCTTTAGGAGTATAAGGCCATACCTTGGTAGGATCAAAGAGGTTTAGATAGTAAAAAATCCCTTCTTTCTTCTGAAAAGGGTTTAAGTCCATGCCACCATCCAGTGTATTCCCTTCTAGGTTACAACAAAAAAGTAAGTATGAGACAAACGAAAGAAATGTTGAACCCAACTCATAAGTGATCTTTCAATCCTTTTATTTAGTCATCCCAATTCAAAGTGAGAGGGATGATTATATCAAGCAGTTTACCTTTTAGGAAACTATTTGATTCCCTCAATCACAAAGCTAGCTCATCTCCTTGGCAGCCTTGAGAAGATATAACCCCCCTGAATATTGAAGATAAAGTGAATGCTTGTCCCAACATCTCCAATAGTGCATGAATGTCATATTAGTAAAGCCCTAACTAGCTAGCAAAGAAAGCTAGCGTTTAGCTCTTATTGAGTGGATGGGAGTAAATAAGACTGACTATTCAAAAAAGGATGCATGGCCTAACCCTTCTATTCCAAACCCACCCTAGAACAACCAAACAGTGAGTGGTTGGTGGGGATATAATGTTATGTATTTCAAATAATCCCCATGTTTCCCAACTCAGGGTGAAAGAAATAAATATGGCATATTTATATCATCTTTGGAAACATTCTTCTTTTAGTGGATCTAGTCATTTTTTATCCAGAAGACTACTTGTTCCCAAATGAAATGCACAAATATGATGGATTTGTTTAAAAATCTCGGTGGATACATTGATGCAATTGATAAATACTTTTCTAATCACCTATGTGTATCTGGCACAATAGTTCAAGGACTACTGATTGAGGTAACGAAATAAGAAGTTAAATTAATAACATGTCTTTTAATAGTTGGAGAAAAGTTGTTTAAAAATAAAACTGACTCCCTCAATGCTAAATGAAGCTTTATACATGCTAGATAAATAATCATAGACAGGGGGAAGGGAGTAAATAGGTAAATGCTATCAAGTCCATGGAACAAGGTATCCCTTCATATAATGAGTTGCATTACCTATGAAGGCTAGCACAATGTGGTCATAGCCTACCATTAGAAAAAATTGGGGCATCTGATAAATCATAGGATCATTAGTGTTCCATATTATTTAATAAAGTCACTACATAAATGTCCACGTCTAGTCAAGGAGTGAATCAACGATAACTACCATGGATTAATTAAACTCTTGGATGTATATTCCTTAAGTAAGAAGAAGGAAACCCCATGTAACTTGGGACATGCTTGTAAACGCTACTGAAGAATAATGATTACAACCACTACAAAATATAGATGAGACCACCATCAATGGCAGTTGAATAAATGTAACAAACTAGAGAATATTTGTAGGCTATTGTAGAGGTAGATGAACTTAGCAGTAGTAGAGTACATATTAGAAGCAGGTATCATGCTTCCCACACTTGAAGAAAAGACACGAACTGTAAAATGTGTGTAGGATGCTACATAAGCACATGAACCTAGATCAAACAATCAATTTGAATTTTAATGTTGTAATTTTCTTTATACATGTTAATTTCCCTCTTACCATGTTTATACATAGTGAAAAATAATAAATTCAAATGAAAGTAAATCCATGCACTAAACTAAGCATAATGAAACTGATCTCATGAGTCAACTAATCAAGTATACATTAAAAGAAAATAATCTGAAATATTAAAAAAAATATTGTTTTGACTAGATTTTTTGTCAAGGAATGTGTATATGTGCTTCCTTCTCACTTGAAATTCAAAAATTCAACCCACTGAAATTTCAAAGTACAATTGCATGTATATATTTTAAGGATATGATATAGCTCTTAGTGATGATAAGCATTCACAAATCCAAACAGTGTGTGCATAAACCATTAAAGTTAATTGCATTCCATTAAAAACATAAGATATGTGCATTCCTAGTACATAATAAAGCAAAGAAAAGTTGAGTATAGTGAAACATGCTCTACAGTCCTATATGGATGGTGTTAACACCAATTGTTTCGATGCATATTTGAATGTAAAACTAAGCACATTTGTGATTTGGTACCAAAATTCACGGTTTGATATTTGGCGAAGTTTTATCATATTGGTTCAAAGACATCACTTTCAGTGCTCCAGTGCGCCTAGCATATTTTCTAGGGTTTTATGGGTCTAAATAGAGTGCACCCACTATTTTTTAAGGAGGGGGGCATTCCACATAGTAAATACACTCATCAATCTATATAATACAATAATACATCATGATAAAATTTTCTTGAAAGGACTCTAGGTCGTGTGCAATAGATAAGTCATCACAATCATCTGTTGGATTTCCTTCATAAAATATGAGGGGTAACAAACAAGAGTATTTCACGTCAACCTGTGTCCATCTCCTTATCTCATGTTTTTCTATGAAGGGATTACTTAGGCAATGAGGTTATCTTGCATGGAACCTACTCAATTCAAATGAAAGGAATTTCGTGCACTAAACTAAGCATAATGAAAATTGTTTGACTACTCAACTAATCAAGTATCCATTATAAGTAAATAATCAGATTAAAAAAAAACACACCATTTTTACTAGATTTTTGGGGAAGGAATTTGTATATGTGCCACCTTCTCACTTGACATTCAAAAATTCAAGCCACGGTGATTTCCAAATATAGCGGAATGTATATATTTTAAGAACAATTCACTAGATCTAGGGATACTGAGGGGGTAGTAGATAATTCATTGGATTCTCTTGATTCTTGTTTACATTCTTTCTGAGTTCAGAATTAAGATATTTGAGCAGCGCTTGATTTATTGTACAGATTGAATTTCCCATATGCACTGCCATAGTATATCTTCTAGTAGTGTGAAGTGATTGTATAAGTATAGGAACAATTCTTCCTATTTCCATATATCCTTTAGCGTGTTGAATTTTATCCTACTTGTTCAAAACTTTGTGATGAATATTAAATCAAAATATTCTCGTGACCAATATGAGAACACATTCATATAAGAATTCTATCTAGAATGGGTCTCGCATGTTTAAAATTTTATTTCTGGAGTCCTTGAACTTGTAAGATTCAAATAATATTTTTTAACTTGAAAGTTTTCATCTCCACTTCACTCCATTATTCTAAGTACAAGGTACCTATTGGCCCTAGGAAAACATAGGCAGAATTCGGCCAAAATTTTACTTGAGAATATGAATATTTTGGTCGCATGACAGAGGAGGTCATAACGGAGGAAGGGAAGTTGTGACGAAAATAGTCACGGTGGAATAGAAGCTGCAAAGAGAGCACGGTGTGATGGAAGGAACCATGACAAAAGAAGAATTAGAGTGGTTGAAAAGGACAGCTGAATAAATTGTGGGTAACAAGTCAGTTAGAATAACACATGCTTTGATAATAAAGCATCTTTATATTTTTGGTTCGATAGTGCCTACTGTCAGTATAATTGAATGTACAAGAATAGGAATGACATCCTGTCGGCTAACTAAATAGATTCATATGATTACAACATGTAAGAGCTTATAGAATGCAGAACCCAAGCTATGTGTAGGTTGGTCTCTGTCGACTCCTATCTTATAAGAGTTGTAGAGTTTTAAAGAGGAAGGTCGATCCAGGTTGTGTGTGGATTGACAGTTGGGTGAATGTTATACAGCTGATTGGCACCTCTCCGTCCGAGTGCTGACATCCCTCAGGTTGGCACACAAAAGGACACATATGGATTGAGGTTTGCCCAGTTTCATTA
>LPNX010739964.1:220320-272014 GCA_001517045.1 Pseudotsuga menziesii
TTTCATACACTGGCCAATTAAAAAAATAAAACCCATTATATGGTGGCTCCATCATGGAACAACATGTTGGTTAATGTACTCCTCCACTATCCATAGTCATGTTGATATGTGTGATCGACCTATAACCCACTATCCATAATCATTGTGATATGAAAGCCACCTCCAATATGTGGAATGATTAATGATTGGCTCACATTTGTGAGTTCTATTTCATGGATTTACCCTCATTATTCTGAGATAATTCTATACTAATGCCATGAAACCTTGAATTGGTGCCAAATTTTTGGCTTTGGAGGGAAGGGGGGTTTTCTTTAGGTTTGAGAGGCCATTACTTATTAATGGGGTCATAAATGTCAGTCTGGGGCATTTATTAACCCTCTAATTTGATATAAGTTGAAAATTATAGTGATGTCAACTGAAATTTTTGGGGGGTTTGGAAAGTCACTATATAATTACAATTGTTTCCATGGATAAGGGATAATTGGACAAAACTTGGAGTCTATTTAAGAGGCAATCGAAGGATTTCCATGCTACATTTCAAATCTAATAGTTCCCATCCATCTATTATAGTAAAGAAGAGATCGATTTTTTTTGTAAAGTTTCCAATTGATTATGGAGGGAAGACTTTGTTTTGGAAGGAACAATACACATATCCATCAACATATTTGATATCTACTATTGTATATTATTAAGAAGAGGTTGAACCTCATTTATGTAGTGGAATTCTTTTGTAGAGGAGGTAAGCACATCAGTTTTGTCAAGTCGTGGGGTTAAAAAAGAGGATGCATCTCATCTCTTGATGACGCTTTGAGTCCTTGAGTTGGATAACCATTCTTACTGTGAAATCGAACTGAAGTGAGACCAATGGGAATGAAAGAAGGGAACATTTCCTGTGGAAGTAACTACCATTGATCATTTCTGTTATTTATTCTTGGTTTGTATTCCCTTTCTACCAAGTCTCATCAACAAATAAGGGGTCATTTTACCCAAATAGGTGTTGCAACTATGTTCAGATTATTAAAATTCATACTTTACATTTAATTCACATCATAAGTGAAAGTTGAGTACATTTTTATGGTTTGTGGGAGTGAACAAACAATTACATCCATTCTAAGTCATGTAAGAGGGTTTTGGGTAAACTTCTTGTTTCCATACATCATTGTAAAGAGAAGATCGGAATCAAGGGCGTCTTCTTCAAAGTTGTTGCTACCATCCCTTAGCAATAGCATCCTTCCTAGAGCTCATTCAAACTCAATAAATCAAGCACAAATAGAGGCATCATATGAAATTCAATAGGGATATTCTAATGAATACCATCACCTACAAGATAAATAGTTCCACTGGGAGGGCCATCTACGGTTGTAATCAAGTTTTATTTTATCAATACAAAATCTAAGTTAATGGTTTCTATTAGTCTCATTGTAGTATCTATTTAAATCTTCATTTTTCCTATGCATTTACTGTGAGTGATATATAGTATTAAATACACTAGTAATAAAGTATTTTATGTGGATTCTTGTTTAAAGAATCACCATGTATATGATATAATGTGAAAACTCGCAAAAAAATGCACATAAAGCTCAAACATATATTGCAAGGGAACGTAACAATGGCAAATAGTAGTGGTCGTAGAAGTGTTTGACAAAAGTACTGAATCATATTTAACAATCAGTTCGCAAAAATTTATCTTAGATTCTTATAATGGTGTTAAAGCATTATTTTTGAAGTGTTTTACCAAATCCCTAAATCAAAATAGTCAAGCCCTTAACACAATATCAGTCTGAAATCTAACACAAAATTGCCCCAAAGTTGCTCAAAACTACCCCAAAGTTTCTCAAAACAATCCTCACTTGTCAACCAAACTGCTCAAGATGGAGGCTTTTAGAGAAGAACATCAGATGCATTTGGAAGCACAAAAAAGGAATTCATGGTTACTAAGTAATTTTTTTGGTAAACATATTGAAATTTGATTCTGTGAAGACAATTCTTTACAATTTGTTTCTAACTATTAATATATATCCCATGATTTGCATGTGTTTTCTTAACAATTTGGAATACGGGTTTGAAGAAAAGGTTTCTTCTCAAATGGAAGGTGCTAAATAAAACACTTTCTTACACTGGATAACTAAATTTATGAGGTTTATCCACCTAATTAAATTTATGTTATAGGAATTATTTGGGATCCATGGTGATAATTAACAAATAGCAAGGATAGATTTTTTTAATTTAATGTTGCATATTTAACCAACTAAAATCACTTAAATTTAAATCCAGGGCTCTATACCCATCAAGGTTTAATCCTTGTTCATTAAGGTGGGAATACCCATCTTAGACACTAAAGCACATCCCAACAAAAAAAGGATTCCTTGATAA
This sequence comes from Pseudotsuga menziesii, assembly GCA_001517045.1. Taxonomy (NCBI): domain Eukaryota; kingdom Viridiplantae; phylum Streptophyta; class Pinopsida; order Pinales; family Pinaceae; genus Pseudotsuga; species Pseudotsuga menziesii. The sequence continues at coordinate 222,694 of LPNX010739964.1, forward strand.
GTAAAACATATTTTATTTTTTAATGGATATTTCTTTATAATTAAAATAGTTGAAAACCAAAAGTTGCTCGATAGAAACTTGGATGCCATTTTCAATTATTAGTTCAAGAATACAGACAAAAATGTTTTATTCTAGATATTATGTGCTAATTTTCTTAGGGACTAAGTTATCATATAACACATTTTTTTCAAAAAAAAAAAAGATAATCCATCTTAAATTTGTCATGGTGAAAAAATGAGTCCCTCACATAATGTGATAGAACCATCACTTTGAAGTCCACTACACTAGCGCAAAATGGCTGTTATATGATGAGCTTTAACAACAATTGTGACTACTAGAGTAGGTAATTTGGGTTTACTGATGATGTCAAATATCCTCGATATTATAATTTTATGATAATTTGTATACCTAAAAACAAGGGTGTTCTCAGATTCCATGAAATCCCCATCACCACGCTTGGAGTAAAGAACTATGTATTACTTATTATACAAAGTGATACATTTCCAATCAATAACATGTTCTTCATTCTCACAATATTTTTTGCAGTCAATGGCATTTCTTGATTCCAGTTCTCACAAGAGAAAATCTAAAAGTTCTCTAAAAAATGAAATTTCCTTACTTAACATCAATATTGTGAGTCAAATATTTAATGTTATGTTTAGATATGGAATTTGTGTTGACAAACATTTCTAACATGCTTTTCAATGAAGAGGAAACAACACAGCCCGGGGTCCTTAGAGTATAACTCAAATCGTTTGTTATGGTTGTCCCTGACGAATTTTACAGCTTGGTTAGCTATTAAGTGGATTTTCTCCTTGAAAGGAGACTTTGAAAAGTTCAACTAAATTATAAAAATAAATCTAATTCTAAAACATAATGCAAATTAATCTAAATGTAATGTTTATAGTCAAATAAATCAAACTTAAATAATAATTATAATTTCGTAAAAGACATTTAAAAAAACTATAATAGTAAGGAATTGAATGAAGATTTGAAAACACATTTAAGATTTCATTCAAACCTTCATTAAACTTTTTTAATTAACTATAGAAATACAAACTAAAGAAAAATTATTTAACCTAGATGTATCAAAATAAACCTAATCTAATTAAACCTATCTATTTCGTGGGAGCAAAAGTAAACTAAAACCAATTTAGTTTCTACTTGATAAAATGGAAAAAAATATAGAAATCATTATATAATAAGATCATTATATATTATAAAACAAAAGAATTTGAAAATTGATAGATATCAATCCCAATCAATTGTAAAATGTTTTTAATTATACACAAACTGATTTGACTTACAATTAAACCGTTCAAATAAAATGTTTTCACAAACCTGATCAGGTTAGAGTTACGTAGGGAAATTGACCGTGAAGCTTGAAGTTCAATTTGAAAATGTGTGATATGGTCTCAGGGGATTGAGGATTCGCATACATAGTTGGAGAAATTTTGGGAATGATATAAATTTAACTACTTTTGTTTATTTACATTATCCTAATTAATATTTTTTCTTTTCTAAGTTGTTAAGAAAAAGAGACATTAACTTATTTTAGTTTTTGAGAGTTAATTTAGCAGATTGAAGTTTTGTACACTTTTGTATTGATTATATAGAGTATGGGATCCGATTGATGGATTGATGTATTATAGAAACACATTTGATTAATGGAATGATGCTGACTCTTCTTTCTTAGGACTTGGTCATTTTATGATTATGTTTTTTATTATATGTATTTGGTGAATTATTTATTTCTCTCATTATGAATGCATGATTTAGTTTTCCATTTAATTCTTATTCTAATTGCGGAAAACATATATAATATTTAGTTATAGTGACAATTAATTTTTCAGAAATCTGAATATAATATGTGATACAAAAGTTGATAAGATTTCTATTTGTCTTAATAATATTATGGTCTACGACTTTTCCACTATTTTCCATATTCCCTTTCATTTATTTAAATGTGTAGACAATATCAGTGAATTATGTGGGAGTAAAATTAATTTTTCTTTAGTATATTTCACTATATTAATGTGTTAATTTTCCATTGGAATCTAAGAACTATTTATTGTCATGGATTCTCAAAGTAACATCAAGCAAAATATTTTCCATGTGCATTCGATTAATTTATAAGATTGATCCCATCATTGGAATAGATTTTCCCAACACATTCTATTAGTTTATAAGCTTCATCCCATCATTATGATAATTTTCATGATCTAAATTAAAATTAAAACAAAGAAATCAAGTACCCAAATAAAATTTATAAACGCAAGTGGCCACTGGTCAATTAACTAGTTGGAGGCACTACTCGAAATGCAAATGGGGATAACATGCATCTTGGAAGTGGGTGTTCTCCCCATTATTGATGTGGTTGTTATGACGCATAAACATGTGGTAAGGGGGCAGGAGTTTGAGAAAGGGTCCATGATCCTTCTCCTTTGTTACTAGAGCGAGATAAAGCACGATTTTCTCACTCAATTTACAAGAGTTTGAGAAAGGGTCAATGCCACTCCTCCTCTGAAATGATTAAGGGAGACCGTGCCCATGTTATTCATTTGTATCGAACATGTGTGCATAAGGGGTATTTCTCATTGGCCCTTCCACCTAAGAATCACTATAGCAAGAGAAAGGGTCAGTGCTCACTCATGTAAAGTATAAGAATTTGAGGAAGGGACCATGTGTCTCCTCCTCTATCATAAAATTACATGCTTGTTGAGAAATGAGGTCATTCCACCTCATGGTCATCATTGTAACAATAAAAGGGTGAGAAAGGGCTAGTTATCATTTTCCTCCTAGCTCAAATTTCATATGTAGAATAAATGACCACTTTCAATACTGGAATACAATGAAAAAGGGCCAATGGTGTGGTTTCCTATCCCATAGTATAAGGGGAAAACTATTCTACTCATTCGAATGGAAGAAGGGTGGTGTTGTGCCTACAACATCCTGGGCTCCCATCAACATTTACCTAGAAAATTAGCATGGACACCCTTTAAACTTAGAAAATTTATGTGTAGTGTAAATGGCCCTGTAATGTAACACAGTGCGCTACATGTGCCGCGTTGTGGGCATTAGGCCACAAGTTCATGAATGGAGAACCATTTTAAATCACTGCGAGAAAATAACCCAACACACCATCGAATCCCATAAAAAATAAAACTATATAATATTAGCATGGAGAATGGACCCAACCGCATCGTGTCCATATCTGAGCATCGGCCATGTTGCATTAAAACTCTGAATAAATTCCTCGTACTGCATATCCTTTTAGGCGCAGAGTTAGGATATTCACTTTCCTTTATATTTTTCATGTTGTAGCCCTAACACCATAACGTTAACCTAGAGTTTTCATTTTAATTCCCATGCTACTCATTCAAATTGAATGATGCTATGAAAGGACTAGTAATCCTTGTCTTTTCCTCCCAACAATTTTTAGAGCTATAAAATGGTGAGAAAGGTTAAGTGCTCCTTCTCCTCCCGTCCAAGTTCACCTCAACATAGGAAAGTCACATGGTAAATCTTTACACTTAGAAATAAATACATTGTGTAATGTAAAATACCCTTGCCATATGGCAGCATGATCATGAATGGATAACAATTTTAAATACACCATAGGAAAACAACATATTGCTTTGTGGACTCCCAAGTGCATAGCAGTGAAAAATAAATCATACACCACCATGGATAATGCCACGAACTGCATCGCAGAAATTACCATGTAGTCGATTATAAATCGTGATGCAGAAAAAGAATGAATTAATTCATTTCTAAATGGATAGGATAGACTAATGATTCCCTATAGATTCAATAACTAAGGTAGAGATTAGAATGAGTGTGTCTAGAAGATGCTTCACGTGGATGATCTCGCCGAGCATGGTGGTCTATTTGCGATGTAGAATCTTGGAATCAAACGTGTAAGAATGATGCTAATGTATTTTCAGTCATGTAGATGGGATTGTAGGGCGGTGGTGGTAGATGTATTGGTTAGTGTGTTGTACACATTTTGGTGTGTGAATGTGATGAAAGCTTTTTGTTATAATGTGTAAAAATCAGTACTTACATGTTATACAATTAAAGAATTATTACAATTGTTATCCTTCATTTGTCTAATATGAATAATATGAAGTCCCAATCATGTAAAATGGTTTTTTTTTTTTTGTCATGTTACAGTTTAATTGATGGTATTTCAACTATTGTGCTAAACTTAAATAATTTACTAGTTTTGATGCACATAATATTCATAGTCGGGCATCATGTCCATTTGATACCTTGTTTGCCGTTATCTTCTTACACGTGTAATTGTTATCATGAAAATCTTAGCTCAGCCACCATATCCCCAACTCATAATTTAGAGTCTAATGCATGACATGCAAATGACCAACTCAATATTACTCTACATCTATATATGGACATGTACCCTTTTCAATCCACAGTTCATTTCCTTACTCACCACACTAATCATCTTCTCATGTCTCACCCCTCGATGTCCTACAGATAGTCATGCATGCCCCTATGGTTTTTCCCTTGTTGTTGTATAATATGTCCCCCCCTGGTCATACTATTTCCATTTGCTTCAATGTAGAACAAGCAATGATCGATCGCTCTTAACCACTACTCACATTGAATAAGCATTGCAAAGTTCATATCTTCTCTGGTGTTTTAAATCCCACATTGAATGAACATTGCAAGGAATTAGGATGTTTCTTCAATTGAGGAATTTAATGCACCTACCATATTGAAATCTCTCATGCCCCGTTATGCTACTGATATATTTGATGGAAGCATGTGAGTTGTTCCTTACGATTTTGGATGATCTTGTTGAAATGGTTGGTGTTGGCACTAATGTTTCATCATTGTTTCTTGGTGCACTTTATTCTGAATATAATGTATTCCTTAGTGGGAAAGGTGTCGAAAACCAGGCCTCATTTACAAATTTTGTTTCATACTACATTATTACAAGGCAAGATGAATCTACTTGCCTTGTTGGCACTAGTTCCCACTATTCACCTTCGAGTCTTAGTCTCATTGATGATCCAAACCTCATGGCTAGAAGACCAATATTGTTTTGAGGAGGGAGACAAAGGTTTCCTATCTATAAGGGATTCCTCGGGAATGAATTATTTAAAGACAAAGAATCAAGTGCAGTGTCAGTTTCCTATAACACCACTTCCAGGAAGGGTGTCTCCTTTATTGCTGAAATTATCCTTTGAAACAACATGATGTAATTCTCTTTGGTTCCCCATAATAGAAAACAGAAGGCCATTGTTGTTCAATACCAGATGTAATCCAAATATGTTGTTCAGTACTAGATGCTCCACCCAGTTGCAAGTAGCAATATTTTTTTGTATTTTTTTTCCAAATTTTATATAATTTTTAAATATCCCTTTCTTTTTCGAATGACGAAGAGTTTTGGGGTGGATGAGAGGTTTGAGGAGCCTACTTGGAGACCTAAATAGGTCCTCCCGACTAGCTAGAGATTAGTTGGATTAGTCGTCCAAGTTTGGTTGGATGAACCAACAAGTTAGTTATGAAGTTATAACTATGCAACTGAATATATACAATATATATTAGGTGGTTTAGATTGAAGATGTAATGCTATTTTTTGTACATGATCGTCTCATAATATAAAACAACTTGTTCCTTTTGTCACTATTACTAATATGTTCTTTTTCATAGCTATATGTATGCATGTCTTTACCTTTATGTATGTTGGAATTTGTATTGATCTTTTCCCATCATACAAATTTTATTTGACATGTTGATTGCATGGGCAGACCCGGGTTTACTATAATCAACCAACAAACACCCCAGCTCACTGGCCCTTTCTGCAACAGACCGCAAAGTGATCTGAAGTCTCACCCAAAGTGAACCTAATGGGTTGGCCAAGACTCAGGTGACTTGGACCAGGTTCTGTGGCAGTCCTACTGATACTGCGCAACTCCACTAACTGCAAAATCTCCCTGTGTACAGGCGCGATGCGCAATCTCTCCGTTGCGCAGCTCTTCTAGCCGCAGAGTCTCTACTCCTGTACATGTCGCACCGTCCTTCCCTTGTCGCGCAACTCCCACTTACTCGCAATATTACCCACCCCGTCGCAGCTCCGCGCAACGCGCACACACCCAATCTCTCCTCAACACCAAGTCCTCAGCTCACAGTATCGCGCACCGCAGCTCCCCTGCAGGTGCGATATCGCCTCTCTGCGATATCTTACCTCTGTGACTTAGCACCCTTAGCCTCGACTGTGTCAATTTGCGCAACGTGACTTCCTAGAGACTATACTGCGAGTAACTGGTCAATACCAACAACCATCAGGGAGTTTATGCATCTTACTAAAACACTTCAACTTATCTCTACTTTCCTGCGATATCTTGGGCTGAATACTACTTTCATTCATATACTGCAACTAATCATCATACGCATAATAACAGTAACAATAACCAAAAACAAACACATGCATACAACACATAACACGCATATTTAACGTGGTTCACTCCCAGGATGGGAGTTACGTCCACCAAACTGTGCTCCTATTATGAATCTTGAGGGAAGTTAGCACAGTCTGCTGCACTACAAATACAGCGCGAGATCTCTTTCTCTATCTCTATAATCTCTCTCTTACAATACATATATATATCCTTCCCTCTCTGTCGATCTCTGTGACTGGTTACATACAGACTCAAATGACTCACAGACAAGCTAAGTGTCTGGATCGTTACAACACAGTCTGTCTGACTGATTTCTGAATCTACAACTTGACTATCTTACTCACTGTCTAATTGTCTAACCAGCTAACCTTTTACAATGCAAAATTACATCTTTATATAGACGGCCCGAAGGTCTCGCCATTACAACACTGTGGGCCTGTCCCAACAGTAAACCCATACCCTAATTAGTGACAGTCGGTCCTCTCTGTCCTTGAGGTAGCCGCTTCCTGTCACACCACAGCTTCCTGCAGTCTTCCATGCTTCCCGGCACTGACCATGGGTACTATGCACCGCTTCCCGTCTCTGTCCTTCGTCTTTAATGCTTGAGCCTCGTTGCTCCTTCTCCTTTATGAGGGTCGCTGAGCCCTCCTGTCTTCCGCCGCTGCCTTCAATCCAGTAGCTGAGCTTTCATCTCTCAGCCGCTCGGGTACCGTTGTCTTCTTGACTTTTCTGCCTCAAAAGTCATGGTTTCCGGCTCTGTCCTATAGCTGGAAACGCGCTATGGTGTCATAGCTCTGCCTTCTCTTCTCTCCGCCAAAAATTTGTCTTTCCGCTAAACTAGCAGCTTCTTCTGTAGCTGCGGGATCCTGCTCCAACAGTCCCCTAACACTCATTTGTGGCTCGCCCTCGAGCCACTACCAGCGAGCATTTCTTGTTGTAGCTTCTCCTTCGCCGCCTGTGAAGTCTTCTGCAGCTTGCCCTGAAGTTCTGCAACTTCGTTCTGCATTATCTCGGCACGCTCTTTCTGGAGTTTCGGTGACTTAGCTGGCTGGGCTCTCTTATCCTTGCTGCCCCTAGTCACAGTCTCGCTTTCTTTGCTGGTTCTCCTTTGAGAACGCTCTAGTGTTTGAGAAGGGCACCACAGATATCCTTTCCTCTTTAGCTGGGTTAGAACTTTTATCACAAGGAAAAGCTGTATCTGCCAGCCTTCTCAAACATTTCATTCAGTCTAGAGCCTGGTATATGGGGGGAATGCAAACCATGAATTCCATTCCGAGAACAAGCCTTTGTCCTCGTTCTGGAATTCCCCCCTCCACTGGGTTTGCATCACTCGGCCACTTCTCTTCTCCTCGAAGTGGTCCAGGTCCATAAGCTGCCTTGGATCCTCTGGTTGCTGGTTTGCCTTTTCTTGCTCAGCAACCCTCTCCAAGCATGCACACCGCCTCTGATCTATGACAACCATATGTTGTTTCTTTACCTTAGGAATCTTTCGTTCTTCGCTTAGCTGATCAGATAGGTCGGCGGCTTTCTCCCGTTGCTTTCTTTTTCTGATTTTAACTTTCTTCCTAACAGGAGATTTCTTCTCACCATTCTTCTGCTCTGCTTTCTTATCTTCAGTGGTCGGCCCGGCATTCTTCTTTTCCTTAGCAGAGATTTTAGTAACAACTTCTACTGCAGAAGCTTGGCTATTTCTTCTTAGTGGCTGGCCGTCCTGTGTTCTCTCCACTTTCACAACCTTAGGTGGCGTCGTCATGGTGAACGCACGGCCAGTACGTTCCTTCTAACCTGCACTTCTATAGTTTCGTCCTCAGGCAGGACACACTGGGCTGAATCTGCTGGGCGTGCAATGGCTTCTAATTCTGGGAGTTACTGTACTCTGTAACTTAATTGCCTTTGCACAGGGGACACTTAGCACTGCCCTATATAGTTCTCGAGATTTGGCAACTGTATCGTTCCTTCTTGAAGGATGTCTGATTATATGCCGAAGGTATACTACCGGACGCAACAGTCCTCCTGGGTCAAACCCGTCGGTCATAATAATTACTCGGACGAGACCCTACCCGTCATTCTGATTCGCCATAATGGTTAAGATCTGATCACGTGTCCCTCAAAGCGTGCGTGTCCAGGTGCCAGTCTTGTCGGAGATTTACCAAATCTGGAAACTTAATGAGGCTGCCGCCAAATCTACGGTAACGGATACCGGTCATATCCTTATTAACTGCCTGTCAGACAGTGACTTGACAGTCCACTGTCGGTTTTCAAAAATGGACACGTGGCACTGTGAAACGTCGCATTGCTGCGATGCAACCCTGGATCCTCTGCGCAAACAAACAGTCGTCAGTCAATTTTTTTTTTTTTTCATCGCACTGGTGCGACTCCTCATGACTAGACTTTCTGCCGGTGTAGACTAACTCCCGGTGCGATGCCTCCTTTCAACTACACTGGACATCTGCACCTCCATAGGTTGGTTTAAGCTGTTGGTTGAGGGGCGAAGTGGCTATCACTATAGAGCTTAAGCCTACTGCCATTGATCCATGTGGGAAGAAGCTCCCCGTTCAACTGGCTAAGCTGAACGGCGCCTCCCTCTGTAACTTGTCGTATCTGGTATGGCCCGAGCCAATGTGTTCTGAACTTCCCCGGGAACTTGATGAATTTGCTATCATAGAGGAGCACTAGGTATCCAATCTGGAAGGTTTTATTCTTAATGTGCCTATCGTGCCAATCTTTTTCTCGTGCTTTCTGCACTTTCTGATGGAATCCAACGATGAATCTGTCTTCTTCTAGGGTGAGCAACTGTGCCAACCTTTCTTCAACTGTCTCTGTATCAGTCATCTCGGTGATCTGAGCGATTCTTAAGCTAGGAAGAATATACTCCATAGGCATAACAGCCTCCTGTCCATATACCAAGCTGAAAGGTGTGTGTCCCGTAAGTTTCTTGCATGTGGTCCTGTATGCCCATAATACAGCGTTAACTCTGAGATCCCAGTCATTCCTTTGGTTATTGCAGATCTTGGTAAGAGCATTTTCCAGAATCTTATTGAAGGCCTCCACCGTACCATTATCCTGTGGATGGTAGGGGGTGCTCTTATAGTGCTGAATCTGGAATTCTTCTGTCAATGCCTCAATAGTGTTGTTCAAGAAATGTGTGCCTTGATCACTCATCAAAATTACTGGGCATCCGAATCTACTAATGATGTTTTCGAAGAGGAACTGTGCAGCTGTGGCAGCATCACAATTTCTTACTGCTTTGGCCTCTGCCCATCGGGTGAGGTACTCTGTCCCAGTGATAATATATCTCGCACCTGTGCGCTTTCCTGGTGGGTTGATAGGACCCACACAGTCTATAGCCCATTTTTTGAATGCGCGCAACGTGACCTGCGGTCGCAGCAGCATTTCATCGCGTCGCAAAGGTTTTCCCACCCTCTGGCAGATATCGCAGCATCTACAGAAGTCCTTGGTATCTTTGTGTAAGGTAGGCCACCACAAGCCTACCTCCAGGATTTTCTACGTAGTCGGCTTTCCAGCGAAATGACCTCCTGCGGTTCCTGAGTGTGCTTCTCTGATAATAACATCTTTCTCATGCGGCATTACACATCTTCGTAGCACTTCGTCCGGACCTAATTTGTATAAATGTCCTGAAATGAGGGTGAAGTCTACTGCCTTCACAACCAACTGTTTCCTTTGCTGCTTGGTAAGCTCAGCTGGTGCTAATCCTGTAGTGAGGAATTGAATGATGTCGGCATAGTAGTCATCTACGATCTGGATAGAAAACAACGGCGCATCTAGCAGATTGTCTTCTAAGTTACTGGGCTCTTCTCCTGAGTCTAGTCGTGAGAGATGATCTGGTCCAGCATTCAGTCTTTCTGGTTTCACGATGATTTCAAAATCATATTCCTGGAAGAGGAGTAACCATCGGCAGATTCTCCCCCCTAACAATGGCTTGTTAACTAGGTATTTCAATGTGGAATGGTCAGTAAACATTTTAAACGAGCCCCCCAATAGGTAGTGCCTGAACTTCTGCAGTGCATACACCATAGCTAAGCCTTGTCTCTCTGTCGTGGTGTAATTTTTTTCTGCTGTCGAGAGCTTTCTGCTGGAATATGCTATGGGGTGGTCAATATCCCCGTCTCCTGGTTGTGTCAACACAACTCCTAGTGCGATGCCTGACGCATCCACATGTACATGAAATGGCTTAGTCCAGTCTGGAAACACTAGGATGGGTGCTGTAACCATTTTTTCTTTGAGTATGTCTAGGCTCTGCTGACATTCCTCATTCCATAGGAATTTTACATCTTTCTTCAGCAATTTCTCCATTGGTGCTGTAATCTTTGCGTAGCCCTTGATGAACTTTCTGTAGTACCCAGTACGACCAAGTACTGTCCTGAGTTGCTTGACTGAGTTGGGTCCTGGGAGATTTACAATGATGGCGATCTTTGCGGGATCTACCATCAAACCTTGTCTGCAAACAATGTGATCCAACAAAATACCAAATGGTGCACAGAATATACATTTTTTTAAGTTTAGAGAAATATGGTACTGTCTACATTTCTCTAACATCAGTCTGAGATCTCCTATATTCTTATCGATTAGCCCAAATACAGTCCAGTCATCAAAATATACTTCTAAGAATTTATGAATGTATTCTTTAAAGACAGCAACTACGACTCTAGAAAATATAGCTGGTGCATTCTTAAGACCAAAGGGCATTACCGTATACTGGAACAAGCCCCATTCTGTTGCAAAGGTGGTCTTAGATCAATCCTCTGGATGTATTCTGATCTGATGGTAACCTGAAAAGCCATCAGTGAAGGATTAGACCTCCTGTCCTCCCACGTTGTCTAATACTTCATCAGTGAATGGTGTTGGAAATGGGTCATGAAGTGATGCATCGTTGAGTTTACGCAGATCAACACAGATTCTGATGTCCCCTTTTGTTTTCTTCTCTTGGACTACCATGGGGCTAACCCATTCGCTTTCCTCCATAAGTTCAATGATGCCTGCTGCTAGCATCTTATCAATTTCGTCCTTTACTTTTTCTTTGTAACGTGGGTTCAATCGATATGGGTGCTGCTTAACTGGTCTGGCATCCTCTTTCAATGGTATCCTCATAACTCCTAGGTCTCCAACTATTCCCTTCATCTCCGTGAACTTGGTGGGAAACAAGTCCTGATAGTCGTGTAACAAATCGGCGATCTGTCCAACCGTTTCATCGTTCCAGTAGTCGCCAATAGATGCAAACTTAGGTTCTTCGTCATTGCCAATATTGACCTTTCTAATCTTGATGGGCTCCGTGATTGTTGGCATCTCTAGCTGTGGTCCTTCGACATTACGAGTCCCTTCTGACTCCGGAATGTTGGTGTTACAGGGGTCCTCCTCCGGCTCTTCTGGTTCTGATGCAAAATTATAGCATTCCAGTGCCTCTGCTAGCTGGGTGGTCCACTCAGGTTGGACTGGTACTGAGATGGTACAATCCTCGAAAATCTTTTTCTTGATTATGTCTAAGGCCTGAGCAACACTTGGATGTTCTGAGTCAAACGCGAAGGTGAGCATGAAACTGTCTGTCATAAGTGACGACGTAGTAGTTCCTTTGCGTAATTCAGTTTCTGTGTACCAATTCCTTGGAGCTGTATCCAATGTGTGAACGAATCTGTGTACCCATTCATCCTCTGGAACGTCTGACCAGCTCTGCTCACATGCCCGAATGTGTATGCTGGGGTCAGTTTCTCCTGTGTATTTGTGTGGCACATACTCTCTATCATCGGAAAATCTGATTGCCATCAGTCTTTTTACATTCTCCCATGATACAATATTCTCCTTATGTGCGTACCACCATCTTGCAGGTGTGGCACGTACTGCAAGGTCCATAGCTGGGATCCTCTGTTCAGAAGAAATGTGTTGCTCAAATTGCTCAAGGAAGTCCTGTATATCTGTCAGTCCATGGTAGGATGGAATCTCATTGACTTCTGCGCCAATCCATCGTAGTGACTTAGTCATATACGCACATCTGCGCGCTGAAACTTCGTAAAGTCGGTTCTGCCATTTTTCTAGGCCGACATCAGAATCCGATGCGCATGAGCTGTCGCATCGCCAACTAATGTTCCCTTATGCAGTTGGATTGATGTAGTCATTCTGGTTCGCAGTCAGCTGGTAGAGGCTATCCATGTTATGTGCTTCTTCCTCTGCTCTTAAAGGTTCAATATACCGAGGACCTTGGTAAGGATCCAGTGGTGCGATGACCCGGATCTGCGCATCCTCAAAGGTCATCTGTCTTCTTTTTAGGTCAATAACAGCGTTGCTACCAATTGCCCAATCAATGCTTAATAGTGCTGGATATGGTCGACTGTCGCCAATGATTTCTATAACCTCAAAGTCCACAAAAGTACGAACTCCGTCAATATCAACTGGTACCTGCGGTAGTCGACCCAATGGTGATACTCGTTGCTGATTAGCTAATCTCAGGTGGATAGGAGACATGGTTAACTGAGGGATACCCATCTGCTCCCATGTTTGCTTAGTTAGGACATTCACTTCTGATCCCAGATCTAAGACGACTTCATCCATTTCGAACTCTCCAATTTGTGCCGTGAATTTCATCTCCCTTCCTGTCCTTGTATGTCCTGTAATACTATGAACAGCACGATGTGCACTGTTCGATAACGAAGGTTGCTGACACTGATCTATGAGGTGCTGTAGTTCTCCAATGGCTTTTTCATTTCTTAAAAGTTTCAAGCAACTGTGCAAGAAGGATTGTATGCTTTCTGTGGATTCATCCTCGTGGCATCTGCCTGATGTGGTAGCTTGTGGTGTTTGTTCTGTGCTATCGCCACAAGGTGCTTGCTGCGGTACGCCCCTAGACGGCGGTACCTGAGATCCTGATGTGGTAGGTTCATCGAAGGAAGCCCTAGCTTCATGAAATGTCTCTTTAGTCTTCTGTAGGTCGAGTGCTATCGCTTTACCAGGGGCTTTGCGTACCCACGGCTGACTAGTGTTCTTTCCGGCCACCTGCGCTGTTCCACTGGTGGAAGCACCGCTACGAGTCAGAATATTAACTGTTGGTTCTGGTTCCTTAGGCTCAGCAGCAATAAGCTGGATGTTCTGATGTACTACTGGCTTAGCGTCTTTGATTTTAGCTATTAGAATAGGGCACTCTTCTATGGTATGGTCATAAGATTTGTAGTAATTACAAGTAGTAGTGGGGTTCTGACAGTCCCTAGCATAGTGTCCTACAACTCCACAATTGTAACAAGTGACTGGTCCCCGGACTTGGCCAAAACCTCCTCCTCGGCCAAAGCCTTCTCCACGTGCGAAGCCTCCACCATGGCCTCGTCCTCTAAATCCTCCTCCACGGCCTCCATAAGTCTGATCTGGTGGTGGTCCTGCTACTGGACACTGTGTATCTGCTTGGACTCTGTACACATCATGTTGTCTCTCTGACATGAGGTCATAAGCTCAGCAGTCCTATTGATCGTGCCCAACAGATTTACAAAAGACACAGTATAGGTTCTTAGGTGTCTGCACATACTTCTGGAGTAAAGGGCATTGCTGAGGTGGATGTCCTTGTGTTTTACATATTTCACACCATGGTCCTTGTGTTCTTGGTAAGGGGCTAGGAGCCCCTGATGCTAAATATTCTGTGAATACTGGACAGTTGTCTTTACTATGTCCATGTGCCCTGCACTTGATGCACCATATGTCTTGCATAACCTCTTTCCCTTTCTTAAGTTCATGTATCTGTAACGTGAGGTTGGCCAACTGGTTCTGTAGGGTTGTCATGCCTGTGGTAGTCTCTGCTAGAGGGGAAGCCTCCAGTTTCATTGCCATCTCCAGCGCTTCATCTTGAGTAGTGAGTTTCTACTGCATTAGTGGCATTCTGATATGAGGGAGCAGTGCTGCAATAAACCATTCCTTATGCTGCTCCGGTGCAAAATCAAAACTTACTTGGTCTATCAGGGCTTTGAATTTCTGGTCAAAGTCCCATACTGATTCTGATGGTAACTGCTTAATATCCTTAAGCTCTGTTATACACTGAGATTCAGACTTAGGTTTCTTAAACTTTTTGATCATGGCATTCTTAACCTGGGCAAGTGTCTTGGGTAATGTAGTATACTTTATGTACCATGTCAAGGCTCTGTCTCTAAGTGTGGTGACCAACTGTACAAGTTTAAGGTTGTCATCGTTTATTGTTTTAATGGTCCACATGGCTTCACACAGGAACCAATGTTGTTCTGGGTCTTCTGCTCCCGTTCCTTTAAAAATAGGTAGCTTCATGTCGTCTCCCATTCTATTTCTCTGTGGTGGGTTCTGACTGGTTGGGTTACTACTACTCAATGGTGTAGGTGAAGGTGATGTAGCAGGAGTAGGTACTGTCTGTGAACTACTGGATGGAGTACCTACAGGGTTATGCTGAGTCCCTGTCTGTTTCTGTGGAGTATAAGGGTGGTAAGGAATACCCCCCTCTGGTTCTTCTGTAGTGCTAGGACTCTGTTTTCTATTACTGTCTGAACTATCTTCAAATACAGGCAAACTGAAATCTACTTTATACTTCTTTCCACTACGTGTTCGTCCAATGTCATCAAGATCACTTTCAAACTCTTGTGACATTACTAGCTCTATTCATTCATTCTGAGACTAAGTCCATTGTTCCTTTTTCATATAGCAGCTTCTTAAGAGACAAGTTTAGAGATTTTAGGTACTTACCATGATATCCTCTGAAGAAGTATCGTTCAGCTTCGCTGAAGCTCTTTCTCTGGTCAACTGCGAATTCTGTAACAAAGCCTTGTAGCACACTTGCAAGCCAGAAGTCCACGGCTCTCGTAATCGGATTGTCAAGGTTCTGCACAGTCTGAGTCAGCTCCGGTGTCCAAACAATGTTTCTTTTCTTCTTGAATGTGTTCTCATCTATCAACTTGGATAACCAGTCAAAAAGCTCGTTTCCGTAGGTTGCAAAAAATATAGCATGTATGTCTGAAGCGATATGCTTTTCTAACCAAGCCTCTGTGCTCAGTTTAGGAATCCGATTCTCTTTCTTGGCAAACTCCGTTAGGTCTGAATCTAGCCACTGGTGAAACTCTTCTCTGGTAGGGTGCCAATAGAACATAGACTCCCAGTCGTTTAAACTGGCAACGAAACCATTTGTTGATTGCATGGGCAGACTCGGGTTTACTATAATCAACCAACAAACACCCCAGCTCACTGGCCCTTTCGGCAACAGACCGCAAAGCGATCTGAAGTCTCACCCGAAGTGAACCTAATGGGTTGGCCAAGACTCAGGTGTCTTGGACCAGGTTCTGTGGCAGTCCTACTGATACTGCGCAACTCCACTAACTGCAAAATCTCCCTGTGTACAGGCGCAATGCGCAATCTCTCCGTTGCGCAGCTCTTCTAGCCGCAGAGTCTCTACTCCTGCGCACGTCGCACCATCCTTCCCTTGTCGCGCAACTCCCACTTACTCGCAATATTACCCACCCCGTCGCAGCTCCGCGCAACGTGCACACACCCAATCTCTCCTCAACACCAAGTCCTCAGCTCACAGTATCGCGCACCGCAGCTCCTCTGCCGGTGCGATATCGCCTCTCTGCGATATCTTACCTTTGTGACTTAGCACCCTTAGCCTCGACTGTGTCAATGTGCGCAACGTGACTTCCTAGATACTATACTGCGAGTAACTGGTCAATACCAACAACCATCAGGGAGTTTATGCATCTTACTAAAACACTTCAACTTATCTCTACTTTCCTGCGATATCTTGGGTTGAATACTACTTTCATTCATATACTGCAACTAATCATCATACGCATAATAACAGTAACAATAACCAAAAACAAACACATGCATACAACACATAACACGCAGATTTAACGTGGTTCACTCCCAGGATGGGAGTTACGTCCACCAAACTGTGCTCCTATTATGAATCTTGAGGGAAGTTAGCACAGTCTGCTGCACTGCAAATACAGCGCGAGATCTCTTTCTCTATCTCTATAATCTCTCTCTTACAATACATATATATATCCTTCCCTCTTTGTCGATATCTATGACTGGTTACATACAGACTCAAATGACTCACAGACAAGCTAAGTGTCTGGATCGTTACAACACAGTCTGTCTGACTGATTTCTGAATCTACAACTTGACTATCTTACTCACTGTCTAATTGTCTAACCAGCTAACCTTTTACAATGCAAAATTACATCTTTATATAGGCGGCCCGAAGGTCTCGCCATTAAAACACTGTGGGCCTGTCCCAATAGTAAACCCATACCCTAATTAGTGACAGCCGGTCCTCTCTGTCCTTGAGGTAGCCGCTTCCTGTCACACCACAACTTCCTGCAGTCTTCCATGCTTCCCGGCACTGACCATGGGTACTATGCACCGCTTCCTGTCTCTGTCCTTCGTCTTTAATGCTTGAGCCTCGTTGCTCCTTCTCCTTTATGAGGGTCGCTGAGCCCTCCTGTCTTCCGCCGCTGCCTTCAATGTAGTAGCTGAGCTTTCCTCTCTCAGTCGCTCGGGTACCGTTGTCTTCTTGACTTTTCTGCCTCAAAAGTCATGGTTTCTGGCTCTGTCCTGTAGCTGGAAACGCGCTATGGTGTCGTAGCTCTCCCTTCTCTTCTCTCCGCCAAAACTTTGTCTTTCCGGTAAACTAGCAGCTTCTTCTGTAGCTGCGGGATCCTGCTCCAACATGACATTTTTGTTTTTAAACTCCCCATCAAAGAACGTTTTGTCTACTTTTTTAGCAGTTGTTCACACAAATTACAATCGTTTGAAAAATGGGCCATCCTCTTTCTCCCAAAAGCTGAACGGAGTTACCATGGTACTCTTTGAATGGAAAAAGTGTGGGAAAGGGCTAGTTCTCCTTGGCCATTCCTCCAAAAAAATTCTAAAGCGAGAGAAAGCACAAGTTGCTAACTAAAAAACCAACAGTTAAAGAAAGGAATCTTGTACAGTACTCGACATTAGAAAGCTACCCAGATAAAAATATGTAGCTAAAAAAACTTAGAGCACTACAATGAATCTATAACCAATCTTAAATACCAAAACGTAAAATTGTAAAAATTAAAATAATTTCACAGTGAGACCATAACCACTCACTAATACGGAAGCGTAATAAATTATAGGCTTAAAAATTTTATTGCAAATTAATTTTAATTAAAGTCTAACGATGATTAATATACCCGATGGTTTATTCTGCCATGTAGACATTCACATATCGATATTGACATCATCAAGTTGACTCGTACATTGCTGACATCGACATTGGAAATTGGTAATATTAAATGGATCATAAACAAACACTCCTAATATGTGCACCCCAATGTCAGGATCCCAAATTCCTCGACATTGAGACTCAAGAACAATAACAAAAGCCACTTCCAGCCTACCAATATTGAATTCAACACATACAAAATCAGATGTCGACATGGTCAATAAAATGTAACCATAAAGCCTCCAATATGTCAATCCTGACATTGACACTTTGGTCCTTAGAATATGGAAATGAAGCCAAAGCTTCACAATGCGACTCTAATTCCTTTGTTGGCATTGACACCTTAGCATCAAAATTCCAGCTATCAGCATAAACATTGAATATTTACACCCTTCGACTGAGAAGTTGAAAGTTGGACATCCAAACGTTTCCACAAACGCTACCATGTGATCCCAATTCCGCCGAGAAGGTTAATTTACCGCATTGGACCTTAAGGAAACATTGGGAAAACATCTATGTAGAGTATGTAATGTTCTAACAAGCTAAAGAACGAGTTTTAAGCACCTATCCAACTTACTACACCAAATGACACATAAAAAAACTCGTATTTTGGTGAAAATAGTTAAGGAAAGCATGGCCATGGTATGAACATGCCATCTACAGGCTTTCAACAGTCTCAAAACATAACCAGACTTAAGAATACTTAATTAATATTGAGACCAACAACTTGTAAATATTGAAATTCTTAGCTTAGAAATATCTATGAGATTTCAAATAGATTGTATTCTCAAAACTCAATCTATCAGAGATAATAAATAGAAGTACAAACAAGAATTTCATTCTGAAGCATTTAATATTGATATTTAAACATATGCAATGAGTTCTACCACATGGGCACTCGTAGTAATTTACAAAATTACATTTATCAAATTGGGGGTTTAATCCAAGGGTGTTACAAATCGTATTCAATATTAGACGCAATACATAGATGTTGTTCAAGACTAGATGCTCCACCCAGTGATGGATTATATGCACTATATAATACGATGGTGATCCCGAATATGTAACACTTCTTTTTGTACATGGTATCATAATATAATACAACTTGTTTCTTGATTTTGCCACCATTACTTATTTTCTTTATCATACCAATATTTATGTATGTTGTGATGTTTTGTTACTTGTAACCTTATTACGCTTCCTCCTAAAAATGACTAGATCAAGAGAAAGGGATAGTTTCTCACTCAAATCACAAAAGTTTGAGAAAGGGACCATGCTTCTTCTCCTCCCAAAATTTTGAGGGAGTTCCCACGCCACTCATTCAAATGGAACAATTGGAGGAAAGCGTCCCTTGCTCCTTCTCCTTATCTATCATAAAATTAATTTATCCTTGGAATATAAGGCCACTCCACCTCCTTTGAGTCACTTTAACCATAAAAGGATGAGAAAGGCCCAATTATCCTTATCCTCCTTACTCAAATTTCAGAAGTGGTACCGTAGGGATAGTACTCCTCCTCCTTGTTACTCATATTGCATAAGTGGGAGAAATGGCCAATGTAAATACTAGAATAGGTTGAGAAAGTGACAATGTTGCCACTTCCCCTCCCAGTAGTCTAAGGGAGTTCCTATTCACTAATTATTCAAATGCAATAAAGGTGGTGTTCTTCCTAGAACGTCCTAAGTTCCATCAGATTTTAAGTCAACGTAGGAAACTTGCATGACCCCCCTTTACACTTACAAAATATTTATCCAATGAAAATGAAGCTAACATGTAACACAATGCACTACTTGCACTTCATTGTCGACATTGGACTGTAAATTCATGATTGGAGAACCATTTTAAACAATGATAGGAAAAAATACCAACGCATCGTGTACTCCCAAGTTCATAGTAGTGAAAAATAAAATAATATAAAATCATCGTAGATGATGCCTCCAACCACACCTCAACCATATTCATACAGTAAGTTATAGGTCATGTTGCATAAAAACACCACACATATTTCCTCTCCTAGTAGTCAAAGGGAGTTCATATTCTCTACTTATTCGAATGGAACAAGGGTGGTGTTCTTCCTAGAATGTCCTTAGTTCCATTGGGGCTTATGTCAACATAGGAAACTTTCCTAGTCCCCCTTTACACTTATAAAAAATCTATGCAATGAAAATGACCCTAACATGTAACATGATGCGCTACTTTCACTCCATTTCCATCATTGGACTACAAAGTTGCGATAGGAGAACCATTTTAAACAATAGTAGGAAAAAATATCAACACGCCGTGTACTCCCAAGTCAATAGTAGTGAAAAATAACATCATATAAAATCATCGCAAATGATTCCTCCAACCGCACTGCAACCATATTTGTGTGGTAAGTTATAGGTCATGTTGCATAAAAACACTACACATGTTTCCCCCATCGGATAGTGTTTTCATAGAGTTAGGATAATTACTTTCCTTTATATTTCCGAACTATAATCCTGACATTGTGATGCAGACCTTTCATTTGAATTCCCATGCAACTCATTCGAATGTAACAACTCTGGGAAATGGCTAGTGCTCCTTGTCTCTACCTCCCAAAAATTCTTAGAACTAGATAAAAGACTAGTTGCTCACTCCAAGAATTTGACAAAGGTTCCATACCACTAAGGCTCCAAAAATTTTAACATCTAAGTTTGTTCTCATGCTAATCATTAGAAAGGAACAAGTGTGATATATGGTGTCAGTGCCCCTCCACTCTTCCTCCCAAAAATTACTGGCTCTTTTTAAAATGAATCCACACCACCTCATTCTCATCACTATAACCACAAAAATGTCAGAAAGGGCCAATTCTCCTCTTCCCATCCGAGTTCACCTCAACGTAGAAAACTTTCACAATCTCCCTTTACACTTGGGATACTTTTATGAAATGTAAAAGGCCCTTGGCCTTTGGTCATGGGGTTGCGAAAGGTAACCATTTTAAAGCAATGTAGGAAAACAACCTAGTTCTATGCTGACTACCAAAAGCATAATAGAAAAAAACAAATCGTTAACCACTGTAAATAATTCCAAGAACTATGTAGAGATCATTTGCATGTGGTTGATTATAAACCATAAATTCCTCGATGTGCAAATCCTTTTCTGACATATTTTTCCTATGCATGTTTTTTATTTTAGGATCTAGAGAGAATCTCTCCATGGGGTGTAATTCTTCATTCTGCTATAAATTTGTACTAAGCTACATGGATTAGATAGAGTAATGTTGAACTATAGATTCAGAAACTGAGGTAGAGATCAAAATGATTACTTCTACATGATTCTTTACATGGATGATCTAGCCACGTGTAGCAAGTTGTTTGCGATCTCGAATCTTGAAATCAAACATCCAAGAAATGATGCCACTAGATTTTTAGTCACGTGGATGGTGCGGCGGAAGTGGTATATGTATTGGTTAGTCTGATGAACAAATTTTGGTGTGTGAATGTTATGAAATTGTTTTGTTATATGTGAAATTTTTTATACTTCCACTTTATACAATGCATGATGTTAACACTCTGTTTTTTAACAATCTATTTGTAAGTCTGACAGGAGTTCGAGGAGGATCCCATTCCTTTGAAAACTTTGTGTGAGATCCCTTCAAGTTATCAGAGGTGCAAGGTAAAGAAGAAAGAGACAGGTGCGTTGAAAACATTAACGGGACTCAAGATCAAAGGTTGAGGTTGATCGGATGGTGGATCAATGGCTCCAAAACATTTCGCGCAAGCGGACATGCTCGAACAAAACCACTTCTCCGGATTGAGAAATGGGTTAAAGGTCAAAAACATTCGACGACAGAGATGAGATCCAGGTCAGATCTACGGTCTTAGTCAATTTCGCAAACTGCACTTGTGCGGGTAAAGCTGCAATCCCAAATCGCGAAAGAGTGGTTCCAATTGCAAAGATCAACAGTCGCGGCAAGAAAGAAAAGAGATCTACGGCCACAGTTTATTTCACAATGCAAACTAGCGAGGTGGAATACCGAGATTTCTCATTGCGAAAAGTAATGGGGCCCACTTAGATCTACAGTTGCATGAAGGGGTTGGTCATATTGGGAAACTTTCTAGGGCTGAGGCTCTCTGTTGTAAATAAGATTGGATGCCTGTGTTATGAATAAAATTGTAGAGGAAGAGTTGTTTCTCATGACAGAGACTCATGTGTCGTTGCTTCTTCCAATATGTATTTTCCTTTACATGAAATGTGCTTCCTATTTTCATTCCAGTTTCTTGATTGCTTTCATGTCTGCAACTTAGTGTATAATAATTACGAATTCATACTTGCTATGCTCTGGCTGTTGTTTCAGACATTTATCAAGTTTTCTTCTAAAGTTGCGTGGAATTCATCTAGCTGGTGCTCCACGTGATGGGATGTTATTTCTCGTCCTCTAACCACCCGTGAAATAGCTCTTGATTGCAAGATCAACGGCTACCTTGCCTCTGTTTTCAACCCCATGCCTTTCTTTCCCTCATGCAAATTTTCCCTACTCAGGTTTTCGACTCCATTTCGAATGGTCCCTTTCCCTGATAATCCCACCTGCATCTCACCTTAATACACTTCGTCTCATTCAAGATTCTAGCCTCCTGAACATCCTTGATTGAATACCTTATGCGAATTAGAATCCGAAGACAAATGAGAGATCCCTCTTTGATTGTGCGGGGATGGAGGTGCAGTCTAAAGTGGTTCTACTATTTCCCAGGAGCGGGCCCTTCCCCTCGACCTTGGGGCCTCAAATCCCGATGCCAACAAACTGGCACCGTTGCTGGGGATGAAATTGAATATCCTCCCTGGGAAAAACGACATGGTTTTAGATTTGGTTGTTGATGGTGAAAAATGACTAGACATCAAGAAGGTTGAGCACCTTGACCTAGCGACTCCACTATTGAAGGATTCAAACTTCAGCGACTCCACTGGTGGTGTGACCCAGAAATCAAATGGCCGAGGAAAGCTGGCAGATTCCGTCTGGAAAATGGACCCCTTATAGAGCCTGAAAAATGCATGGCGAAAGGTCAAGATACTCGAGTCTACGTTTCTTCCAGGATGCCTTGTTCTATCTTGTAAGTTTGTTCTTATCTTTCCCTAGATTTATCAAAACCGCCTTCTATGGTTCAACTCATTCTGAACAGAGCTATGAATATATTCATGTTTATCCTTCTTTATGAACCAAAAGCATTTCATCATCTTCTGCATCTGGTCATGGCCTACATTTTTATCCAAGGGCTCATGACGTCAAAGGACAACCCTGTGAAATTCATGAAACCTCAGATGATAGGTTGGCTATTGTGCCTAACCTTGTCTCTCCCATTTCTCCAAGCCAGTACAAACCACTGCAAATTGCCTCCCATCACCATGATTTTCCTGCAAAACATTACAAGTACCTCCCCAAGTTCGATGGAGAATCTGAAGACCTCACTGCTGAGAAACATTTACAAGCCTTTGAATAGTTCTCTGATCTTTTTGAGATAGAACATGAGGATGTCTACATGAGGGCTTTCGCCTAGTCCTTGCAAGGAGATGCTAAATAATGGTTCAAGCACTTGCAACCTAAGTCCATCAACACTTGGGAAGAATTTTCTTGCACCTTCTTAAAGTTTTGGGGTAGGAGAAGGCCTCTTGAGCAAATCCTTTCAGAATTTTATTCCCTGAGGAGACATGAGGATGAAGCCATATATGGTTTTAATAGAATATTCGCAAGCTTTTATTATAACATGCCTAAGGAATTCCAACCTCTCGAGAATGCTTCCAAGATCTGTTATGCAGCCACCTTCCCTCTTGAGCTGTCCTTGCTTCTTTTGGAAAGAAAATCAACCACTCTATAGCATATGTTTACTGATTGTTTGGAGGTTGAGGAAAACCTTAAGATGTCCAAAAAATTGTCAGATCAGGGTGGTGGTGGTGAAATGAAAGATACATTAAAATTGGTTGGGCCCTTCAAGCAGAATGGGAAAGTTCCTAGCCCATTAAAGCTCTCTCCTGGTATACGAAAAGCTGATCTACCTTATACAGGAGCTTGTGGTCCCACAGGCCTTTTCTCTTAAGATGGTGACCTGCATCGCCCAGGGTCCATAAAGGACGATTTTAAGAAGGAGTTCGGTGCACCTGTGTATGATGAATATGAGGAAGAACACCCATAGACTATACCTGAAGAGATAGATGTTGAACCAAAACTCGATGATAAAGAAAATCAAGATGCAATGCAAAGTCAGAAGGTTAAAGAGGAAAAGGATGATAAGGGCACTGGAGGTGATAGCCTACCCTTGTGTTATCCCTCCTTTGAATTAATATGGCACATGATTAAAGCCTCTAAGCAAAAGCAGAAAGAAGGGGAGATGCTGCAATTTAGAAACCTGTACAGGAAAGAAGATGATAAGAAGAAACTGCCAGGAAATCCCTCTCTAGCTACCTATATGTCGGGGGTTTGTGATGAGGTGTTGAGTCATAGAAAAGAATGCAGCGACCCTCACATGAATACGTTTTCAGACGTTCCACCTTCAAGAGTACCACCTCACATAGGAGGAATATGCCTAATTGGTTCTGCTGGAGAAGCGGAGGACCTCCCTCTTGAGGCACATCAAGCTCTCATTGCATAAATTTCGAGTGCAAAAGGGGATGCCTCATTAAAGAAAGATTCTGTGGACCACCTTCTACAATCTTCCAAGTATCAGCCTGACGAATCACTAGAAGAAGGTAGTTCCTGACAGCTTTCCCATGAACAGATGACAGAATATGCTGGAGATTGCCATGATTTCTATGACCCCGTAGCGGAATACATGGAAGGGCTGGGTAAGGGTAGTGACGAGTTACCTCTTTGCTTTGATGATAAGTTTGTTTGTCATTACCCTCTCCCTTTATTTAGTTCATTTCTGTCCATCAAGCATGAAAAAAGAACAATATTGTTAGGCAAGTTTCTTGATTGGCTTCATTGGAAGTCCAATTTCGATTAATCGGACTCATGCACTAAATTAGTTAGGGTAGGTAGGAACAAATAAGCTCAGCCATCATCGATCATTTCCTTCATTACTATTTCAATTTGTTTTCATTTTCAGTTGCAAGCATAGGTTTACAGTCACCAGCATGGTTTGCAAGAGTGGCATGAATTCGCTGAAGCAGTAGCTCGGAGCAGAATGGAGATGTCAAAGAAGGATGGAAGGCAGCCCAATGGTTTTGGCACTTGGTCTACGGGGGTTCTTTTCTACCTCACTAGGAGGATAGCATCCCTCATGGAACTAGTTGTTAACACTCCGTTTTTTAACAATCTATTTGTAAGCCTGACAGGAGTTTGAGGAGGATCCCATTCCTTTGAAAACTTTGTGTGAGCTCCTTTCACATTATTAGAGGTGCATGGTAAAGAAGAAAGCGGCAGGTGTGCTGAAAACATTAACGGGACTCAAGATCAAAGGTTGAGGTTGATCGGATGGTGAATCAATGGCTCCAAAACATTTTGTGCAAGCAGACATGCTCAACCAAAACCACCTTTCTGGATTGCAAAATGGGTTAAAGGTCAAAAACATTCGACAGCGGAGATGAGATCTGGGTTAGATCTACGATCTCAGTCAATTTCACAAACCACACTTGTGCAGGTAAACTGCGATCCCAAATCGCAAAAGAGTGGTACCGGTTGCGAAGATCAACAGTCCTCACAAGAAATAAAAGAGATCTATGGCCACGGTTTATTTCGCAATGCAAACTAGTGAGGTGGAATACCGAGATTTCTCATTGCGAAAATTAGTGGGGCCCACTTAGATCTATGGCTACATGAAGGGGTTGGTCAGATTGGGAAACTTTCGAAGGCTGAGGCTCTCCATTGTAAATAAGATCTGATGCCTGTGTTATGAATAAAATTGCAGAGGAAGAGTTTTTTCTCATGACAGAGATTCATGTGTCGTTGCTTCTTCCAATATGTATTTTCCTTTATGTGAAATGTGCTTCCTGTTTTCATTCCAGTTTGTTGATTGCTTTCATGTCTGCAACTTAGTGTATAATAGTTAGGAATTCATACTTGCTATGCTCCGGCTATTGTTTCAGACATTTATCAAGTTTTCTTCTAAAGTTGCGCGGAATTCATCTATCTGGTGCTTTATGCGATGGATTGTTCTTTCTCGTCCTCTAACCACCCGCGAAATAGCTCATGATTGCAAGATCGACGGCTACCTTGCCTCTGTTTGCAACCTCACGCCTTTCTTTCCCTCATGCAAATGTTCCCTACTCAAGTTTTCGACTCCATTTCCAATGGTCCCTTGCCTCGATAATCCCACCTGCATCTCACCTTAATACACTTCGTCTCATTCAGGATTCTGGCCTCCTGACCATCCTTGATTAAATATCTTACGCAGAGTAGACTCCGAAGACAAACGAGAGATCCATCTCTGATTGTGCAGGGCTGGAGGCACAATCTAAAGTGGTTCTGTTGTTGCCTAGGAGTGGGCCCTTCCCCTCGACCTTGGGGCCTCAAATCCCGGTGCCAACACATGAATTATGAGATATTGCATCCTCTGTTTGTCTAATATGCATGTACCATTCATGCAAGATGGTATTTTCATTGCCTTGGTCTTTCATCTGGTGTGTCAATATTAAATAATCTCCTATATCAACTTCACAACATATTCATATCTAAGTCGCCACATCCATTTGATCCCATGTTTGTCATTCTCGCTTACATGTGTAAATGTAATCGTGAAAATCATAACTCTGCCGCTAGATACCTAGATCATCATTTCACATCCAATCCATGACATTTAGATTATGATATCACTATCATTGTACATTTATATATCGACACATACCCCTCTTATCCATCTAAAGTTAATTTCCTTTCTCACCACACAGATCATCGTCTAACACCTCTCCCCTTGGTGTTCATGTAGGTATAGCCATCACATGGTTGATGCAAGTCCACCGCCTTGTGATAGTATAATTGATTTGATCAATCAAGTGATGATCATTCATGTGAAACCATAGCCAAGAATAATCAACTATTGTTTCAATCTTGAAAAAATATCTCATTTCATCTTCATAGCATATTTACAACCGAGTTATCCCATCCATTTTATCCCTTATTCGTAGTTTCCCCTACTTACACATGTAATTCCCAACACACTAACATCATGAAAATATTGGCTCATTCGCCAGATCCTCGACTCATCATTTCAATTCTAATACATTACATGAAAATGGCCATATCATTATCACAATTATATATATATATGGGCACGTACCCTAACTACAGTTAATTTCCTTACTCACCACACTGATCAATGTCTCGGGTCTTTACCCTTGGTGGTCATTCAAATATTCTTTCCAACCCCTGAGAGTTTTCCCATGTTTTTGTATGAGATGTCCTCACCCTGTAAGATTTCTATTGGTTGCTTCTATGAAAAACAACCCATTGATTTATCCCAATGACTACTCATGTTGAATGAACATTGCAAGCTACAAATCATGTCCTGAAATTTAGATCCCACATTGAATGAGCATTGCAATGAGTCAAGATGTTCATTCAATGAAATCATCCTCTAATTGTCTAGACACATCTAACTTTCACATCCCCCTTTCTTCTAGTGCAAAATTTTATGGAGGGCTTAGAAAGAAATCATTTGCAAACCTAGATGAGCTTGTTGAAATAATTGGCATCAATGCTCTTTCTTTGTCTGTGTTTCTTATTCTCCCTAATATTTAGTAAAAATACTCTTACGGTTCGATCTTTCATCATGCATTTAGATGAAAGTATTATGACTTAATTACAATCCTCATGGGAAAAGGTGTTGAACACCAGGCCTCATTTTTCGAGTCGGTTTCATTTCAAAACAATACAATGGGATGTAGTCCTTATTGCAGATGAATTTTTGCAATGTAGCAACGGGTAATTTCCTTTGGTGTCACACTAGTAATTTCCAGTTAGTGTACACCAAGACTGGGTGTACCTACACTGTTTAGTACCAAAATCGACTGCATCCTTCAAAGTTCAAAAAACTTGCTAGGATCTACAACATTAGTCCTTTCTCATTCCTCTTAGCTCTTTCTTCATGGTATATGAAGGATCAGAGAAATTATGCTATTGATAGAAAACAAAATGGGACCATGGCAGAGATGAATCAATCCCTATTATGTATTCATTATTGTATATATGAAATAAAGGTGTTGTGCTTTGAAACTAGGGCCGAGGATATTTTCCATTGGTGTTTAAATTAAAAGTATCTTTATGTTGTTCAATGTTCATTTGAAATGGTATGAAATGTCTTCACTTCCTCACTCATCATCACTCTAAAAATAAAAGTGAGAGAAAGGGATAGCACTCCTCCTCCTTACTCAAATTTCATAAGTGTGAGGAAGGGCTGCCATAATTAAAATAGGGGTAGAAAGGGCCAATGTTTCCATTCCTCCAAAAAGTATAAGAGAACGTTTGTGCTAATAATTCAAATGAAACAAGTGTCAGATAGTTCCATTGTTCCATGACTCTTCATCCAAAAATTATCGGAGTGAGAGAAAAGGCTAGATCCTCACCCTAAAGACCTAGACTAGTTTGAGAAACGGTTCATGCTCCTTTTTCACTTGCTCACTCCTCATCACTCTAATGATAAAAGGGTAATAAAGAGCCAATCCTCCTTCTCTTCCTTACCTAAATTTTGGAAGTGTGAGGAAGGGACAACATAATTAGAAAAGGGAATAAAGGGCCAATGTTTCTAGTCCTCCCAAGAGTCTGAGGGTGTGCTCATGTTACTCATTTGAATGCAAAAAGTGTCATATAGGTCCATTTTCTCTCGAATATTTCTCCCAAAATTACTAGAGTGAGAGAAAAGGCCATTTCCTCACTCAAATACCAAGTATAGTTTTATAAAATTCCCATGGTCTTGCTTCACTTCCACAATCCTCGTCACTATAACCATAAAAGGGTGATAAAGGGCTAGTGATCCTTCTCCTCCTTACCCAAATTTCAAAAGTGTGAGGAAGGGACAATGTAATTATAATAGGGGTAAAAAGGTCCAATGTTTTGATTCCTCCCAATATTATATGGGATTTCTTGTGCTACTCATTCAAATGGAACAAGTTTCGGATAGGTCCAGTGCTCCTCCACTCTTCCTACTAAAATTACAAAAGCAAGAGAAAAGGATAATTCCTTACTCAAAGAGGTCTGATTCTAGTTTGATAAAGGGACCATTCTCCGTCTTCACTTCCTTGCTCCTCATCACTTTAACCATAAAAGGGAGAGAAAGTGACAATGTTGTAGCTTCTAATCCTTACTCAAATTTCATAAGTTTGAGGAAGGGCCACCATAATTGGAAGAGGGGTAGAAAGGGAAAATGTTTCTAGTCCTCTAAAAAGTCCAAGGGAATGCCTGTGCTACTCGTTTGAATGGAATGAGAGTCAGATAATTCCAATTCTCCATGAATCTTCATCCCAAAATTACTGGAGAAATATAAAAGGCCAATTCCTCACTCAATGACCAAGTCTAGTTTGAGAAAGGGCCCATGATCCTTCTTCATTTCCTCACTCCTCATCACTCTAACCATAAAATGGTAATAAAGGGATAGTTATCCTTCTCCTCCTTACCCAAATTTTAGAAGTGTGAGGAAGGTCCAACATAATTAGAATAGGGGGAGAAAGGGCCAATGTTTCTCATCCTCGCAAGAGTCTAGGGGAGTTCCCATGATACTCATTCAAATGGAAAAAGTGTCGGATAGGTCTAGTGCTCCTAGACTCTTCCTCCAAAAATTACTAGAGAGATAAAATTCAAGTACCTAACTCAAATACCAAGTCTAGTTTGAGAGAGGGCCTATGCTCATTCTTCACTTCCTTGATCCTCATCACTCTAACCATAAATGGGTGATAAAGGGCTAGTGCTCCTCTCCTCATTTCCCAAATTTAAGAAGTGTCAAGAAGGACCAGAGTAGTTAGAATAGTGGTATAAAGGGCCAATGTTGTGAGTGCTCTCAAGATTATGAGGGGATGCTTGTGGTACTCATTTTAATGGAATGAGTCTCAGTGGATAAGTCCAATGCTCCTTGACTATTCCTCCCAAAATTACTAGAAAGAGAGAAAAGGCCAGTTCCTCACCCAAAGAGGTCCAAGTCTAGCTTGAGAAAGGGCCTATTTTCCCTCTTCACTTCCTCACTCCTAATCACTCTAACCATAAAAGGGTGAGAAAGGGTCAGTTCCCCTTCTCCATGTTATCAGGAATTCTCAACCAGTGCGCACATTGCTTGTTCCTCTGCAATGTAAAACACAACTACAGAACAAAAGGACACAACAACATATCCTTTCCTTGAATAATCAAATCAATTAACATGAAACACAATATTCCTTGACCTTGGATCTTCTTGTCTTCTCTCTAGAAAGTCTTTGGAATGGTTCAGTATCTGCAAAATAGATCACAAGACAAACAAAAGGGATGAGAGCATCACGATAACTTGACTATTCATATTGGTGATCAAGGAATCCAATAATATCTAATTACAATCAATACAATCAAATATAGGAAAGGGAAATGTCTTTGTATTAATATATGGATGAGAAATAAGTACAACCAAAAATCCTTGATGTCGATGGGTTCAATCTCAACAAGAATTTCTACAATCTCCTATGACTATGAATACCTCTCCCACCACAAGCTACCTCTACTTTGCCTCTGATTGAGACTTCAAACTAGCAGCATAAGGATGCTTTTTTTGGCCTCCTTCACTCTCCTCATGAAGGCTTCATTTATAGGCCCAGAACCCATGAGATGACTTGGAAAAAGGATAGAATGAGATCCCTATAGGTGAGGGAGGTGAATGCCACCTCTTCCAGGCATATAGGAACTAATCCCATGGAGGCTTCCACATGGAATCTTCCAGAAGCTTCTTTTTTCTCCATTTTTGACCACCGACGCTCTTAGAAAAACTAACAGAAGTGCTAATCTAGGGTTTTTTCCAAAGGAAGGAGACATCGGATCTTATGGGTAAACTGAGGCAGGCACCGCCGGTGCTTTGTGAAAAAAACATGAAGGCACCATCCCTTCTAGGTATGGGAAAAAAGTGACCAAGTTGACTCAAATCAGGTTTGTTGGGAGGTTGATAGGCAACATGAAATTCTCCTGAAGGATGAAAAGCAGTGTGATATTTCTAGGTGCAACAGAATTCCCCTGAAAGTATGAAGCTAGAAGGAAGTGATAGGTGAAATACTTTACAAGTTTTCCATCTGATACAAAGGCAAAGAGAGATCGACTCATACAGGACTAGTAACTGAATTTATCCAAACCAATCATAGCTGCAGACCAATATAATACAGATCTATGATGATGACCATGTCATGGCTACCAATAATACACTATAGATCCATGAATAACTACTATAAGAAGTAGGACATAGCTGTGAGATATACAAAGTAGATCTATGCCCCCCAAGCTTACATATGGAACACAGCCACCAAACATACAATGTGGATCCATGTCATGACTATAGATCATCTCCAAACGCAACCTGAGCATAGGAAATGATGATGGGAAAGCCTAACCACTTAGGGTATTCATTCCAATCCCCAAACGATACAAATATAACCATGTGATTACAATGTCTTGACGTTGAACATGGTAGAAACCACTTGATTACCAGCCAATGATGTAAACGGTTAACAAGTACGAGGGAAATCACCATTGATGTCAATGATCCCCAAGGTATCCAAGTACATTCTCCCAAGTGTGAATAAATGTTCTGAAGTCGAACACTTGATAGAATATTTCAATCAGAGGCCATTGATGAAAACCTATAGTTGAAAACGAAAAAACCTGCCATTAAGGCATGCAGGCTTCAAGGTACTTCTTAGGTTTCTAGGTCTAATTCCTAGATAATGATTTGGAGTCGACATGAATAGACTTGTTACAGGAGGGCCATGATGATTCCCACAACAGTGACACGAAAATAAGAACAAAAGTTGATTTGAAGTAACAGGTCTGACTTTCAAGGACAAATGAAGTTACTGATGAATTATTTTTCTGGGAGAGACATCCTTTGAACAATTTGACGACACGACACATGACTTGGAAGCATTGACTTAATGAGAATAGAACCATGTGTAATGCAGGGAATATGACAAAGAATTATTTGAATTGACTCACAAAAGTGGATCGACTCGAAGACAAGCTGAAAACCCAACTATTCAGATATGCAAATCCGGACAGGTGGACTATAGAGTACTACCATAAAACAAATGAAAACCATTCCCCTTTCCTTTAATTTCCCCACCTCGAAAGGTGAGTGCCTCTTTTTGATTTTATGAGTCCAAAGAGGGTAACAAACACTCATTAAATCTCATCAAGTGATGAGTCCATTCTCATATTTTTCACAAACCTGAGAAAGGAGGGGTTCATTCCCAAATTGGGCCTTTCATCGTTTAGTTTTATGAGTCCGATGAAAGCAAACTCATTTGTCATTTCATGTTTAGAGAATCTGAAATGACTAAGAAGTCTCTACAAGGTCCGTTTTCATAAATAAGACCAGTTGGTCCGACAAAGAGATAACCTACCTCCGACTAGTCGATCGTTCTGATTCTTTTACAAGCGTGAACGTAACAAGTTCGCTTGGAAATATTTTTTGTATTTTGAGGAGACTGAAAAGAGCTTAAATATAACTCCCAAACTAGGTTCTTTTTTCATAATCCACTTTTAACGAGTCTGGAAAAGCGAAAAAGTATACTCGACACCTTTCTACTGGAATTTTAATGAACATGTAAATAGTGTAAACAACGCTCAATACTATTTGAGTCTTGCTCTAAGCTTGAAAAAGACAAAAATAGCTTATATTGTAACCATGACCTAATATTTACTTGAAAAAACTCAAAAAAGACCATTAAAAGCCATTTTTCCAAAACTATAGAAAGTAAAAAATAAAAACCCACTTTTACTAAAATAATTTGCATTTCAAAATTAAATAAATTATAATGCATTTTTGAAAACTCCAAATATTCTATAAATAGAAAGGGTAGGTAAGTTATTTTTACCATTTACTTTTTTACCGTTGGTGAGTTTCGATAGTTGGATTTGATAGAAAGAGTTCCTTCCGGTGATTTTCTAAGGGTATTTCACTTCATTGTTCCTTCCTTCTCCATAGAAGAGGTAAGCATTTGATCCTTTTTTCCTTCCATGTTCAATAAATGTCATTTTGTTTCTTTTCCATTTTTTAAAGTCATGTTCTTAAAATGATTTTTTAATGTTTTAAAGCAATATATAAATTAGATTAATAATTTGAAATGGTAGGTTAGGGTATTAACCATCCCAATAGGGATTTTCGACCATGTTAGAAGGAAAAAAAATTCTTCCCCATAGGGTTTTTGGTCGTCGGGCAGTGCTCCTGACGGCGCTCTGTTAAGCTGGGATAGAGGCGCTGTAGGCACTCTGTCCATAGAAAACAAGCACTCGACGCTTTGCAAGCCATAGGAAGCAGCGCCGCGGTGCTCTATGGGCAAAGGGTAGCAGCGCCATAGGGGAAAAAGGAAAAATAAAAAACCCTAATCTACCCCAAAACAAAATTTTCATGTTTTCTTCTTGCTTTATGATTTGTCATTTCATTTGCTTTTATTCCTTTTAGCCATGATATGTGTTCTAATTACAAAATTTGCATGTTACAGGTGCATCGTGGTGATTTGGAAGGAAAGAGAACATGAGATTCCATACAACCAAGCTACTAATGACTCAGCTACCATTGAGGCCCTATGGAATTGCGGGCTTATGAAATACTTCCGAGTACCTAAAATTAAAGCACACGTCCGATTGCTTGAATATATCATAGATATGTGGGACCCTGACCAGGAGAATTTTGTGGTGGGAGTCTATATCCTACATATAGAGGTTGAGCATATTTACTTTTTGACCGGTTTGTCCATGAGGG
Organism: Pseudotsuga menziesii; assembly: GCA_001517045.1. NCBI lineage: Eukaryota > Viridiplantae > Streptophyta > Pinopsida > Pinales > Pinaceae > Pseudotsuga > Pseudotsuga menziesii. Next base: position 256,195 of record LPNX010739964.1, read on the forward strand.
GAAGCCAAGCAGTTCTATCCGGGGCAAGAGGAGGAGAGGGCTCCTTGGAGGATATCATTGATCAACATTGTGCACTAGGTATAGAGTCCCATTTTGGGAAACTACAGATCAAGTCCATAGTAGATATCCCTTTGAGGACAGTGGTGTATACTATTGGCAAGGTGGAAAGAACTAGGTCTTCCCACCTTACCACCAGGTCACATATGCTATACGCTTTGCAGTGTATGCAGCCCACTATTTTTAAGTGGTCTAAAAGCATGTTGGTGTGTTTAAAGAAACAATTGAGCAAATGCAAGAGAGGGACATTGAAGCAATTTGGTTGCAGATTAGTGATAGTGTCCTTTATCCTACAGTGGGTCCCTCACATGAGGCCACAGGTGACCATTACCAGGCTTGATCTTGAGGATCCCAGGATGATTGCATGGGTCACAACCATGCCTCGCCTTGATGGCAGAGGACCTAAGGTTAGTTACAGGTCTGGCTTCTTTCGCTGGTTGAGAAACCAATTACTTATGGTGGAGGACTATGCCTATGAGGGGGCAGACTTCCGAAATGACTTGGAGCTAGTCTTACTTGAGGCAGAAGTATGGGATGACCGAGGTAAAAAGACATTATCCACTTGTGTTTTTAAATTTTAAATTTTATTTCATTTTTTATTTTGTAGTACTGAGATAAAAATGTTTTCATGTAGACATTGGATCTGTCTGTCCAGCTGGGATGTCGCCCATTTCTAGGTGAGCAAGTACCAGGGATATGATGTTTAACCGCTCCGAAGCTAATGAAGAGCTCGAAGATATCGAGGAAAACTTACAGCATTTGACTGTGGGCATCCCTGACACGACTAATGACGAGGTACCTAGGCGTTATCAGCTCCATACTGCAGGTGTCTCTGGATGGTTCTCTAGGCTGCTTCGTCGAGTGGCCCAGGCTATTGCATGCTACCATGAGCATAATGAGGATTAGTTTGCCTTGATTTTCACTTTTTGTATATGTATTACTGAAATATTTGAAGCTTCAAATTTTGCCCCATGTATATGTGTTCTGAACTTTTTTATAGTCCTGAATGGGCACTGAAAGCTAGAGATGCTTCAACCCAAATTTTGTATCTCGGTGCTGCAGCTTTTTATATATGACAAACTTTTGTATTTACAGTTGTGTGTGGAAAAATGTGATGTGTGAAATGATTTATCTACTTATGAATTTACATGTGTTTTTATGTTTCAAATGGACTTTTAAGTATGAGCAATATGCCAATCTAAGACATAATTAGCTAGGGAATCTACCACGGCATTTAAATGTCTAGGAATGTGATGATATGTAACTTTCTCAAAATACCTCTCTAACAACCTAACTCTTCTAAAAGTACAAAGAAGCAGGGGATTTTGGATGGTGTAGACTCAGTTAAGTTGTTGAACAACTAGTTCGGAGTCTAGGTAAACCCCAATTTCCCTTACATCAAAATCTAGGGCTTTCGTCAACAATCCGACCATAGCTTGGTATTCCGCCAGATTATTGGTGGAAGGACTTAAAAGAATACCCCCTGAAATCACCGGCTCACTTGTAGGAGAGTACAATACCCAAGTTGTTGATGCAAGGTTAAGTGTATATCGATGAGCACCATTAGCAAAACCAATGAAGGAAGTCTTATGTCCATCAGACAAAAGACATGCATAAGTAGGGTTTTATGAAAAAACACATTTTAAATCACACCAAAGAAACACCTCTCAAAGCTTAAGACACATAGAAAACTATAAACAATATTTACAAAGACCCTACGCTAGATGACATAGGCATAGTATCTTTTGAGGTAGAGCCCATTTCGGGGCTCTCCCAAAGGTATCCCGCCATAATCAACCGATTCATATGCACCTTTCTCTAAAACGTGACTGACAATATAGGGCCCATGCCACATAGACTCAAATTTTCCTGCCCCCAGCTTGTCATGCTTCTGGTCGTAAGTCAAGACCAGATCTCCTTCATTGAAGGAACATGGTTAGACAGTCCATTCATATTGAAATTTCATTCTTCATTTATGTGCCTCATTAGCTAAGGAAGCATTGCGTTGAGTTTCATCAAGTTTGTTTAAATACAAGAATATTTCTTTGTCTATAGTAGTATTGGGAAATAGTTCCACAGCAAGATTTAAAGAAGGGATTTCACACTTTATCGGGAGAGTGGCTTCCATCATGTATACTAATTGGAAAGGTGTAAATCGGTGGAATTTTTAACAGTAGTCCTATAGGCACAGAGTGCAGAGAAAAGTTGTAAATGCCACTTTGACTTGGCTTGACCTACCATCCACTGAAGCATTGTTTTTAATACATTGTTTATAGCCTCAACCTGGCCATTGGCCTGGGGATAGTATAGTGTAGAGTTATCATGACAAAACCCTAATTTTACACTAAGCTGTACCATCATCTTGTTTTGAAAATGTGACCCATGGTCGGTCACAATGGCCCTAGGAATCTCGAATCTAGCAATGATATGATTGAATAAGAATAGTGTAGCAGTCTTACTATCTTCAGCATATGTGGGAATTTCCTTGGCCCATTTTGTAAAATAGTCCACAGCCATAATAATGTAGCCATACCCCCAACTGAGGTAGGTCTATAGTGCACAAAGTCTATGCCCCATTTGGAAAAGGGGACAACTGCTACAACAGGATGGAGCAGAGCTAGATGTGTGCATTTCTTTGAAGTGAACATTTGACATGGTGGGAATTTCTTGACTGTTTCAATACAATCTTTGAAAATAGAAGGCCATAAATACCTAGTACGCAAGATTTTTTGGGTAGTAGACAACCCAGAGAGATGACCGACAGAAGCTCCAGCATGGCAATCCTTCAGAACGATCTCAGCCTCTTCATGTGTAAGGAAACGTCATAATATGGAGTCAACACCACGGTGATATAGGGTATCATTCAGAATAAGATAAATTTTTCCCTGGTGGCGAACACAATGATGTTCATTTCGAGAGGCAGTAGGCTGGTATTGTCAGGTCTGGAGATACAAAATGATATCTCCATACCATGGATCAGTCATACAAATGAGAAATAATGACTCATCGGGCAATGAATCAAAGGGCTGTGTATTCTCTATAGCACGGGGAAGTTCACATATAAGCTTGGTGAAAACAAGAGACTTCTTAGAAGTGCTTTTAGTGAATTCTAACTCAAACTCTTGGAGAATCATGATCCAACGTGAGTATTTTCCCCCAAGCACTTGATGTGTAAGAACGTAGTACATGGGGTTGGAATCCGCATAAAAAGTGGTGGTGCGGAGCAAAATATAATGACGGAAATTCTGGACCACGATGATCGTGGCCAAAGAAAGATTCTCCACATGTGAGTATCGAGTTTCAGAGTCTACAAGACTCTTACTAGTGTAATAAATCACATGTTATTGGTCATGTTCATCAGTTTGAACAAGGACCATGCCTATAGTAGACAAGGATGCAGCCACATACAAGGAATAATCCTTGGCATAATTCGGTGGTTGCAACATTGGTGCATGGGTAAGTGCATGTTTAAGATTATCAAATGCGCATTGCGCAAAATCATCCTAGACAAAAGAGGTATATTTCTTGAGCAACCTCATGAAACCATGTGTCCTTTTTGCATAATTGCAGATGAAACGACGTAGAAATTTTTTCTTCCCTTGCAAACTTTGGAGTTCAATAATGTTCATGGGAGCAAGTAGGTCCAAGATAGCTTCAATTTCCAAGGGATCTATATGGATGCCATCTTTTGAAAAAATGAAACCAAGAAGTCGGACAGCTTCTGTTAGCACTCAGAATGTACCCAGGTTGTGAAAGGTAGATCCCAAGGTAACAGCAAAAACCACTTTAGAATGTATTTCTGACCTAATACAATCAGAGAGGGATCTCTCACTATTTACAAAGGTTTTATTACTCAAGATATTCAATCAAAGACATTCAGAAGGTCAAATTTCTGATGGGACAAATAGGACAAGTTTGTTTTAAAGACTTGGTAGGACAGTCATGGAGGAAACCATTGGGCAATGGAGTCAACAATCAGATCTGAAATAGGTTGCAGGAGGTAAGGTTTTGAAGGTTTATGATCAGAGGCAAGGTAGGAACCATTTCCTCAGTCTTGAGGTATTAGCAGGTTGATTAGTAGACAAAGGGAGACATTCCATCAAACAGAGCACCTAACTATGGTGAATTCTGCAAGACTTTAGAAGAAAATATTTTGAAAATGCTTGAACAATGGACCTAGAGCATGCAGGATGAATTCTAGCCCATAAAAACTAAAGCTAAAGCATGAAAGCAAATACAAAATGGAGTGGGAAACAGGATAAACAGTCACATAAAGAAATTACTTACTGAAGAAAAAGATGGCACAAGAATCTCTGACATGAAAAAAGATTTTACATTCCTCCTCTGCAAATTTCTTTCATTTACTGAAAACGTGGATCCATTACAATGTAGAGCCTCTCTGCTCTTAAAAATCCTCTCTTGTAAATCCCCTCTTCTATCTATTACATTTTTATTTATATAAGAATAACTTTCTACCTATCTTTGAATTAAAAACCTAACTGAACTCTAAAAATAGAAACAGTTACAAAAACGTTTCTTCTGCATATCTCCAATGGTGATAACTGTATGAAATCTAGGAGAGGTTTTTATAATTGGACATGTTCCCAACAAAACCCATGTCTCCATTTCTCCAGAATAATCTCAATATCCTCGAAATATTCCTTTGAAGTTGATGACTCATATAATAAAATTGTATATTTCTGGAAAAATGACCTGTAACGATATTTTAAATTCTCCCAACCTGTGATTACTGTGAAAAAATGGAAGGAGGTTTTTGATTATATGCCTGTTAGGAATAAAAACCTCTTTTAGTTTATTCTAATTAAATTTAATTTGTCCAAAACAATTCTTTGAATTTTATGGTTGAAATAGTCCTTCGGAAAACATGAAAACTGGCCTGTACAACTGACTTTTATTTTGCTGAACCGTAGTACCTGTGTAAAAAATGAAAGAGTTTATTGTGGATAGTTATGTTTTGAAGAGAATCCTCTCCCAGTTTCGTAGAATTCATCTTCATTTGATGTAAACAATGATTTTACTTGGATGACTAGAATAGTCATTTCGAAATCTGAACATTGTCCCTCTGACGATGACTTTTCTGCTCCCAATATGTATCACCTGAGTAAAAAATGAGAGAGGTTATTGTAGATCAAGATGTTATGATGAAAAACCTCTTTCAGTTTTTTAAAATTCTTCTTCGTTTGCTGGAAACAGGTCGTTGAATAAAATGACTAAAACAGTCATTTTCAGAAAAATATGCTAAGTTGCTTCTAAACCTTGAACTGTTTAACTTCATGAATGCTCTCACTGTAAATATTTCTGCAACTCTTCTAGGATGATTTGCTTCTGCATTGTCGAATGGCGGCTTCCCTTCTCTCGTTTTATAAAAATTAATTTGCAACTGGCTCTTCATCTCCGCCATTTTTCGTGTGATTGAAAACAAGTAACAGTTTGAGTTTGGAAACATGGAGGACTGTTACTTCCTTTCAGCCCGTGGAATACAAATTAAATTATTTTTAAAACAAATTCAAAAAACCAAGTCAAATTTATTTATAAACAATGGTCTATTCCGGAGCCTCCTTTCCAAATTATCTATCAAGCACCTTTTTGTTCCGGATTCGTTTGTGACCCTTGATCTAATTACCTTTAGTTTTCAACCGTAGGATCAAGTGCCACGTTACTCATTCTGCTAGGCTTCCCGATCTTATCCCTCGTGCAGGTTTATACTCCAGAATCATCCACAGCCATCGATGTGATATACCTTTAAATTTCCACCGTCGGATCAAATGCCACGTACCAAATTCCGCTGGGCACTTTGGGTTTATCTATCACGTAAGTTCACTCTCTGGAAATCATAATAGCCGTTGATTTAATTCACTTTAATTCTCCGCCGTCGGATCAACTTTACACATATGCATTCCGCTGAGCCCTTTTGTTTTAATCAACGCGCAATTTTACTCTCCGGAAATAATATTACCCGTTGATTTAAGTTTCACTTTTTACCTTAGCCACCGGATTATTTTATTTGCTAATGCTTTGATTATACCTTAAGAAAGGTAATAAATCATATTTAGCACGTAAACCTTTATTTAATCTTGGTTTGGTGAATAAAAGGCGGCATTTGACTTTGGAGAAATATTCAAAATTATTAATTTTTGAATATAAATACAATAAAATCTTTATAAAACCCATTTTTTAGGTTTCCTTCAAAAATTAATAAAATTTTTTGCCCCATTTGTGAAAATTATTTCTAAAATTCCTTTAACTCCTCTTCTTTGCCAACCTGGAAATAGCTTAATGAGAAAACTTTGGAAACCAACTCAATCACCCATGAGAACTTAAAATTTTGAAGGCAATAAGACCAATTCTGACAAAAATAAATTCAGTGTTAACAACTTCTACACAAAAAACACATTTATGGGGATTTATAGGAATATTAAAATGATGACATCGGAGAAACACAGCTCTCAAATGATTGACATGAATATCCCACTGCTTGGAATGAGCAGGCAGGTCGTCGAGATAAGGTTCCACAACATGTTTAATGTCATGAAAAGCATATGACATGGCACGTTGGAATGTCACACCAGCATTATTTAAACCGAAAGGCAGTTTACGATAAGCAAAAGTCCCCCAAGGAAAAATGAATGTCATCTTTTGGTTGTCTGATGGGAGGATCTCAATCTCATTATAGTTGGAAAATCCATCCATAAAGGAGAAAATAACGCTTCCGGCACAGTTGTCAATTATCTGATCGATATAGGGAGTAGGAAAGTTGTCTTTTGGACAAGCTTGATTCAAATCCCTAAAATCAATACAAACCATAATAGTACCCTATTTTTTGTTCATAGAGACTATGTTGGACACCCATTCAGTTAGTGGTAAGGGGTAAATGAAACTAGCCTTCAGAAGTTTCTCAACTTCTTCTTTAATAGCGGCTACTTTTCTTGGATGGACCTGTCATAGTTTCTGACGGACTGGCTTGGCATCAAGGTAATTTTTTATCTCATGAACAACGATAGAGGGATTGATCCCAGGCATTTCCTCATATGTCAATGCAAAGACATCTCTATACTCCTTGAAAAGGGCCGTGTATGTTTAGACTTCTTCAAGTGAAGAGTTCTGACCTATAAAAATGTTCTTGGAAATACCTGGTTTCACTGATATGTCCACAGGAATAGTTTTGGTAATGTTACACAAATTTCCTTCAGAATCAACACTATGAGTGAGGATCAGAGACTGAGGGTTTAGGACTATATTAGATGAAACTGTGGAGGTGAAGTGGTCTTCTACCATATGGCAAGGGGGAAGGAAAGAAGATCTGTGATGATAATATTCCCAAGGAATCTCTTCTAATGAAAAAACTTCCATAACATACTCGTCAGTAGGAATTGTGTGTGAAAGATAATCCAAATATGGGGAGGGGGTTTTTAAGCTAGTATGGCATGTGATAGTGGTATGAGCCCACCAACAGATGATTGTTGATGGTGGGATCACTAGTAGCTTGGATGGCATTGTCAATTTGCTCGAAAGGGGAAAAAGGTGTTGATTCATCAGCAATTGCTTTTCCTTTGTCTGCATGAGAGGTAGAAATCATGTTAATAGATGCAGTTTGAGAAGCAGTGGGAGGATCAGATGAGGGAAAGACTCCCATTAGTGAAGAGTATTTGATAAGGCCTACTCCAATGTCCTTATACTATGGGGTATTGAGGAGCGGAATGCTATTTGCTTCATTTTTAATTGGACTAGGAGTGATGAAATCTAACTGATCAACAGTAACAATCTTTCCTTGGAATGGGAACTGGACGATCTAAAAAATGGTCGATGCTACAACTTGCATAGCATAAAACCAGTTACAACCTACGAGTAAGTTGTAATCCAAAGGAGCGTTGACAACTTAAATGTGAATGGATTCTGACTTGCCCCCAATTCAACATGGATGGCACGTAGTAATACATAGGGTTGAAATCCGCGACCATCAAAAGCCTTGAGGGTGGTAGGTGAACGGTTGATTTCTGGAGAACCAATGGCTCTCCAACAAGATAAAGACATGACGGATGTAGAGGAACCCTCATCCAAAACAGTACAAAAAATAGTCTTCCTAAAAATTTTTGTAGCTATCTGGAAATACAATTGATGTGAGAGCCTCGTCTTGTAATCATCTAGTTTGAAAGTGATGATATTACTATTCTCAAGATCCATGGCTCCCAGGGTAGTAAGCAAGTTTTTCTGTTGGGTTGGGCAAGTTTGAAAGACTTCTAAAGCCGACATAGCACAAGGTGCTTGAGCCAAATCTTCAATAATGTTATAATATTGGGTGGCACGAGTGTAAGGATTGATTATGGACTTACGTAGAGTACCCTTTGGTGGGTGGAAAATTGCTTTTGGAATAGGTTTTTCAATGTGAAGACCATGATTAAGAGGTGGTGTGGAAATTGAGGGCTTTTTGGGTGGAATATCATCATCTTTATTTTATGGAGGAGGGTCATAACTTTGTGATCTTGTGTTCAAGTTAACCATTTCACTAGACATCATACGAACTTCATCAGTGGACAAGGAAGTTTCGTTCAAGGACTTATGATCAATTAACTATTGTTGGGAAGGGAAAGGATCTTTTTAGAACTGTAGGGGTGGGTGAAGTTTTCAAAAACTTACTGACTTTCTCCTGACGAGGACATTCTTTTGTAAAATGGTCACCTCCTCATATTAAACAAGGATACTTTACCTTTCGCTTACCTTTTGAATTAGCATCTGGATTGTATGTTTTATTTCCTTCTGGTTGATTATCAGGTTTTTTAGATTTATTTTTTCCTTTCTTCTTTCCGCCTGAAGATTCAGTTGATTGGATCGCGTTTACTTCAGCAAGAGCAATAGGAGAGGGTGCAATTTTGGCAGGTGGTGCTTATTGATTGGATGGAGTGGCGGTTTGATTTTGTTTTTTAGAATATTTTTTCATCGTTTGCATTTGAACTGAACCAAGTATGCCATCAGCAAGTGGTTCAATTACGGGTAATGATGGATCTGTCGTAGGTCGAGGAGCATGGGGAATCAGATCACACAAAGTACCTGACTGGGAATAGACCAAGTCTAGGTACTGCACGCGGCTAATAGCTTTCTCCTCAGTAACATCACCTCCCATGGAAACATCTCTAGCAATTGGTGGAAGTAAAGACTTTGTAAACCAATCAGTGAGCAACTGATCAGGAATAGGGGCCTTAATCAACCTTCGTCTTCTTCTCCATTCATGGATATGATCAAATATGTGAGTCGATGTGGTTTTTCGAAGCAAGGTTAGTAGGTTTGTACCTGTTTCATATCGGATTGGCAATTGAAACTGTGTTAAAAAGGCCATTGCTAGGGCATTAAAATCCCAAAAAGAGTGTTGCGGTAAATCGATGTACCACTTTGCGGAAATACCAGTGAGGGTTCTTTGAAGAAGGAGTAGACGAATTGAATCGTCCATCAAAGAATTGGATGAACACCATAAGTGAAATGTAATCACATGGTTTTTTGGATATTCACCGGGTTTACCATCAAACTTGGGTATATCTGAAAGCAAATTTACAAGAATGGCAGGCCAGGAGGGGTCATGATGGATTGGGTCATTTATCAATCTTGACAAGTCTGGAAGATCTAAAGTAGCCAAAAATGGCAGTTGTTGATTTGGTTGCAGATACTGGTAGTACTAATATGGAATTTGCTAACCAGTAGGACCATATGTTGATTTATATATGGGTATGGATGATGCCACCGAAGCTTGTTGAAAAGGTTGTTGATTTCCAGAATTTCCATGGGGAGGTGGGCCACCCAAGGGAGGGGGTCCTCCGGAAGGTGGTGGTGGTGGTGGTGGTCCTCCAGGGGGTGTTCCTCCACCTCCAGGCAGTGGTGGTGGACCTCCAGGTGGTGGTCCTCCAAATGTTCCACCAGGTCCTCCAAGTCCTCCAAGTCCTCGCGGTGGTCCTCCAGGTGATGGTCCACCATAGCCTCCAGCAATATTAAAAAAATATCCTCCATATGACGGGACATTTGACCAATTTGGTTATCCCCAAGGTACAAAAGCATTCCCAAGGTAGGGCATTATAGGATAAATAGCTGTCGGTGGTGGTTGTTGATAAAATTGATTAACCATAGGTAGTTGAGTTCCTGGATAAGTATATCCCCAAGAAGATGGATTATTGACATGTTCTTCCCCTAAGGGTTGGCCTGAACTAAATGGGGGGTACAACATTGGTATTGGTAGGAGGGATAACTACTGTGGGTTGTGCTACAACTATAACTTTTCCTGAACTAGAAATAATTCCATTGATAGATGACGTAACTCACGTCGGGGGTTTCCCCTCAGCCTTAGAATTTGCTGACATTGCTTGATTTGTGGATTTCCCCCCAACCATGACAGGTATGGAAGGTCTAGAAATGGGGCTAGGATGTGAAATTGTAGGGTTGTCATTTGGGCCTAGATTACCTTGAAATGGAACTTCTTCAATAGGACCTAGCAATTGAGCTAGTGAACAATATCCATCAGGCCATGGGTTCCGAGAAGTCTCACCATAGGTTGGATGACCATCAGAAGAAGGTTTAATTTTAGCTAAAGGCCAAGGGTCTGTATCATGAGGTAAACAAGCTGACACAGCTTCATGACGAGACACAAGTGGAGGAATGATTCTTTCTACTCTCTCTTAAAAGTTACGAGCTCAATCGAGAGATGCATTAATTCTTCTATGTTCCTCTTCTCCTAAAGGAGGATTCCCTAGTGAAGGTCTAATAACCTTGAATTCAGTAATAGATTGGTCCATAAAAGTCCTCCAAAAAGGAGCATCTGGGCCATAATCTGGTGGAGTAGGAGTATCGACATGACCTTCCAACGATGAATGCACAGAAGCATCGGATACAGGAGGCAGTTGAACCAAAGGACTTGTATAAATAGTGAACTCTTCTCTAGTTTCACTAGCTAAGGAAGTTCCTATGGGAACATTAGCAGAAGATAGTTGTTCCATGTTTACCCCTTCTTGTCCTTCCATAGTAGGAGGAGAGTTAGGAGGTAAACCCTGCAATCTGCGAGATTGGCGTCTCGTAATTTTCTCAACCATGGTGGTGGCCGAAGTTCTCTAATCTAGGTCAAAAAAGGAAAAAGCACACAAGCAAACCTACACAAAGCTACAAGTCACAAGCAGACTTAAGTGATAGGACGAGTTTAGAATAGTCGGTCTCTTACCAGGATTGTCAAGTAGGTGCAACTCGCGATATACCTCAGGGGTACATGCGTAGTAATATCCATAAATGATTTTTTTGGTGTATTTCTCCACACAAGATGACCAAAGGGTTTTTCTCAGATGGTCAGGGTATCCTAGTTGGGTCTGCCGATATACTCAAGCTACGTGGGAGCTCAAATCGGTAGTAGTGTTTTCTAATGCACAACCATTCACAAGGGGCCTTCTGATATATGATCAAGTACGTGAAGTACCTTTCTATATACCTCAAGGGTACGTGAAAGGCCGTTCGATATACCGACGGTACGTGGAAGAACTGCACGAGTCTCAGGTTGTAGTACGGACAAATAACGACACCTCCTATGTTTTACGACGCCTGAACACGTCACTAACCTATCACTCAAATTTCTATACAATTTTTAGACCTAAATCTACCGTTAATTTTATCTACACGATTAGGTGAATGTGTGTGAGGTGTTGTCTCCAATAATGCAAATTAATCTAAATGTAAAATGCACTTTTTTTACTTCGATGAGAACTAGCTAGGGTAAGGAAGAAACCTTTTTATTTTCTTTTCAACAATATATTAAAAGAATGATGTTTTCAACAATCAAAACAAGATCTGATAAATAATGCAAAGAAAGTTCTTTCCAAACACAAATCTCTTTCAATCCAGCACTCTAAAGTCTCCAAAAATGCAAGAAAGAAAACTAAGCCTCTAACATACATGCAAAACTAATTTCTACTACAATGTCAAAAAGATTTATCCTTCTAAATCACTCATGCAAATGAAAAATAAAAATAACAATTGAAAGCATAAACACGAGGAAAGTAATATGATTCTTTTTGTATTTTTCTAGAAAATATGAGGCACACAAAATAGTCTTTTAAAAAGAAACTAATCTTCTAGGAAGAGGCTATAGGATTTCTTCTCAAAATAAAATTTTTAGACACTTCACTAAAAAACCAAAACTAAACTATGTTTCCACTTTCATTTATGACAATGAAGAAAATCAAAATTTTGGATCTGGGCTCAAACAAAGAATCAGACTCACAAAAACCAGTAAATCAGACAGCAAGCAAACCCTACTAAACAAAAACTTCAGAGAACAGGACAGTTTTAAAGTTTGAACAAAAAATTTCTAGACAGGCGGTTTTTGAAGGCCTATCTTGGCGCTTGGAAGGGCACTACACCAGGGCGTCCTGGGTTGAATCAGTGCTCCTTGATTTCTGCACATAGGTGTCGGCAACGCTTTTTTAGTCGAAATAGAAGGTACTATCAACGCTCTTTCCAAAGAGATAAAATGCACCCTAAGATGGATCGGTGCTCTGTCATCCAAAATGAAAGGCTCCGCTCGAACAGTAAATTGAAAAAATTAAAATTCTACAAGAGAAACCAGGAAGACTGAGCTAAACATCGTAGAAACTACTCAGAAAAGAGGCAAAAGATTAGAAACATAAGATAGATAGCTTACCCTGTTAACTAAAATAACTGAAAGGAGAGAGAATAACCTTCATAGATGGAATGGTTACTGAATTTTGTAGATCTGACTGGATCTTCCTCATATCTGACTGGATTAAGCTATCCCCAGTATGGTCACCAATTTTGTTATTAGGAATTCTACACTAGTGCGGACACTACTTGTTCCTCTGCAACGTAAAACACAACTATAGAACAATAGGACATAGCAATATATCCTTTCCTTGAATAATCAAATCAATTAACATGAAACACAATATACCTCGACCTTGGATCTGCTTGTCTTCTCTCCAGAAAGTCCTTGCAATGGTTCAGCATCTGCAAAATAGATCACAAGACAAACAAAAGGGATGAGAGAATCATGATAAATTGACTATTCATATTGGTGATCAAGTAATCCAATAATATCTAATTACAATCAATACAATCAAATATAGGAAAGGGAAATGTCTTTCTATTAATATATGGATGAGAAAGAAGTACAAACAAAAATCCTTGATGTCGATGGCTTCGATCTCAATAAGAATGTCTACAATCTCCTATGAATATGAATGCCTCTCCAACAACAAGCTACCTTTACTTTGCCTCTGATTCACACTTCAAACTAGCAGCATAAGGATTCTTTTTTTGGCCTCCTTCACTCTCCTCAAGAAGGCTTCATTTATAGGCCCAGAACCCATGAGATGACTTGGAAAAAGGATAGAATGAGATCCCTATAGCTGAGGGAGGTGAATGCCACCTCTTCTAGGCATATAGGAACTAATCCCACAAAGGCCTCCGCATGGAAGCTTCCAGAAGCTTCATTTTTCTCCATTTCTGACCACCAGTGCTCTTAGCAAAACTGACATAAGCACCGATCTAGGGTTTTTTCCAAAGGAAGGAGATAACGATGCTTATGGGTAAATTGAGGCAGGCGTCGTCGGTGCTTTGTGCAAAAAACATGAAGGTGCCCTCCCTTCTAGGTATGGGAAAAAAGTGACCAAGTTGACTCAAATTAGGTTTGTTGGGAGGTTGACAGGCAACATGAAATTCTCCTAAAGGCTAACAAGTAGTGTGATATTTCTAGGTGCAACACTACACCTTAATCAAATTTCAAAAGTGTGAGGAAGGGCCATCAAAATTAGAATATTGTGAGAAAGGGACAATGTTGCCATCCCTCTCCCCAAAAGTCTAAGGGAGTGTCCATACTACTTATTCAAATGGAACAAGTGTGGGATATTTCAAGTGCTCTTAGACTCTTCCTCCCAAAATTACCAAAGTGAGAGAAAGGGGTAGTTCCTCACTCAAAGACCAAGTCTAGTCTAAGAAAGGGCCTATCCTCCTTCAGTTCCTCACTCCTCATCACTCTAACCATAAAAGAGTGAGAAATGGATAGTACTCCTTCTCCTCCTTACCCAAAATTTAGAAGTCTGAGGATGAGAAAACATAATTAGAATAGTGTGAGAAACAACCAATGTTTCCACTCCTCCTCCCAGAAGTATAAGGGAGTTCCCATACTACTCATTCGAATGGAGAAAGTGTAGGATATGTCTATTGCTCCTAGAATCTTCCTCCCAAAATTACTAGAGCGAGAGAAAGGGGAATTTCCTCGCTTAATGACCAAGTCTAGTCTGAGAAAGGGCCCATCCTCCTCCTTCATTTCCACACTCCCCATCATTGTAACCATAAAAGGGGTAGAAATGTCTAATTCTCTTTCTCCTCCTTACTCAAATTTTAGTAGTGTTAGGAAGCACCAATGTAATTAGAATACGATGAGAAAGATCCAATATTTCCACTCCTCCAAAAATTATAAGGGATTTCCCATGCTACTCATTTGAATGGAATGAATATGTGATAGGTCTATTTCTTCTCAACTCTTTCTCCAAAAAATTACTAGAGAAAGGGAAAGCATAGTTCCTCACTAAAATAGTTCCAAGTCTAGTTTTATAAATATCCCATGCTCCTTCTTCACTTCTTCACTCATATTTACTCTAAAAATTAAAGGGTGAGAAAGGGGCAGTGCTCCTTTTCCTCACGACAATTTGAGAATTGGGATGAAGTTCCATCATAATTAGAATAAGGTGAGAAAGGGCCAATGTTTCCAATACTCCTCCAAAAAGTATAAGGGAGTACCCATGCTAGTCATTCTAATGGAATAATTATGGGATAGTTCCAGTTCTCCTCGACTTGAATTGTCCTCCAAAAATCACCAAAGAAAGAGAAAGGGTTGGTTCCTCTATAAAAGACAAAGAGTTTTAGAAAGATTGTGTTCTACTTCTCCTCCTCTATCATAAAATTACTTGCTTGTTGGAAACTCATGTCACTCTAATTTTCCTTATCCTAATCAATATAGCCATAAAAGGGTGAGAAATGGCTATTGCTTCCTCTCCTCCTTGTTCGGATTTTAGAATTGGGATAAAGGGTCAGTGTAAATAGAATATGATGAGAAATGGAAAATGTTGCCAATGTTTCTACTCGTTTGAATGGAACAAGTGTGGTGTTGTTCCTACAACTATGGAAATTGAACCCAGTGATAGATTAATTTTACTCACAACAATTAACAATTGATCATGCAAAATCACTCACAAAAGAGACTGAAATTGGAGCTGAACACTAAACTGTATTAAATCAGTGTACAATAGCCAACCCTGTATAATAATAGGTTTCTGTATAAATAACATACATCAGGGATTCGAATGCATGAGGAGCAATTCGAATCTAGCATAAAGCAGGCTTACTAAGAATAAGCAAATCCCCCGTAGGTGTAAAAAACTGATCCCAAATCTGTCATGGAGCTCATGAATTAGAAAAATGGCTTAGGCAAGCTAAAGAGTGGTGGAATGGTAGCTCATACATGCTTTTTCATGGAGAAAAGAGTGGAGGATGAAGAGGACAAAAAACTAGTTCACCTCACCTAGTTTAGCTTTTCTATTTTCCTTAAAACACTGAAAAAGCAGAAAAAGCAGAAGGGCGCCTAGGAGGCCAGCAATAAAGTAGATTTGATTCCTTGGGATTTCCCATGCACTACATGAGTCAAATAAGGCAAGTTTTACCACTATGGATAGGTAATAGACAACTTGCACAAGGTGGGACACAT
>LPNX010739964.1:272277-290785 GCA_001517045.1 Pseudotsuga menziesii
GCTTAACCATCTAATTAGCCCTTCTGCAAGAATGAACACATATACTGAAGTGGAATTTCTATCTATGCTATCACCTGCCCAATCACTGTCAGTAAATCCAATCAAATCAAGATCAGATTTTGCTTTATAGAAGATCCCATGTGTCCTTGTTCCCTGAACAAAGTTAAGGATCCTTTTGGCTGCTTTCCAATGGATCTCTTGAGGCTGATCCATGTATCTAGAAGCCACACTTACTGCATAACAAATATCAGGTCTAGTATGTGTCAGATACAACAAGCATCCAATCAATTGCCTATACAGTGTATTGTTTACCATAGGTGAAGAATCAGCTTCTTCCAGCTTCACTCCTGAAAGGAAAGGAGTTTTGCTTGCTTTGCAATCCTTCATTCTGAATTTGTTCAGCAAGTCCAAGGCATATTTGGACTGGTGCACCTTGATTCTAGCTTTGGTTTGAGCAATCTCAAGCCCCAAAAATTGACTTAAGAGCCCCAAATCTGTCATGGAGAAGGCTTGGTTCATAGCTCCTTTTAGGGAATCAGTCTCAGCCTTTGAGCTTCCTGTAATGAGGAGGTCATCAACATATAACACAATGATCATTAATGAACCATTAACTAACTTCAAATAGACATTTGGATCTGATTTGCACCGAACAAAATTCAGTGATAGCAAGAAGCTATCGATCTTGGCATACCAAGCCCTGGGGGCTTGCTTTAGCCCATACAATGACTTTCTCAACCTGCACACAAGAGAAGGGTTAGTAGAAAAACCTTGAGGCTGCTGCATATATATCTCTTTAGTAAGATCTCCATTCAGGAAGGCACATTTTACCTCCATGTGATGTACCTCCCATTGCCTTGAGGCTGCAATGGCTAAGGCTAGCCTGATGGAATCCATCTTTGCCACTGGGGCAAAGGTCTCATTGTAATCTATGCCATGAACCTGTGAGTAGCCCTTGGCTACCAATATGGCCTTGTACTTCAGTGGTGAACCATCAGCAGCAAATTTGGTCTTATAGACCCACTTACACTGTACTAGTTTTCTCCCTGGGGGAAGATCCACTAGCTCCCATGTGTTGCTCTTCTGGAGTGAGCTGAACTCCTCCTTCATGGATGTTTGCCATATTGGATCTCCTGCTGTTTCTTCATATGTTTGAGGATCAGACTCCACCATCAAATAGAATTTTTCAGCAAACATAGGATCCTTCATGCACATACCACTCTCAAATTGAGATCTAGTCCTCCTTGGGTCATTGGGATCCCCGGCTAGATCTCCTGCTGCATGTAGTGTCTTGGCTTCCCATTTTGGCCTTGTAGGGATTTTAGGGTCTGCAATAAACTCATATCCATTAGACAAATCAGAATCAGCATGTTCAACAAACTCTTTACTTACTTCTTGAGGTTCAGGTGGTGAAGACGCTTCACCAACTTCCACTGCTGCAAGGGGTTCTTCTTCAAACTAAACACACCTTTCGATGAAGGATTTATTTGTGCTCAAATTTATCAGTTTGTACCCTTTTGAATCTTCAGAGTATCCAACAAAAAGACACTCTTGTCTTTGGGGCTGCAAAGCCTTCCTCTTCTCTGTTGGAATTCTAGCTCAAGCCTTTGAGCCAAAAATCCTGAAATGGGTCACATCTGGCTTGTGCCCACTCCATGCTTCGAAAGGAGTCATGCCATCAAGCTGTTTGTGAGGAACCCTATTCTGAATATAGGCTGCACAGTTGATAGCTTCGGCCCAATACTTTGGTGGCAAAGTTTTGGCCTCCATCATGCATGTTGCCATCTCCTTCAGTGATCTATTCTTCCTCTCAACAACACCATTTTGCTGTGGTGTGTAAGGGATAGAATGTTGCATCTGAATACCTGCATCTGCACAATAATTAATAAACTCAGACTTGACATACTCACCACCATTGTCAGATCTGAGAGCCTTGAGTTTCCTTCCAGACTAGTTTTCAACCAAATCCTTAAAGACTTTGAATAGGCCAAAAACTTCAGACTTGTGTTTCAGGAAGTGAACCCAGCAATACCTGGAAAAGTCATCAATGAAATTCAATGCATATTTGTCCTAAATCATGGACATATGAGGGAATGGTCCAGCAACATCACTGTGGATCATCTCGAGGGGTGCAGAGGTTCTCTCATGACTAGCTCTCTCAAATTTATGCTCTGGGTGTTTTCCTAGGATACAACCTTGGCAGACTCCTTTGGAAAAAAAATTCTTGGGAAACCCTATGACCATCTCTTTTTCACTAAGATTAGAAATATATTTGTAGTTTAGGTGGCCAAATATTTCATGCCAAATATTGCTTGCTTCATTAGCATGAATCAGAAGAGCAGAGGGGTTTGAGTAAGGTAGGAAGTGTGAGAACATGTATACCTTTTGAGCATGATTCGCAACTCCTTTTGCAATGACTCTACCAGTTGAGATCTCTGTGATCTCAACTTCATCAGGGGAGAATATGACTTTCTGAGGAGACCCAGTGTGGGTCATCTGGTACACTGATAAGAGGTTGGAGGCAAGACCAGGCACATACAGCACATTGCTGAACTGACCATGATCAAGATCTATCCTTCCTTTACCCAAACTTTCAGTGAGAGAGTCATCTCTTAGTACTATAGATGATCCTTTCAACTTGTCCAATGAGGAGGAGGCCTCCTTAGTCAGAACCATGTGTCTTGAAGCTCCAGAATCAATGATAAAACTGGGTGAGCTTGATGTGCCAGCAACTAGAGCATGAACTCTCTCTCTGTCATCTGAACTTGATCCTCCTTCTCTCTTCTTTGAGCTTTCTGGAAGGGAGATGCCATTCTTCTCCAGGAGTTGGGTCAGCATATCTATTTGCTTCTTCATACAAGAGCTTTCAGTGTGATTTCCCTTATTGCAGTATGCGCACTTGGTCATTTCACCTTTGTTTTTCTTCTTCTGGTAGTTCTTCTTGGGACCTTGTAGATCCTCCGGAGACTGTTTCTTGTCTCTCTTTTGCTTAGGTGGATTTTTAGCTTTCTTTTTGCTTTTTGAATCCACCCTCGAATCTCCAGCAATCAAAGATTGATCTTTGGATGGTTTGATGGTGCCCATCATCACCAGCTTGTCCTGTTCTTGTGTGAGAGATTCCATGAAATCTGCAAGGCTAGGCATCTTCCAAGTTCGAGCTGTCAGTTTTGTGGCATAGAAGGTCGAAAAAAACACTGAATAGTCAGGGCCTAGATTTGAGAGGATGGCCAGTAGGAGCTGATCATCTTTCTTTTCGATCCCACACTGTTTCAGCTGCAAAACTAGTGCTTTGAACTTGGAGAAATATAGCTGCAGGGATTCAAAGCTATTTGGACCCAGAGAAATCAGCTCATTTTTTATTTGATGTCCCCTCATCTCATCTGTCTTTCCAAAAAGATCAGAAAGCTTCTCCCATACTTCATTCGGTGATGTCAATCCATCAAGATGGAAAAGGAGGTCTCTGAAAATACTCAGACATAGGAGACCATAGGCCTCATCCCTCCTATTGTGCCATTTTATCTTCTCTATAGCTGCATTGGGCTCTGCTTCTGTTTCCATAGTCACCATGTAGAGGCCTTTCGCTCTCAACAGTATCTCCATCTTTGCTTTCCATTCAAAGAAATTGAAGGGAGTCAAGATAGTTTTCTGTGATTGATCCATAGATTAGAAAATCTGTCACGGCTGTCAGTAGAAGGCTCCCAATCACTGATGTCGAACCTGCAAAACAATTTTGGAGGAGAGAAAACAATCTAAAAGTGCTCTGATACCATGTGGAAATTGAACCCAGTGATAGATTAATTTTACTCACAACAATTAACAATTGATCATGCAAAATCACTCACAAAAGAGACTAAAATTGGAGTTGAACACTAAACTGTATTAAATCGGTGTACAATAGCCAACCTTGTATAATAATAGGTTTCTGTATAAATAACATACATCAGGGATTTGAATGCATGAGGAGCAATTTGAATCTAGGATAAAGCAGGCTTACTAAAAATAAGCAAATCCCCCATAGGTGTAAAAAGCTGATCCCAAATCTGTCATGGAGCTCATGAATTAGCAAAATGGCTTAGGCAAGCTAAAGAGTGGTGGAATGGCAGATCATACATTCTTTTGCATGGAGAAAAGAGTGGAGGATGAAGAGGACAAAAAACTAGTTCACCTCACCTAGTCTAGCTTTTCTATTTGCCTTAAAACACTGAAAAAGCAGTGAATAAAGCAGAAAAAGAAGAAGGGCGCCTAGGAGGCTAGGAATAAAGCAAATTTTATTCCTTGGGATTTCCCATGCACTACATGAGTCAAATAAGGCAATTTTTACCACTATGGATAGGTAATAGACAACTTGCACAAGGTGGGACACATGAACTAGGCTAATAAGACAGAAATAATTAAATTAATGTCTAAATGGGTAAACTATGGGTTTATTATTCTAACAAAAACAACCTATCATCTAATTTTACCTCACCTTAACTTAGGGAAATCATAGGTTCTGCCTTTACACATGGGAAAATATTGTGCAGTGTAAGCGATCTGTGATATGTAACTATACACACTGCACTTCTAGAACCACCATGCTGACTGCAAGACATGGGATCATAAAAGGATAACCATTTTAAAGAGATGTAGGAAAACAACATGTCTAATACTTTCAAATGAACATTAGTGAAAAGGAATTTTAATATCATATATCATTATGAATAATTACCCAAACCACATTTTGGACATATCCATGGGGCCCATTATAAAATGTACCACATAATTTCACCACAACACATAGCATTTTTGGGCACATAGTTTCTAGAGTGAGAATAAGGGATACCTAGTTAGTCAAGTTCTAATGCTCTTCTCTTCCTCCTGAAAGTGACTATTTAATATCTTCTTACCAAATATGACTAAAGTTTTTTTCTCTTCCTCTCAGAACTCACTAAAGCTAAAGAAAGGGTCAATGCTCCTTCCCTATCTCATTCATATTACAAAATTATCATCAAGGGCACATTCTCCTTATCCTCTTCTTATAACGAATGGAATAAGTGTGAGGAAGGATCCCCCTCGCTTTTGAAGTTACTAACATGGAACAACTATTGCAAAAAAATATACACTAATTCAACATAATCTGAACTAAAATGTTCACAAATAACATTAATGGTTAATAATAAATTAATTCTCAGGCCTAGAAATGTGGCTTAACCATACTCCAAATCCAATCTAGACTACGGATAAGTTCAAATTTAATGAAACCTACATCAATCTAGATTGTGGGAATGGGAAATTGTGCCTTTTGGACATGGTGCTCACTCAAAGAAGAAAGTTCCAATAAAGTAACTTAATGGGCTTGTTCCTAATGAAAATGTTCTTAGAAAAAATGTCCAATTATTAATAACTTGTCTTGATAAACATTTAAATAAAGGAAATTAATGTCATTGAGGATACATTTATAACTAAGAGCTTGATACTGCTCAAAAATATACTATCCATTTTGTTAAATATGGACTAATTCAAGTCGAGATTTATTTGGATAATTAAGAGAAAAATTTTAAAACGAACTCTCTAATCTAAGAACAAATTCTTAAAGTAGGTTTTATAAATCCCAAAATCATTTGAATCATGCACTAATTTAAACTTTTTAATCAAAATTATGTTTAATTATCCTAGATTTTGGAACTAGGCACTGAATCCTAAAGGTGTTATGGCCGAATGAGGATAATAATTGACCCATAATTTATGAGTCGAATCTATGACTTGGAGGAATAGTGCATCGAGAATATGCATGATGGATAAAAAACCTTGGATGATCCATTGCCCTAAATCATCCTTGCTACATGCTTCATTTTGATTGACAACAACAATGAAATTGAAACTTTGAAACCACTTTTGGCTCGAGTCATGATCGCCTAGGCCTATAGACAACGGATCTAACCGAGATGTGTTAGGTGTTCCCATATTATGTCAATCGGTGTCATATGAAAAAATAGTCATTACAGTCACACCACATGGAATATTTAAAGTTTCCAAACCATAAGGTGAAAAATATTCAAAAATACCTCTCACTCTACCCTAAAACACCTTAAAAACCAAAGTACATCGAAACCCCTACATGGAACTTCACAATAAAGAGAATAGATGGTTGAGGACATAGGAATAACTCCTCATTATTATGCTAAACCAAATAGCTCTATAATTAAATTTTACCATAAACAAATTTTCATTTTACCATATTAAGTCATAATCAATACCTAATGGCATCCTCGTCGAAAGTCAAACCTTGAAAACCAAAAAGATCCAGCGATGAGAACCAATATGACCATAGATATGGTGCTTTCTATAGGACTATGCCATCCTCTAACCTTGGTCTTATCTTCATTACAATAGAACAAAATTACCTACCTAGCCAAGACCCATGCCACCTATGGGAAACAAACCTATCCCATGCAATCTATCTCCAAACCATTCCCTTCCAAAACTTCATCCCTTGGTGTGAAGCTCATTATTCAGCCGATAAAATGAGTATCCCCTATCCATTCAACCCCTCTATACATAATATCAAAGGAATCCCCGGTTAATATGTTTTGCTTAGAAAACCTGCCATCCCTACCATTTTGGGATGATGAAACACTACACAACAAAAATGTAAGCATAAGGAAGAAAAGTACGAAAGCGATGAAAGAGCTCATGGGTTGGGAAAAGTTAGGAGATAAAACATTGTTAATAATGTTTGATCATAGAGAGAATATACTCCATATGGAAATCTTGGATCCAAAATTCCCCACACCCAAAACACCTAATGATTGGAAGGAAGAAAAATATAAAGTGGACTTTGGACAATTCAATCCCGAGGACATAGTTGACTTTCTTAGCTAACCAAGTGACTTATTGTGCAAAGATGCACTACAAACCTCATCCATTGATAAGAAAATAATATTGGCATTACAAAATACACAAGATAGGATAAAAGAGAAAAAGGTAACCACCAAGAATAAACATATCACCATCAAAAAATTGTAAAGTAAAATTGTTGCATCCAAGGGTTAACCCAACTGATACCACTCAATCACAATCCTTCCTACAATAGAAATTCATTGAAATTGCTACACTAAAGTAGAGGTTTCATGTCCCTGATATAGATCATTTCTAGACCCTTGAACTAATTGCTTTGTAGAATGAGAATAATAAGATAAATGAGAACATGCTACACCACAAAGCTCAGATGGAGGCATATATGAGGAAGGTGAATGATCTATAATTAAATATTTTCACAATTAAATTAAAACAAACATTCTTATCAGCTCAAACAGTCCCTCATCTAGATCAACTTAAGAAATCCATTAGTTAACTAGAGAGGAAGAACAGGTTCCCATATACCAAGCAAACCAAGCCCCAACATATTAAACTACTAAAGATATGGAGGAAGATTTCCTGTCAGAGCAGTTAATGAAGGGAAATAAGGTCATGGATCTTGAGATAGTTGTAAAATAAAATGAATAGGTCATTGATAATATGGAAAATGAGAGAAATGGTATAAAATATTAGATTTACATATTAGAGCTAGAATTGGTAGCGAAATCCCCCCTAAAAATCTCAACGGAAATAGTGTGGGAGAAAGTTGTAGAAGAAGAGAATTTCGAATTGATACAAGAATAAATGGAGTTTTCCACCACTACTAATACTGAAATAAATAGGACGGAAACAAAACTTGGGTATAAACTAGAGATTGGAGATAATGTAATAAAGTACTTAAACAACATAAATAGAAAGCAGTTGAAAGACATTGGGGTCACCAATATGGCACACCTAATCAAGGAATCTAGCATTGTGCTTAGCAAAATATCCTTGATGATTTGAGCCTTCAACAAGATAAAAAGTGTAGCATCATAGATTGCATTTTTCAAAGGTTTATTTAAATATTAAATTACTAGAGGTCTTCCCCACCGGTGGGACAAAAATGGATACCTATGTGGTAAAGAATACTATCAAGCAATGTTGAATCAAATGAAAAATGAAAAAAACAAGTTTGATATTTTAGATGGGAACTTAAAAGGAATGTTGCACCAAATTCATAGCATTGATATCAATGGCCTGTGTTTCCTTCTATTTTCATTGTTGAAATAGTGATTGATGTTATCTATTGTTGACTAAATACAAAAATGTATTCGTTGTCATTTCCATGCATTTATCAATTCTGATTGGCATTATGTGTAATTCATAGGCCAACAAGGTGATAACAAAAAGGGTCTTTATGAACATATCATTGCCAAAGTAAAAGTATGTTATTAAAAAATCCCTTCTTCAAAGGGATTTAAAATATGAAATATCAAATAGGATGCCTCACTTCTAGGATGGATATTCATACCTATGTAAAAAAGAATATTATTAGGAGCTGTTCAATAATAACAGAAATGGGGATTTTTTAGGGATTACATAATAAATTAAAAGGACTTGTCATTTTCCAACACTTAGATGATGAATTTGAACAATGTACCAACTTGAAGATCACCTTAAAAATCCTACAACATGTTTCTTTTTAAAATTTCCCTAATACTAAGTTGACAACAAATAAGGTATTTTTCTACTATGTGTGGGTGTGTTTATGGAGTTATTTAATAATGATACATGCTAAATGGAAATTCCAATGCTGCATCATATACTATATCAAAATTGTTGTAGGGTTTTCCGGACCTAAAAATGTCTAATGCGGATTGTCCGAAAAACCCTACAACAACTTATCTCACCACAGAAATCTACAAACTGAAATATATCAAAATTAATCCATACTATATCAAAATTAATCTAGTGGAAGCCTATAATTTATCTGAAACGTAATTAAAAAGGATGAGAGGATAATCTAACCTTCTTGGCATAGGCACAAAATAGCTCGACTTCTAGGAAACAACTTTCGTGTTTCCTCCAAATTCTACTCTTCTTTTGAAGAAAAAAATCACATGCATTGGAATAGTTGTCGTTCACTCGCTGCACAACATCGAATTTGTTCCCAACATAAAAAAAAATACCCCCATAATGAATCTATACCAACGATATTCTTATAATAAAACAACAAAACAAAATATGTGTTTCTTGGACAGATTAAATAATAAGGGAAGATAAAAGTAACATTACATAATCTCCATCTATAGCATGGTAACTTGGTGAAATCGAGAAAGTGCATTGCCTACGTATCTAGAAGGTTGTCATGCTTTGGATGGATTACATACCAATCTCATGAGCGTGGATTTACCATGAAGCTGAAGGAGGAATTGGGCACCAATGATAATCAAAATATCCATCAACATTGTGACCTGATTCTTTCTCCTTGTGCAAAGTCTCCCTTTTCCCATGTTTGTCTATTTTCCATATACTGGGTGCGAATTCATCCTCTTCACTCACTTTTTTTAATCCACAATTTTTCATTTTTAAGTTTTTCCATTTATTTTTTTCATTGGTTCGTTGGTACAATTTATTTCGTTGGTTGATTTAGCCAATTCTTAATATCCTTTTCAAGAAAAAAAAATCAATCAGAAACAGCAGTGTTCAAACTTGCTTAATATGAGTGCCTTGTGTTCAATTTACCAAAGCTTAGGATCCTCAAGCTAGTATGAACTCACTGTGAAATAAGGTTGATGGAGAAAGAAGCAATTCAATGTACACTGATCAAACATTCATGGTGAAATTGTACAACCAAGAGACAAAAATTGGTTAGCATAACATTACCTCAATAATCATTAACCTTTCTGTAATACAATGATGATACAATAGGAAAAAATTGAATCCACTAGTATGATTCAAATTCACCAACTTGGAAGGAATCCAGTACTAAATCAAAGTGGGAAAATCACCACTAGAATCTCACTAATATAACTCAAGAAAACTAAATCAGTTCTTAGCTAGTTAACTGAACAAGGTAGGTAGGAAAAGGATCCTACCTCCTAAAATTAGGAAAATGTGGCACTAGACTAACTGGATATGAACCAATTGATGCCCATCTAAGGATAACTAAACACATACTAGGGTGAACTGATGATGGGACTCCCATGACTCAATGTGGGCTCTTAAATCATAGGAATTGGCCTTTGGAGCTCCTAAACTCATGCAAATTCACTCATCAAGTGGTAGGTGGGCCCCAGATGAGTTCCCTGTGGCACTAGTGAAATGGAAACATACTCCTAAGCTAGGAAATGACATTTAGACAATGATGGTAAAGGGAGTATTATTAATTAATCCTAACACCCCCTTGTAAGTTTTTTTTAGATCTTATTATCTTGGTTAGGATCTTTATTTGAAATAATAACAAGTACAACAATATGCAAAAGATAGAACAGATACATAAGACACAAATATTTTCATCAAGGAAACCATACAGAAGAAAACCCTGTAAAATTCCTCATAATAGTTGTCACAAATATTGTGTCATAAGATGATCAAACCCAGTAATAAGAAGTCTCCAACAGCTATCTATATCTCCTCTTTGTCTCTCTCTCTCTCTCTCTCATGTGAAATTGAGTGGGTGTGAGGTGTGTATAAATGAGGGAGGGTGCCTCCATATTTATACCTTTCAAGTGACTAACCTATTACATGACTGAATCTTACCTCTTACCCTAACAAGGCCAACTTCTCCTAGGTAAACTCCAAAAATACATTATGTGATGTTTCATTGGGGACTATTTACTCAACTTACAATGAAGGTTGTACCTCAAGGTTCATACACAATACTTACATCTCGAAAGGAGGTAAACACATATCTGATGGGGGTACAATAACATACAATGATAATATACATCAGAATATCTTCTGAAGTTACAAATACAACAACACTACCTCTTTACTAGGAAGGTATTACCTCTCGCCCACAGTCATCAACACATATGTTCCAATCATCATCATGAATTCATCATCACAGATTCGTCATCATAGTTTCTACCATCATCATATTCTTATCAATCATTGAAAGGTACTATCTATCATCGTAAGTTTTTACATATGCATCCTTTTTTCATGTTGGGTATAGGCCTAGTCCTTATCCAGGTCTTGATCACATCTACAAGAAATACATCGTGTAGGAATAGTCCAAGACCTTCTTTACATTGACATGTCAATGAACTAGGTCTCCTACCTTTATCTCATCGTATCCAGATCATCTCTTTTTCCCTGCACAAAACAAAATAAACCCACAGAGTACATCCCAAATGCAGACCACCTACGTTCTATCACCATAGTAGTATGCCATTATCTTTCATGTCATCAAGACAACTTGTAACATACACTATGCGATAATCTCCTAGGAGCACACTCAGTGCATTACATCTCTCCACGATCAACTTGCGTTCTACCAGCATAGAAGAACTTCCTAGGTTCACCTCAAGTGCTTCGTAACCCTATCATCTCCAACATGGTTACACACACATATATAGATATATATGTAAGGATTTATTATGACTGAACAACTTGCTACACCAGGGATTTTACGTTCCAAGTCAACCACAAGGACTTATTACATCTGAACAACCTGCGTCCAGGATATTTTTCGTTTAGAAAACCTATGGGGCGTATTACATCTGAGTAACCTGCGTACCACACCAGGTCTCCATTTTACACTCGTACAACCCATAGGAATTATTACATCTGGATAACCTGCACACCACACCAAGGCTCATATTTACATTCGAATAACCTGTCTTGGGACTGATTACGTCTTAGTAGCCTATGTAGCACATCGGGACTTGTATTAAAACTCAGATAACCTACAGAACTAATTACGTCTGAGA
Organism: Pseudotsuga menziesii; assembly: GCA_001517045.1. Taxonomy (NCBI): domain Eukaryota; kingdom Viridiplantae; phylum Streptophyta; class Pinopsida; order Pinales; family Pinaceae; genus Pseudotsuga; species Pseudotsuga menziesii. The sequence goes on from LPNX010739964.1 coordinate 284,031, forward strand.
TCCTGCTACGCCAGGATATAAGTTCCTCTCAGACAACCTGTCTCATTTCCCATATGAGATATCATGCATCTGCACCTTCTGGTCTCTCGTTATTTCTAGCATAGAAACATATCATGAATGATTACATCCAAGGATAACATGCGAGCTTATCCAATTCTTATTACATCTAAGGACAACCTACAAGACTCATTACATATGAGCAACCTACGATATTCGTCGGTATTTTACACTCAGAAAATTTGTCTCTCCAACAATGCTAGAATTCATCACTCCCTCTTTCAAGGGGTCTCATTCTGGATCACACCAATTCTTTCTCTGAAGTACTCTAACTTCACTCTAGCTAGAGGCTTGGTCAACACATCGGTTCTATGCTCGATCGTTTCCACGTATTGGATCTTTGTTGCTCCTTTCTGCACAATATCCTTAATATAGTGGAACTTGATCTCTATGTGTTTCAACTTGTCACATCTAACTAGAGATCAAACAAATCAGACAGTAGCTTTCGTAGCCACATTGCCTAACAACTAGATGAGCAAGCGACAACATACTCTACTTCAGTTGTACTTAGTGCCACACATGATTTCTTCCTGCTAAACCAAGAGATCATGCCAGATCCCAAACTCAAGAAGCAACCTGAATTCCTCTTCCTATCAATGGCACTACCTGCCCAATATGAATCAACATAACCGTATAGTTTAATATTATGATTTGCATCATACTTGATCCCATAATCCACTGTACCCTTTAGGTACCACAATACATTCTTTGCAAATATCAAGTGAACATGTCTTGGATCCATCAGGAACTAGCTTAAGGTTTTCATCGCAAAGAATATGTTGGTATTGTATTCATTAGATACATAAATTAGCTATTCATATGACGATACATCATGTCATAAACTAACTCATATGAAGAATCACACAAAATTTTCAAGTTTGATTCCATAGGTGTGGCTATCGCCTTGCAATCCAGCATTTTGAATCTCTCCAGAATCTCCATTGTATACTTTCCTTGACTAAGGAAAATCCCATCTTCATTCTTGCACACCTCCATGCCTAAGAAGTAGTGCATCATCCCTAGGTATTTCATCTCGAACTCTGTAGCAAGTATCCTCCTTGCATCTTTAATGAGTTCATCCTCTCCCGTCAGAAACACGTCATGGACATATAGCATGAGGATCATTGGTCCTCCCCCTTCAACCATGAAGTAAAGGTTAGAATCCGCTTTACTCTTGGTAAGGTCTTGGCTCATCAGGAATCTATCCATCCTATCATACCATGTTCTCGGTTCCTTTTTTAATCCATACAAGTCCTTATTCAATTTTCACACGTGATTATTCCTGTCAAGTCTCTCATATCCCAGTGGTCGTTCCACATACACTTCCTCCTTGACTACACAATTTAAGAATGTTGTCTTGACATCCATATAGTGTATATTCCATTTCATAAGTACATCCAATGCAAGAATGGTCCTAGTGGAAGTGTACCTCTCCACGGGTGAATATGTCTCCTCATAGTCAATTCCTTCTTTCTATGAGATTCATCATGCTATGAATCTTTCCTTGTATTTCTCGATGTTGCTATCTATGGTATGCTTGATCTTATAGGTACCACTTTGAAGTCATGACATACTTCTTTTATGGTCTCTAAATTATCTCCTAGACATCATTCTTCATGATCGAATGATACTCCTCGATCATGGAATCCTTCCATTCTTTCTTTTATGTAGCCTCTTCATAGGTGGAAGGTTCCTCTTCAATGATGTCACACAGTAGAGCCACATAGATTTTGTAAGGCTTTGGAATTTTCCTTTTCTCTATGCATTCCTTCTAGAGCACCATACCTTTCTACTTCTTGTATGACCTCATGTTCCCATGTTGGTTTCTTCTTGTGGGAGTCCTTCTTGAGAAGTGTCTCTATCGTCTCTTGTAGGAGTCCTTCTCGAGAAGTGTCTCTATTGTCTCTTGTGGGATTCCTTCTCGAGAAGTGTCTCTATCATCTCTTGTGGGATTCCTTCTCGAGAAGTGTCTCTATCATCTCTTGTGTTTCTACCATGTCATAAATCTTCATGGTCTTCTAGAATTTCTTATCCAATTTCCATGTCTCGGACTCTCGTTTCTTCAAGTTCCGCAACCTCTTGAGTAGGTAGCCTCCTGGATCTGAAGTATGTTAAGTCTTCATCAAATGTTACATATTTTTTGAAGTCTATCTTCTTGAATCCTAAAAATTATATTCGGTAGGAATTTGATGTATCACTATATCCTACGAATATACCCTTCCTCACAAAAGGATCGAGCTTGGCCCTCTTCTCCTTTGGGATATGTATGTACAATGGGAATCCAAATATTCTAAGATGGCTAACTTCTGGTTTCTCTTCTGAGAAAGCCTCTTCTGGATTTTTTTTGTCAAGTACTCGATGAGGGGTACGGTTTTGTACATACACAGTTGTCCTTGCTACTTCTGCCCAAAGTTGCATAGGAAGATCTTGGTCATCTAGAATTGCTTTCGCTACTTCCATTATGGTTCAATTATTTTATTCCACAACCCCATTTTGTTGAGGATTATATGTAGTGCTCAACTCCCTCTTAATCCCATAATCTCTATAGAGTTCCTTGAATTCTTTCAAGGTTAATTCTCATCCATTGTCTAACTGCATATTCTTGATCTTCCTTTCATTTTTGTTCTCGACCAAGGATTTATATTCCTTGAACTTATTGAATACTTCACTTTTCCCTTTCAAGAAATATATCCAAGTCTTATGTGAGAAATCATATATAAATGAAACATAGTACACATACCCTCTTAATGAGCTAGAATACATGGGTTCACATACATCTGAGTGTATTATCTCCAGTATTCCTCTAGCCTTGATTTCACTGGTGGGAAATGTCTTTTTCACATTCTTTCCTTGTGCACATCCTTTGCAAATTCCTTCATTCTTTTCTTGGATCTTTGGAAGTTTGGATATTGCTTTGCTTGCCATAGATAAAATTATGTGGTGAAAATGTGCAAGCCTTTGGTGCCATAGTTTAGTTGGTTCTATTGAATCATGAACCAATGCCTGTTCAGTTTGTCCATTTAGTTTATACAATCCTATGTCTTCTTCTCCAATCATTATTGCATCATTTATTGTCTTTCCTTTATGCCACATTAGCACTTTTCCATCAAGAAATGAAACTCTCATTCCCTTTGCATCTAGTGAAGATATGGAGAGAAAATTCTTCTTCAATCCTAGAACATATAGCACATCCTTCATCTTTAAGGATTTCCTAGAGTCTAGCTTGTATGAATCTACTCCACTCCATTTTATGGGTATTGATAATCATCCCCAAGTTTCACCTTGTGAGGTGACTCATGCTCAGACATATTGATGAATGATTCTTTGTATCTTGTCATGTGTTTGGATGCCCCACTATCCACAAGCAAATCATTTCTTCCATGTGAGATAGTTCCCATAAGTACTGCGGTTAGCACATACTCTTCATCTAAATCATACTTCTCTATTCTGAATGATTTGTTTCTTGGTTCGTCATCTTCAACAACATGAGCATAGTGTCTCTTTTTCCTCATGGCATAGTTTCACGCAAAGTGTCCCTTTCATCACAAGTATAGCATCGAACATTGGAAGGATATCTCTTGATATTAATTTTTTTCTTTTCCTTCTTCTTGTTGTGATGATAGTTCTCCTTCTTCGTCTTCTTCTTGTAGTTCTTCCTCGTGTGAACTGTGAGAGCTTGATATTTAGTTTCTCCCATCATCTCTTCTCTTGTTACGAGTAGAGCTTATTCTTGTGTGCATTCTTCTCAAAGTCAGCTGAAAGAGATCAGCTTCCTTCTTGTACAGATTCCTTGAATGAATGAGCCCCATGATATAGGGAGACCATTCAAGGTAGTCACCACAATTTCTCCTTATTTGACATTCTCTTCAACTGCTTAAAGTTGTTCTTTTATTTGAGCAACCCTTGTGAAGTAGGGTTTTATAGTTTTTGAGCTCTGTATCTTCATATTCTTCAACTAGTCCCTCAAAGTCATCTTTTCGTTGATGTTCTTTCCCTCAAACATCTTTTTCAAAGAATAATATACTTCCTTCAGTGTCTTGAACAAAGACACATGGGGAATGAGGTGATCCTTGATTGAATCTGCAATGATTCTCTTGGGCTTAGGTAAGTTCTTTTATGAGTGGCCTTAGGCAAGTTCTTATATGAGTATCCTTAGCCTCATCTCCCTCTGGTTTTGGAAACTCTCTATTGATGTACTGATACAAATCATTATCTTCAAGGATCGGGGAGATTATGTACTTCCATGCTCAGAATCTATCATCCCCTCCAAGATTGTCCTCAAGCTAAGTATGGTGATTCATCTTTTCAAATGAGAACCTTAAATGGAAATAGGAAAGATTTATATCTTACCAATTTGACATGTCTGACCTAGTTCTGTAGTTGGTTGACATAGGGTTGGGCAGAGAAAAGCTAATATTCTTGTAACATCCCCATACCCCATAATGCGGATAATTTAAAAAAAAATTCCTCAAGAGCAATTGTTATCTTTTTAGACATAGGGAGTGGGTGTTAACACACACTCCAACCTTCATTCTCAGGATTTGAAAGCACTGTAACAACCTTTATGCCCTTCACATATCCCTTCTGTGACCGAAAACACCATTTCCGCATTGGACATGTTCCTTGCATAGTTCACCCTCTTCCTTCTGACTTCCGCCCTTCCAACCTCGGAACTAAAAAGTTGGAAACTCAAGGTTCTATAGAAAACTTAAATGGATCCTCTGTCTTCTGCCTTTCACACTTCCACTTTCCACCTTCCGCACCTTGGAACTCAAAAATCGGAAAAATCAAAGGATTGATGAAGTGGATTAGTAACCTTCTGCTTTCCACCTTCCGTAGGTGGATCCCGTGGTGCGGAAGCACAACGAATCTTCCATGTTCAACTTTTCCTCTTTCGATTTCTACCTTCTGCGAGCGGATTCCAAGGGGAAGAAACTCAATGATTCTTACCTTAGCTACATTTTTGACCCTGTAAAAGGCGTATAGACTCTATGAACTTGGGAAAAGCATCACAAAGATACAAGGCATGCCCATAAGTAAAATTCATGAAAAATACAAGGCATAATAAGAAAATACATGGACATTCATACACAAGTAACCTATACTTAATCATCAACAAGCATTCAACATGAACATAGAAATTCAGGCAAATTCATGGCATAACCAAGAAGGACAAAGAATACTTATCTTGATTATTAAGTTGTCCATCAACTAGCTATGTCATTGCAACATTCCACCCAACCATAGGTTGGTTTGTTCATTAATCTTTCAACATACTGCCACCCCTGAGCTAGGCATGATTTCCACAAGGAACTAGGGAACACAAACTTACTCACAGCTAGACCAAATCCCACATGCACATTCAATCCAACCTTTAGTTGGGTTTATCAAATTGTCTAGCCAAGACAATACCAGTTGGGTTTATCATGCTACAGGCTTACAAGCCAACACTGTTGGGTTTATCAGACTATTCATAGTCAAGCCAGAAATCAATTTAAGGACTAGCCAAGCCAATAGATGATTTTATCAGGCTACGAGCCAATCCATCATTCAATTTGGGTTTAATAGGTTTTCCAACCAAGGATTACTCACAAGGAAAAACATAGCAAGACATAGCTAAACCAATATATGGGTTTATCAGGCTGCTGAGGCAATGGATAGAAAGAACCGCTAAGCTATTGAGCTCATTCATAGAGATAAGGATGAATTCACAAGATATATATGTCATGGAATCCACATTTCCTACACACACAACACAAGGAAGTGTCCCCTTCTCTTCTCCATAAACCCTCAGGCTACACCTTCCCTTCCAGTGCTCTTCAGGATGTGCAGAGAAGATTTACCAGCCACTCTTATCTTATTGTGAGGTTCCACACTAGATTTACCAAGCACATTCTATGTCTCTCCCACTCCTAAGTCTTGCGTATAGTTCAGACCCGAACCAGGGTGCACCACACAGCCAACCAAGATGTAATATAGCAAAACAGGCTTGCACTTACTATGTGAGAAAGGATACCATTGAAAAACAATGTTAGGGAAACTCAATATGACCACACTTACTCATAAAATCGAGTGATATCCACTGCTTATTTACTCATCAAAACCAGGAGACCCCTTAACCTCTGCACGGTTAAGGATGGAAAAAAACAGGTGACCAACCCAGGACAAAAAATGGTTTTGCAAGCGGAATGAATGCACAACGTGCATGAACAGAGACACGACTCTCCCCAGCAGGATTCACAAACACTGCGACTGAATCCAACATTCAGTGTGACTCAAGGATGAGGGAATGGGCACGCATTCCCATGTGGTTTTACTTGCTGCAGAAGCGAGAACATGACCTCCCAAGATCTAGACCTATAGACTTTCATGCTTTCTTAGTCAAGCCATCAGACTTCCATGCCTTGCTCTGCCTAAGGCATTAACTGTCTCAATTAACTTCTGGAAGAAATTGAAGATTAAGGATAGAGTACAAAAAGGTAGCTGAGGGTACATGGGTTTTACCATTAACACATGGTCACACCCTATTGGTTCAGGGGGTTTGACTAACTCCCCACACTATCCCTTGTGGAATCATGCCCCCATAACTTTCATGTTGCAGTTCCATAGCTAGTTGTGGTATTTTATTAAATTGTACATGTACATGATATTCAAAATGCTCTATGCTTGACTTAGCACCAAAACCATAGGTATCAACC
>LPNX010739989.1:0-244724 GCA_001517045.1 Pseudotsuga menziesii
TTGTTGGCCAGCTTGCTCGGGTTGCTGGTTGTTCCCACGATTTCGGCCCCTGCCGCGGTTTTGTTGGCCCTGGTTACGCTGGTTATTCTGGTTTTGCGGGTGGTTTTCTTGGGCGTAAACCTGCCCTTGGGTAGTAGGTGGGTTCTGAGTTTGCGCAGGTGCGGGAGCAGGCTGCGGTGGATAATATGGGGGTGGAGGCTGCACTGGCGCGGCCACTTGAGGGGGTTGTTGATATTGCTGTGGAGCAGGTTGGGGGTTTGCCGCAGGGGCTGGCTGTGGCGGATAGTAATACGGTTGGGATTGCGGCGGCGCAAGAGCTGGTGCAGCCTGCTGGTGGTAGTATGGCTGAGGTGCGACCGGGGAGGGGTAAGCGGAAGGCATATTGCCGAAGCACTGAGGTGGACAGGAGGGTCCATGGGTATGGAGTTGGGGGGGCATGTGAGCATACGAGGTGGTTGCTCCTGGCTGTGATGTGGCCCGCGAAACTTCAAGTCTAGGAGTAGGACGAGTTATGGAAAAGGGCTGAAGCTGCGAAGAGAGACGGCCAATGATGCCATCAGCAGCGTGGGATGCCCCCGGCGCATCGTGGTGTGGGGAATCGCCTCAAGGGGCGTCTGGTATGATGGTGTAAAGATAACCCGACTGGGCATAAATGAGATCAAACTGCTGGGCTTTAAGGATAGCTTCTTCCTCTGATTGGGGTCTTTCGGCTGCCACATCCTTAGCAATGAGAGGAAGGAGGGACTTAAGGAACCAATCTAGGAAGATCCGGTCATCTAGCTTGATTTTGCATAGGCTACGGCGTCGCCACCATTCATGGATGTGGTTGGTGATGTGGGTAGCCGTGTTCTGTCTGCATGAGAGAAGGATTTCGACGCCCGCGTCATAGCGAACAGGTAACTGGAAGAACTGAAGGAAAGTTGAGGCCAGGGACGTAAAGGTGGTGTGGGTGCCGTGGGGCTGCTCGATATACCATTTGGCAGCTGAGCCAGTGAAAGTGCGCTGTAATAAACGGAGGCGGATGGAGTCATCTACTATGGAATTGGAGGAGCACCATAGATGGAAAGACATGATATGATTCTGGGGGTCTTCACCTGCCTTACCCTCAAACTTAGGGATGTCGGAGGGGAGCTTGGTAGGCATGTGGGGCCATGCAGGGTTGTGCTGGATGGGGTCATTGGTGAGCCTGGCTAGGTCAGGTAGGTTGAGGCTAGCCATATATGGTAAACTGGATGGAGGGTGTAATACGGTAGTGGGTTGGGCCACATTGGGGCCCATGCCCCCAAGTGGAGGGATGATGTGAGGGATGTTACCTCCAAGTGGGGGAACTACAGTAGCAGGGGTTACTAATGGAGTAGATATGGGTATTCCTGCCGTAGGAATAGGTACGGTGAGGGGAACGGTAGACGGGCCTCCTGTGGAGGATGTACCCATGATAGGTGTAGTAACTGGTATAGTGGCAGATGAACCACCGGAGGTCCCTATGATGGAGGGGTTGGGATTCACGCCAGCCATGGGGCTAGTGGGGGCGGTGTAAAGAGTGTCTTCGAAATCTGGTGACAGAGTCCTATGCCGCTGACGAGTGGAGTCGAGTGACAAGGCTCTAGGTCGACGGTGATGACGAGTGGTGTCAAGGGAACCGTGCTGTGGGGGCTCGCCTCTGAGGCGACGAGAATGTCTCGGAGAGTCAATGGTGACAAGTGGTTTTCAAATGTGGGGGTAGTGGTGTCGAAAAAAGAACTCAAAAATCCTAAGGCAACCGGGTGTGCAGAAGGAGAGCTCAAAAAAAAAACAAGGCACTCAGGCCAAAAAACAACTCAAAACACCTACTGTAACTGCGTGCTACAATAGGCAGAGTGTCAACAAAGTGGTCAGAATACCAAGAAGCAGTCGGTTTCCTAAAAAAAGAAAAAATTGGTGGACTCACTAGACCAAGAGGAGGTAAGGGAGCATGCAAACACCTAGCTAATGGTATTATGACTTAACTAAGTATATCCTCTGCAAGGTGATGAAATCCAAGTCAGACAATATAAGTAGGAAAGTCAAATGGCTAAAGTATCCCCCTACCGGGAGGGACACCGGGTACGCAAACCTAGAAGAATGGCAACTAAGCTACCCCGTTCATGACACGTCCAGAAAGGTGAATCTGCCGCTTGGTCCTTTAACCGCAATATTCCCTATACAGGGATATTCTGAGAACTGCGAAAGGTATCCCTTCAGTTACTGAATGGATTTCGGTATTCCACTCAGACTTCCGAAACCAATCTCACGACTTCAACCCTCCTAAGGGAGAGGCCCTCTGACAAACTGGTGGTGACCGTGTCAAAAAATACTAGGGGATTTTGGTTCCCTAAAGGACAACAACTATGTCTCACATGTAAATAACCGAGGGGTGTTATTTGACGCCTATCCCCCCGATCTTACCTAACTACAAGATTCTTTTGGGTTCCTTAAACGAGGTTATAGTGTTTGTTGAGTTAGATAGATTTTAAGTCTCACTTTGAATTAGGGGATAGATTGTGTGCATGTGAGGTTGTGAATCCTAAAATAACAATAGCAATGTATGAAAAACTTTGGAAAACTTTAAAAAACTTTGAAAAACTTTGCAAACCCCCTTTTTTTTTTTTTTCTTTTGAAATCAAAAATGCTAAAAACTTTCTAAACAATGCTGGAAATAAAGGACAGAAATGGCTGTACGGCTGCAAATGGGACAGGTGGCTGTGCAAGCGCAGGAAAAAAGGGAGGCAAAGTAGCTGGGTTTCGGCGCAGAAACAAAGTCGAAAACAGTTCGCGGTCCGCGGTATGGGACGGACGCGCGCAGTCGAACCGTCCGACAGAAACAGACGCGGTCTAGGTCGCGGGTTTTGGGCTGACAGCGACGGTCGGAGCGTGCCTGTGTAATGAACAGGCGCGGTCGGATCACGACTGCGGGCGGAAAGAACGCGGTCTGGGCGCAGGGCAAAAAACTGACAGCGGCGAACTGGTCGCGGGTTAGGGCCTGAGATGGGCGGTCGGGCCGCGGCTGCGGAAGGAAAAAACGCGGTTTCCGGCGGCCGAAAACGATGACTGAAAATATAGTGCGAAAAGAAAAACTAACAATAAAAGAGACAGCGGAGTCGCCAAAACTGTAGCTAGGGTTTTCACCCTAGCTTGTGCTGATGAGCACCTACTAAGGAATCTGGATTCCTTAGTAGCAGTTCAATAATGTAAATAAAAAGAGACAGAAATGAAAACTAAGCTAAAGCAGTAAAAGTAAAGAACGTAAAGCAAAACAGTAAAGAAATGGGTAAAAGTGATTTTATTTATGTTACCTCCGATGAGGAGGTTGGTGGAGTCCGTTGCGCTGGTCCGATGTCGGTGGCTCCGAGCTCCAAGCTGCTGCTTCTCCTTCTCCGATGGTGGAAAATAGGCCAAAAGGGTTCTCAATGGTGAAAATAGCTTGATGGTAAGCTAGGGTTTCACGAGATGTTTCGGCAGAGTAAGGGTGCTTATGACTGTGGATGTGAAATGAGGGGTCTCCATCACTTATTTATAGTTTTTTAGTGGTGGAGTGTTTGCCCATGGTTTTTGGAAACCATGTGGTTTAGGGCAACTTGTTTAGGGTTTTTGTTGTTTTAGGGTTTTCCTCCTTTTTCCTCATTATTTTTATTCCTTTTCTTCCCTTTTGGGGATTTTTGCTATTTTTAGAGGAATTTTGGTTATTTTTGGAGGAAAAATGGGTTTTTTTGGCCTTTTGGAGGCATTTTAGGCCTTTTGGAGGCTTTTTAAATGATTTTGTGGCCTTTTAGAGGCATTTTAGGCCTTTTGGAGGCTCTTTAGTGGGATTTTCAGGGAAATATGGTAGGCAAATGGACAAATGAGCCATGTAGTGAGGTAGATGAGGTAGTTAACCATTTTTGGGTGTTAACATCTATACTCATCAAACATATCCTTTCCTAATCTTTTTGAATGAAGAGATTTCATCTGAGGACCACAAGTTTGGAAACCATTGTTTAATTTATAAGGGGTTGAGATATGAGGAATAAAGGGTCAACATTTTAATGGTTGAAGGGTAAGGGTTTAAGGTTTAAGGGGTAATTAAGGGTCAAGGGATAAAGGTACGTAATGGTTTAGGGGTTTATAAAGGGTCAAGGACTAAGGGATTATGGGTTAACATGTTATTGGTTGTACATGGGTTATGGGTATTTAGTATTTGGAATTTTATATAGAGAATCCAACTTAGGTGAGAGGGAGAAATAGAGACAACCAATCAATGATAAATCTTGTGAAATTTATCAAGATGTTTATGAATATGTTGAAAAAATATAAAAAATTGTTACTTTTTTTAAAATGTAGAAATAGAGACACTTTATGAGATATATAGTCACAACCAATAAAAATAACTTATTCTTAGTCTACCTTCATCATTATCTCATATTCTTTCGTGAGTTCACTTGGTGACCATGACTTTTAAGTCGATGGCAACTTTCTCACAACTTGGAGACCACAATTTAATTTAGGGTTTGAGAGATTATATATCCATTTGATCCCTAACCCTTAACCCACCCCTAACATATATACCATTAATATCTAACCATTTATTCCCTAACCCTTTACCACTTAGATCCTATCCCCCTAATCCTTAACACCTAAACCCCATCCCCACTAAGCCATTAAACCCCTAGATCATAGTGGGGATGGATGGCATTGGTGCCAAAATAAAAAGTGTCCTAAGCCTAGGAAATCCATGTCAGGTGGAGTATTTCCATATAGTAAGTGAAAGTAAGAAACTTGAATTGGTAAGGAAACATTCATAGATGGGGTGGATCCTGATAAAGAAAAAAAGTGGGAAAACATATAGACAAATCATTTGCACAATGAATGTCTATACCTATATGCTAGGATATTGAGTACACCTAGGGAGAACCCAAAACTTCCATTTATTGAAAAATGGATATCTTAATATATTATCCTACACACGCAAAACAAATTCCACAACATGGCGATGCTTAAAAAATTGAATCCAATGGTATAAATAGTGAGATAAATACACCTCACATGCCCTTGTATGGGTCAAAATGTGGATTATTAATTTGCACATTCAAGTTTGGAGTAAGACAATAATTTCTAAGCATTAATTTTGTTATTCTAAGAGTTTCAACTATCCTTTCTAGATTTCATATCCATTGTGTTAGTCCACACTATTTGATATTTCCTTTTATGCATTGTGTTTTGAATTTTTGTGGGAATTTCAACTAGAAAAAACCCCTATACATGGGTCCACAATGCAACTGCATAACTATTGAAATAATACCCACACAATCCTGTGTGGATAAGGTTTGAATAGTCATTCACCTATGTATTTGTTGAAACTATAGGCTATACAGATATAAGAATATGGGGATTATAATATGCAAGCTAGTTAGTGTGGAACTAGAGCGAGTAGGTGGAATATACTCTAAAGAAGCCTACCTAAAGGGATGTTATTTCATATGGAATAATGTCCCCATGTGGTGTACTGAAGGTATTTTAAATTCCATTGATGTGATTGAGCCTACAACTCCGAGAATCTAAATGTGGAATTTGATTGGGTACTTTTAGATCTTGCACAAGATCTATAGTTGCCAATGTAAGGTATGTATTTTTTGAGTGGGTTACCTTCTTATGGACAAGAAATCAACCCAAATTATACTCTATAAGGAATCATGAGATTAACCAAATTAATGGAATACCACTACAAGCATAGGGAAAACAAGAAATATGGACACATCTCAATAGATAGAATAGAGTTATTGTTCCCTATTGCATAGGCCACATGATTTTGTATATTAGATACACTTTTTCACCATCCAGGTTCAAGAAATATTGCACATATTAATTATGGGGTGGTTACCATATGGGAAAGTATTGGACTAGGTATCACCATGGATGATGATGGTGTACATCTACCTAGGGAATGTAGAAGGTGGTCAGGTTGGGGGGGAGTTCATTTTGGAGCCTCATATGCTTTTTGATTTTAAAGTTTTTCACATCTATCTAGTCACATATTGTAGTCATAATAGGGGCACATGACATCCCTACATGACTTATTAGAAATAAATTATCACATTAATTAGGAAGTAGAAAGATTGGTCTAGAGTTAGCCTCATATGCTTTTTAATTTTAAAGTGTTTCACATCTATCTAGACACATATTGTAGTCATAATAGGGGCACATGACATCCCTACATGACTTAGTAGAAAAAAATTATCACATTAATCAGGAAGTAGAAAGATTAGTCTAGAGTTTAATCATCAATTATTTATTGTTTTGAAGCAATAAATAACTATGATCTAGGAGTTCCCATATTAGGGAATAGAATTCAATGGATTTCAAAGACATAATCTAGAACTAGAAGTGATAGTATTGCTTTTCAAATACATAATTACAAAATAGCACTAACCTCTCTTATCCGAAAAAACCATGTATTTTGAATTGTTTTGTAAAAGGAAGTAACATTCCAACGAACACTATTTAGGAAAAGCATAAGAATCCTAGATAAGAGTTCAGTCTCGGTAAGCTAGTAAGGGTGGGAGATTCATATGAAGTTACGGATGAGAGAGTCATACCAAGTTACATAAGTGGGAGGTGGATTTCATGAGCCAATTGGTCAATGGAGGGATCCATTAATTTGAACACTTTCTAATAACGACCAATCGCACTATTTGGTTTCTCATACGCATTTGCAAAAGCTCATATCGCTCTCACTCCAAGCACATCACTATAGAAATAAGTATTCTACGAGACAACAAACTTGCCTCTCATCTCACTTCACATCAAAGATAAGATAAGAATGTGCAAGATGGCAAGGAGACAACAAACTTTCTTCTCATCTCATTTCAATTCAAATATAAGAATGTGTACATGATGGAAAGGATTCAAGTTCATATATTTGCTTTTGATCTATTTATTTACTGATCATGGTAGTTTCACGATCTTCTTGAAATTTATGTGGGTTGGATTTTTTCTATTCTTTTGATTGAAATCCACCCAAAATCATATAAATTTTGTGAATTTTGATGTGGAGTGAAAAAAAACTTGCACTGATCTGAATTGTGTTATATTTTTAATGGTTTTTTTATTTAAATATTATTATCATTAAATGTGCCAAATTTGGTCAATTTCTGCTAGTTTACTTGATTAAGGTGCGGGGTTCTGTTTTTAAGACAACCTGAGTTCAATACCCTTAGGGGTGATCTAGTTGGGAGAAGACACCAAAAATTCCATCCATGTTAAGGGTTGGTTTGTCCTAGGCCGGTTGTGATCCATGGGTGATTTTGACGACTTAGATGCCCTTCGGTTGCGGTTTCTTAGCCAATGGTTGAAATGCAGTGGCCCCGAGTGACGGACAGTTTTAACAAACAAACAAAAAATGTGCCAAATTTGCATTTAATTACAAATTTACAAAAAGGATAATAAGTGAATTTTGTTCTCATCAAATAATTCAATGTTCAATACATAGTTTGAGAGAGAGAGATAGAGAGTGTGTGTCTGTCAACTATGAGCAGGTACCTAATGTATAGGATCAAAATAAGCACCATGCGATACAAAATGCTTTTTAAGATTGCATCATACTTTAATCAAAACGATTGATTCCTCAAGTGAGGTTGGCATAAATATGCCAAGTCTTAACTACAACATTTGGGAGTCGAGGAAGAGGCCACTCTAGATAATAGTGATAATATTAAAACTATTAGTACATCTAATTTTAAGGAGAAGTTGTGGTGCAATAAAGAGTTATAGGATAAGAGAACATTAATATATTATAATGAGGTTGTCAACATTAATATAAAATATCAAAAGTATCTCTTTGTTTTTACTAACGTAAAGAAGAAAATAAACATTTCTAAAATAATAGGAAACTCTTATGACCTTCATAGTAAAACGGGGCATTTGATCATTCCCAAAACATTGTGGGATGAAAAAATTTGTTCCTAAGTGATCATGCACTAGAAAGTGTGCTTGTTTATGTTTGTATAAACAAAAAAGACATAAGGGAATAAGGGAATATGGGTGTTTCTATCACAAAAGGAGAAAATTATACCCATTTATTGGTTATATATGATTAAAATATTCCTTTGGGGAATAAGTCCCTAATTTATTCTCTTGGCAATGTGAGACCCCTAATACCCATACTAAATGTTGAAAACATACTAATGACACCAATATCCCGACTCAAATGAAAATGATAAATACCTTAGAAAGGTACTTTGGGGTGGTTTGATGTAATAACCCAAAAATTCGTAAAAGTTTAAAATTTTTCATGTAACATAAACTGTCAAGGTTGTCATTGCCAATGAACCAATAAATGTTAGCAGATACTCAAGCAGTCATAAATAACAAAGAGCATTATATTTCTTTATCTCTATATAATTTATTAGTTTATTTTGAAGTGCTATGTTAGGGATGTTAAAGACAATAGTTTATTTTTTAGAAAGCCAGAAAGGAAACTACATCTTACTCTGATACTAAGTGTGTTATTACTTTCTTTTGTCAAGTAGGAAACAAGATTAGATGAGATCGAGGCTTACTTAGCTTACAGCTAACACAGTGGAATGATACTTCTTTTACAGCTTCTAAACAGGTAATTAGTGTGGTTACCAGTAAAATATCTAGATCGAGTATAATATTCAACTAGCATAGGATAAATGCTAGTAAAAATGTTTGTTTGCAGCTCGACCCTGAAGGAGGTATTGTTGGTAAAACTGCATAAATGATGGTAAAAACAATACTGTGAAAGGATGGGTTATGTGTAGTCAAGTTTAACACTATAGTACTTGATCCAAAATAATCTCCCTTCTTGTATTTTCAATTATATGCTTATCTTTCATTTTGGGGATGTTATAGATTAAGAACAGTTCTACTCCTGCCAATAAGAGTTTAGTGGCCTAAATAATTTCATAAACGAGAAGATATGTTATACATACTTGCATCCATAACTACATCTTTGTCGTTTAGAGATTGGAATATGGTACTGTTCTTATCTATTTGAGTTCTATTTAAACTTTAAATACTCTATGTTAGTAATTATTCTAAGTTCATGTATTCCTACCTAGTTCTTTTAGTATATAAACCTTGTTTTATATGAGCTTCCGATTGCAATGGATATATTGTAATTTCCAAATGTATTATTATACTAACTCCAGCTTCAGGATTATTTTATGAATAGCTATATTCATGTAATGGTTTATTTTCCTTGATTTGTATAATATCGTTATCAATGGTAGGTGTTAAAACAAAATTAGAGGAAATCTTATAAACTCTAATGTTATAGTTAAAATATGCACAAAACCCTATTGTAAATGAACACCTTCCAAAATACAAGATCTATGGTTATGTACTTTTATGGAAGGTAAATTTATCTCCATCGTTGGTGTCTTATTACTATCATATAAAAACATTATTTATTACCAAGAAGAATATAGATAGACTATTTAAAGTTCCAAGGTCTCTAATAAAATGAGCACTTTTCAAATTTTAAAACCTTGTGGTTATAACCAAAGAAATCAAAACAAGGGAAGATATTGTTACTATGCAATAATGTGATAAGGTTTTGACTTAACTCCCAAATGATTTGTGCAGGTTTACAATCGAGACTTTCCACTAAAGCCTGATACCCATAATTTGTAAATTATCGGTGGACACGTGGTTGGTGATTAGAGCTTAGGGTTTTTCATTGACTTGAAATGCCATATAACTGGCCTCAACCCTAAAAATGAGCTTTGTTTTATCTGGGTTGTGGAGTGGTCGAGCTGAGAGCTCATGGCCTCCATGCTTGATGTCGATCCTCCATTAAAAAGCACACAAACCTTTGATAGCCTTACGAGCTAGTGTAAAAGGGTGAGTAAGCAGTCTTGTTGCCATCGTGAGGTGGGTTTTAACTGAGCAGAGAGTACGGTGGGTTTATTTTCTCCTTCGCATTATTGTGGGAGTTGGAACTCTAAATTAGTGAAGAGTGCGATGGGGTTTGTTCACTATGTGGACTAAGTTCTTAAGGACTATTCATTCCTCCATGAGGGTTTTGGTTTTATCTTACCGCAGCCTTAGACTCCATCTTGAATACTACACACTTGCATGTTTATGTTGGAAGGGTTCCACTTTAGTTTGTAATTCTCATGAGGAAAGCAGCGTAAGACTGCTACATCTAGTAACTACACCGTGCTCTAGGTAAGAATTTCGACAAGTTTTATTGCTTTGAATAAATTTAGTTTTATTTAATTATGGATTTTAGTATTAACCCACATCTTATTTTGGCCTTTTTTGTACAGGCTCATCATGGTGGCTCAAAGTATTATTAACTTCATCAACAGAGCTTTCGTGAAGGCTTTGAAATTGGTAAGCCTCGGTTTCACCTGGGGTTTTTCTCCTGCACAGTTGTGAGGTGGATTTTTATGGCACCTCCATGTGTTGTGGTTGTTGGTTCAGCCGGTATTTAGTTGCTCTGTTTGTTCTTTTTAATTTCTGTTTTTAAAAACCCTAGCAGTTGTTTGTAATGGGTGACTCGGGCTCTTTCAACTGAGACTTAAAGGAGTAAATTCAGGGCTTTTTCCAGTCACGATGAACTTATAAGAGTAAAGTGGTAACTAGCTTTAAGCCATGACTCTTAGTTTCAGGACAATGGGTTGTTAGATGCAAAAATGTTTGGGTTTTTCAAAGAAGATTTGATAGTCGTGGTTAAAGTAACTCTCGATTTGGTGAAGGGCTTTCGTAGCCAAAAACAAATGGTTGTTTTTTTTAAATTTTGTGTACTCTGTTAGAATTAAGAATAGTTTTTTATCACGCTTTTAAGCCTTGACAGTTAATGTAAAAGTCCGCGGGCCTAACTATGTCTTTTTAGTTTGTTTTTAATACTTAAGGAATTTTCACAGCTTAAAGCTGAAATTTGCAGTATCTTTGTTTGGTTTAAATATATGTATAATTTGTGTATTAGCTATTTTTATTGTTATTTAGTTTTCCATAGTTAGGGTTAATTTGATCACTAAGAAATTTTGTTTCTTATTAAAAAGAGTGTGAGTTGATAATCTTTGGTTAAGAATTATTTTGATAGCAGTAAAATTAATAATACTACAATAAATTCTGGAAAATAGTAATGCATTTCTTTTCTGGAATTTTCTAAAATAAACTGCTAGGTTTTTGGTATTATAAATTTTGAATTTATTTTGTTATGAAGAAAAGATCTTTTGTAACCCTAAATCTTTTCAATGCTTTAAAGACGAGTATTGTTGTTTCAGTAAACCTAGTTTACATTTCCCCATAAATGAACTAACTGAGTAACTATTTAAACTATAAAACTATTTCACTAAGTTAAACCTAGTTTAAATATTCTACTGTTCCTATATTATTTATTTAGATCTACTTACTAGATTTATAATTTGTAACTTTACTAGTTTTATTGTATAAAATATTATACATACTAGTGTATAATATTTAAATTTATTCTTCTACCTTTAATTATTTAATTTAAATACTTTCAATAGATAATATAAATACAACTAAAATTCTGTAAATAATTTACACAAAACTCCCGTAGAAAGTAATCATTTGCATCTGCATTTGCATCTGCATTCAAGTTTTATTGAATCTACCTATTTGAAATAAATATACTTGGTGTACTAGAGTAGTTTTATTGAATCTACCTATTTGAAATAAATATACTTGGTGTACTAGAGTACTACCTTGCAAAAGGTGTGGAAAAATATAGTTTAGGTAATTTTTCCTATCTATCAAATTAGTCAGAAGCTTCTTTACTTCTTTACTGATTTACCCTAATCTAGTTAATTACTAATTTTCACAGCATATATAATTTTTCCTATTTATCCCTTAACATAGATAAAACAACAATATACTATATTAATGAAAACTCTTAAACTTTCCAGAAGCAGTGAATAAATAAAATAACTAAATTTAAACAAGTAGAACCTGTAATATAGATGAGGTGACAATAGCTTAAGGAGGTTGTTCCTCCCAACCAACTCCTAGAGAAGAGCTGGGATACACTTCTCAGGACCTCCGAGCTTGTCTCCTAGTCCTCTTGGTAGAGTACTCGGTGAGATATGTAGTCTGGAGATCCTCTACAACTCCACTGAGTGTTCAGTAGTAACTCAGTTCTGCTTACAGTAGTATGAACTCAGCTTAGAATAGCTGCACTAGTTCAATCCTCATCACTTATCCCCTCAAACTTACTTCAGCTAGTCCCCTCCATCGAGTTCACATGTGCACTTCATTCACTCAGAATGATCACAAATCCAAAATGAGCAGCCTCAGCTGTCTTCAATGAAAAGTTTTATTGGCATGCTTAGGTGTTTTGGGTCAGTTTTTACTTAATGAGCCACCTGCTCGTGTTCCACTTTCTTGGGAAATCATGACCACAAAAATAGGGAAATTGCCACCTGCAACAGCTAGAAGTAGTTTGAGGATGCTACCACATGTCAATGTGACCTCAACCCAGTCTCCTCCACCAAGTGACTAGTAAACACTCATTTAACAGCTTCCCTAAGTTGTTGTCTCATCTTTTATTTATTTATTAATAAAATATTCTGCAATACATTAAATTATCCTTAACCCCACTTGGTCATTAATTACAAACTTTAAAATAAAATATAACATAATGTTCCTCAATAATATAAAATTGTTTTGCAAATTGGGGCATGTGACATTTGATGTATTGTTCTTATCCCTATATGCTTATAATCTTCCTCTAGGGACTAAGGAATAGGTTACTTCTGATGACCATATCCAAATCTCAGAGACCTGCATCTAGTGCTAAAAATCTCCTAATGGCACCTATATCACCACTTGAAGGCCAATGATTGATTTCATGGGTCATTTGTATTGATTCGTGGAATCATTCATGAATCTTAAGCCCTAGAAGCCTCCTTTAGAGCCTAATGCCTAAGTTCTATCCCATATCCCCAATTAGAGGCCAATGATACACTTAGGAGATCATGTGTGATGGTTCAAGGTGGTGTTTTTTGTCCTTAGATGCATAGAAGATACCTTTAGGTCATAAGGCCTAAGCTTCCTCCTGTAACCATGTATTCCTCCCATGACATATTCATTATGCTAGAAACCTTCTAATGTGGCCCATATCCCCTTCCAAAATCCAAATATTCAAAAATAGGTCTTATGTGGTGGTTTGAGGTCTCATCCATGGACTTTGAGTATTAGAAGCTATCTTTTAGGTTAAGGTTTGAGTTTCCTCCCCTAAATATGGCCAAGGCACTAAGACTCATACCCAACAATGAAAACATCCTAATGGTCCACTAATCCATACTTTGAAGCAAGTGATACTCACCATAGGTTAGGTGTGGTGCTTAGAGCCCTAATGACCCATACTTAGTGATCAAACCTCAAAATGTCATCAATATTGCCACTCAAAGGGTATCCTTTGTTAATTAAAAATTTCCTCCAAGGGTGGTCTGCATGCCATCAATATGTTTGTTGTGCACTAGGAATGTGTCTAGAGGTCTATCCATTGTCATAATAGGACAATAATGGATCTTATTCCATAAAAACCATTTCTCGAGCCAAATCACCATGAAAAACTCTTGCAAACTCTAGCACAGGCCCTCTCTTTGGGGTCTTTGGCATCAAGGTTGGATATATTTGCCATTAAGAAATTTTGCAAATCAAGGATGGGTTGCAAAGCGTTGAACATGGTCAAGGGAGGAAAGAAAGTGCCTAGAGTATACTGTTGAATCTTATCAGATTCAATAACCTTTAATGATTCCTTGCACCATCACATCATCCCTTTGTAGGGGTTCTAGGCCTTTGAGTGGGATACATGTGTTCTAGGTAGGTTTTGTCCATTCGAAATAGGTTTGGACAGTGCCACATGGTGAATGGAGTAAACAAGGGATTTAATCCCAAATTAAACCTTCTTAAGATCAAATTCCATGAACAAACCTTAGACATAAAAACATGATCCCTTGAAAGGTGGTACTTTTTGTAAGCGCTAGATATGGGTGCCATTAAAATGTTTAATGCACCATGGATTGGTCTTGAGCCTTAACCATAGTCACGATAGGGAAACACCATCTTAAGTCCCTTTACATTGGTTGGAGGAGAGAACGTTATCCTTGATCCTTAAACATATTTTCTCGGGCTCAAGCACCATTGACACACCCTCAAAGTTCCACATATGATCTCCATTTATTAAGAATCACCTCACCAAAAATGTTTTTCATACCACCAATATGTTAATTGTTCAATAAAATGTATATGTGTCTAGAGATCTATACCAACAATAATGGGCTTATTCCCATAGGACAATAATAATAACAACAAAACAATAAATATAATATAAGTTACTATCTCAACAACTACCTCCCCATGTGTTTCAAATTGATAATCAAGAACTTTGAAGTGATAGTATTTCTTTTCATAGACATAATTGAAAAATCGCACCAACCTCTCTTTGTCCCAAAAAAAAACATATATTTTGAGATCTTTCGTAAAAGGAAATAACTATGGAAAGAACACCTTTTAGAAAAAGGCTTAAGAATCTCGGATAAGCTCTTTGTCACGGTAGAGCTTCCAACGATGGGAGAGTTGTATCATAGCAAATTACACGTGTGGATGGTGGATTACATGAGCACATTGGGATCATCGGTCAATAAAGGGATCTATTGACTTCAACACTCTCTTATACATGCTACATATTTTTTAATTATTCGTTTAAGTTGACTTATTAATATTTGAATAAAATCTTATATATACATTTATGTTTATCTCAATCCTTTTTCAACTATAAACATATCATACTTCATACTTTAAATTGGCGTGGGCTAGCTATGGAGCAAACCTTCCTCCATCAGACGAGGAGGAGCAATATCAAGGTTGACTTTGCTCCTCCTCCGTCCGATGGAGGGAGGTTTGCTCCATAGCTAGCTTATTCCCTTTAAATTAATTAGGATAGATGGTTGAACTAGTAGTCTAAATAATGCATGTTAATCATTTGTTATTTCAAACATAATTGTTCTTAAGAAAAAGCTTAAAATCTTGCTATACAAAATTTTCCTTTATAATTAACTTAGTTATACAACTTTTATTTCAAACATAATTGTTTTAAAAAAACTTAAAATCTTGAAAATTTTGTCTTTATATTTAAATTAATTATTCAACTTCCATGACAGTTTTTTTTTATTCACCCATTCGCATTTCTCTTTGTAAACATTTTCTATATATAATATTGAGTTACAAAGTAACATCACTTAACATATATTGTAACATATAATGACATCACATAAACGTCACTGTACATAATCGAGAATTAGCACTCATATGATTGCATTTCAAAGACGTAATGAGAAATCGCACTAATATTGACTTTGAGCTATTTTGTAATAAGCAAGAACATGAACATTCCCGATTTTCTTTCTTTACACATGTAAGTGGATAAGGGTTGTCACGGTAAGCAACCAAAGATAGGAGAATTTCAAGTTGGATGGAGGATTTCAAATCCAAACGATTGGAAAATTGGCGTCATCAAACCCTACTTTAACTGTAGGCTTTTACATTATCTAAATAAAAGTTTGAAAGGCTCAGAATGAATATTCATCAATAGTCTCCATGACAAACACGCTAATGGGTTTGGCCCGGACGCATTTGCAAACTCTCATATCACTCTCACTCCATGCACATCGCCATAGCAATAAGTCTTTCACCAGACAACAGACTTGCTCCTCATATCACTTCAGTTCCAAGATAAGAGTCTGTAAAATGGGAAGAATTCAAGGTCTGACGCTATTCTGGGTCTGGTTGCTTTCTATCTATTTACTGATCATGGTAGTTGCAGGAGCTTCTCCAAATCTGGGTAGAAGCAGCTTCCCAAAGGGTTTCAAATTCGGTGCCGGGTCAGCTGCTTATCAGGTTCTACCTTCATGACTAGATTCATCCATTGTATTATGTAACCCTATGCTTGTTCGTTTCCCTGATAATGATTAGATTCATAAATTCTATTTTTTTTACAGGTGGAAGGGGCTGCCCGTGAGGGTGGGAAAGGCCCCAGCATTTGGGATACATTCTCCCACATTCCAGGTTTTACTAACAAACCCATTATCAATATGAAGAGTCGGGTAGTTTAATTCAGTGGTATGATCTCTTATTTGGTGTTATTGAACGTTGATGCAGGTAAAATGGCCGATGGAAACAATGGGGATATTGCAGTAGATCAATACCACCGCTATAAGGTACAAATAAATAAAACTACTTGAAGAATTGAAGCTCTTTTGAGCGTTGATGCAGGAATTAATTCATTTGTCATATGAATGCAGGAAGATATTCAGCATCTCAAATACATGGGAATGGACATATATCGTTTTTCTATCTCCTGGCCGCGTATATTTCCAAGCAAGTTGAATCAGGGTTCTGTCTTACATATACATATGAATCTACAATGTGTTTTCCGCCTTTTCAGTTTTGTATTTTTCTTTACAGAGGGCTCTCCAAGACATGGCCGAGTCAATGAAGAGGGAATCGCTCACTATAATAATCTCATCAACGAGTTGCTCAAGAACGGTATTTAAAAAACAAATGATTTGCTTGCCTTTGCTAGAAAATTACATGTATTTGGCTTTTTATACACATTGATCTAAGTTCTGTTTTGATGCAGGTATAGAGCCTTTTGTTACACTGTTTCACTGGGACATGCCACAAGCTCTAGAAGACGAGTACGGGGGATTCCGTAGCAAAAAAATCGTGTAAAAATCGTTGCCACAATTCTCTTCCACTCACCTGAAACATTAAAAAACATGCTGATAATGATATTTTGATTTCTAGGGAGGATTTTGGCATATTCGCTGAAGAATGCTTTCGAGCTTTTGGAGACCGTGTCAAGTACTGGGTTACTATAAACGAACCGTTTACAACCTGTTATTTTGGCTACGATGCGGGGCTTCACGCACCGGGCCGCTGTTCACCTGGATTTGGAAATTGCACAGCCGGAAATTCTGCAACAGAGCCTTATATTGTAGCCCACAATATGCTCCTTGCGCATAGCGCCGCTGTAAAAATATATAGGGCCAAGTACCAGGTATGGTTATTTCAATTTTTCAATCAGGGAACAAATATTGAATATGGGGTCATAAAGCGCTTGACTAAATGCTTGGAAAATAAATTTCAGAGAAAGCAGAAAGGTTTCACAGGCATGACACTTGCAGTGAGCTGGATGGAGCCATTCACACAGTCTTTGCCTGATAAACAGGCTACCCAGAGAGCAATTGATTTCAGAATAGGATGGTACGTTTTACATATTAAGCAGGTTTCAGTTTAGGGTTTAACAGTTTACAACTTTACAATTATATAAAATTATAGGGTAGTTATGTTAATAAAGCACGAATTGATTTTAGAATAGGATGGTACGTTTTACATATTAAGCATGTTTCAGTTTAGGGTTTAACAGTTTACAATTATAAAAATTATAAAAAAACATAGGGTAGTTATGTTAATAAGTCACGAGCACCAAGATTAAAAAGAAACAGACAAAATTATAAATTTTATTAATCGGAAGGTTTATTAGTTGGAAGGTGTAGCCATTGTAATGAGGCAGCCACTTATTTATTTCATTAACAATATACTCTAGAATGATTTGTATAACTGTTGTATAACCGTTTAGTTACAAACCAAACTACTTTTTAATGGAAGGGTTAATTTTCTCTTAAAGGTATTTCACCATTAAAGGTGCTTGATCATGTTGTCTTATCAGTTTTTTAAAGGTATCTTTCCCTAGTTGGATTTCACCTCTTCAAACTCCTTAATCAGAGATCTTTCTAAATCAATTATAAGACAATCCATATACATACTATATTTTATTAATTGGAGAGTTCCCCAAACTCCTTAATCACAGATCTCTCCAAATCACTTATTGGACAATCCATATACATACTAAATTTTATTAATTGGAGAGTGCAACCATTTCAATGAGGCAGCCACTTATTTATTTCATTACAATATACAAAAGAGCCTTTTACATAACTAATTGATTATAACAATAGCATAACAGTTTAATTACAAACTAACAGTTTAATTACAAACTAAACTATCAATTGAAGCCTTAATCTTCAACAAGTTGTGCATGAATAAGAACAAACAACCTATTATGACACTTGTCATATACAGTGTGTTCACCAACCACAATCTTATATTGTGGTCTATATTTTGTGACCATGACAAGTTAAATAGCTATGGTAATAATAATCATGCTATATGATTGATTACAGGTTTTTGGATCCATTGACATCAGGGAAATACCCGGATTCTATGAGGCTTAGATTGTGGTCTGTATTTTGTTACCATGACAAGTTAAATAGCTATGGTA
This sequence comes from Pseudotsuga menziesii, assembly GCA_001517045.1. Classification (NCBI taxonomy): domain Eukaryota; kingdom Viridiplantae; phylum Streptophyta; class Pinopsida; order Pinales; family Pinaceae; genus Pseudotsuga; species Pseudotsuga menziesii. The sequence continues at coordinate 18,335 of LPNX010739989.1, forward strand.
ATAATTATCATGTTATATGATTGATTACAGGTTTTTGGATCCATTGACATCAGGGAAATACCCGGATTCTATGAGAATTTTAGTTGGAGCACGGTTACCACAGTTCACCACTGAAGAGGCAAAAGAGCTGAAGGGCTCCTTTGATTTTCTTGGCTATAACTACTATACGGCAGAATTTATAATCGACAATCCAATTCCACCAAATCCTCGAAAGACGGATTACATTCTAGATGCCCGTGCTATCGTGACATGTAATCTTACTCAACAAACCCATTTAAATGGAAAGTCAATAAGCCAAGTTCGATTCCTCTATGTTTCATGATATCAATTTTTTTTTCAATGGGTTGGTGTTTGATTTTCAGATGAAGTAAACGGAGTTTACATTGGATCAGCTGTAAGCAACTTGAGATTTTTTTCTTTTTTTAAGTTGATTACTGGAGTTTTCATTCATAAGTTGATTAGTGAAGTACTCCAAAACAATTTAAACGGGATTTAGATTTATATAGATCACTATCCATATGCAGGAGGGTGTGAGCGATTTCAGGTCTTACCCGGCTGGAATAAGGAACATAATAATCTACACAAAGAATCGCTATAACAACCCTCCCATATACATCACAGAGACTGGTATGTAGCTGTTAAGCTTCACTTTTTGAATGAGAATTTTTATCTCTCAAAAATATGAATCTGATGATTAAAGGCAATATTAATTTCATCAGGATATGTTGATTCTGACAATGGAACAACCCTGCTTGAACAAGCTTTGAATGATTCCAAGCGAGTGAAGTACCATTCCGAACATCTATCTTACGTACTTCAAGCCATCAGGTATATTTGTTGTGAATTATGTAGTGATACTGAAGTTGGTATGGGAAGTTTTGGTTAGAGATCTGGATTTGAATGCTATAAAATGAATGCACAGGGAGGGAGCTGACGTGCGAGGTTATGTGGCTTGGTCGCTTCTGGACAGCCTTGAGTGGTCGAGTGGATATAGTTATCGATTTGGTTTATATTATGTGGATTACCATGACAATTTGAAACGATACGCAAGGGCATCTGCGCACTGGTTTAAACACTTTCTCAAGATATACTCATTTAGGTTTGGCAATACATCTGCGCCCGAGTTATGATTTTGGCTAATAAATTTCAATGTGCCAAATAATTCATCGGTTTTATTAAAATAATATTAATGTTATGATCCTAATCCAATATTTGAACAATATGGCCAGTGCCGGCTTACATATACACCTTACCTGAGTATGTTTCAGGTGCTCGTGAGAGTTTTTCCTTTCTGCAATCCAAGCTATAACAAGCTTTGCATCCACAAATACATGAAGCTTTTTAATTTTTTTTCCACAACTAATATTAATAAAAGCATGAAAGGATTCAATTCTAGAAAGTTATTTGTGCCGTGCCTCAACTTATCTCTCTATTGGATTTGGATATATTTAGGCAAGTATATGACTCATGTTCCAGTGTACCTATGATACCTTTGCATAGAACTATTTAAAAATGACTATGGAATATGGCAATTTATCTCCTCTTTTTTTACCTATTGAATATAACGCAGTTCACTAAGTGAACTTGTTGCACAATATTAAATAATATCCCTAATTTCACTAAATATTGGAAAATTCCTTTTAAAATTGTATTGTTGAAACCCCTCCCAATATACCTTTTCAATTAAGGAAACCCTTACTTTCACCATATATTGTAGGTATCCATTTTTATCAACCCATTTTTAATACCCCTTTATATCATATTATCAAGTTGTAACAAGCGTGATCCCTAATGCATCTTAGTATAAACAAACATTGTGCTAAATAAAATAATATTACAATTCTAATAATGAGATCACCAAGATTGTATGGGTGAATGATCAATTTGGAGTGTTGGACAATGGAAGACCCACCAAAATAGTAGCTGGGAGTAAAAGAAATCCCAATAAAGAGATCAATTTATCAAAGAATGTAAAATATTGTTAATCTAATAGTTAGTGCAGTTCTTAGAAAATATGAGAATTGTAGATATTCCACACCACATCCAACCAATCTACCAATTTATTTCATGTAAATACAAGTATAGTCATAGAGAGCTCATGTTTTCTATAAGTTTAATAAATTAAATTCCATAAAAATGTAAAATTGAAACCCTTTCATGGATGGAATTCCCTACCTTCTTATCAAAACAAACATAATTGATGTTTGAACTCAAATGAACATAAAAAAAATTCTCTTAATTTTCAATAACACCATACGATCATGCACATAACTTGGATTATGTCAAGATTCAATGAATTGTCTCCACTTCCTCTACATTTCTTCTTGCAATAAATGGAATTAACAATATTTAGTTACCTTATCTTGGGTTATATCTATTTTTTTTAACTTTATAGGAGAGGGAAAAATATTTATTGTCAAGTTTCAAACTTGTAATAGTTCTAAAGATACACAAATGGTGAAACTTAAATGATACCATTTGATGGTAGCGATATCACATAGGGTATGAAAATAAGGATTTAGATTTTCACATATTAAGACAAATGCCTTGCATATAAGAATTGAAATTACAATTAGGAATGTAACAAATATAGCTTAATCTAACAACTATTCCTAACTAGCAATGTGAAAAATGTTAAAGAATAATACAAAAAGTTGAAATAAATAATTAGTTATGAAATATTGATCTAACTTTTCTTGGTTCTAGTGAGCCAACAAATGTTGATCTAACTCTTCTTGGTTGTCTTAGAGCAAGGTTTGATTGAACTTTGCCTAAAAAATTATTCTAAAAAAAAATGTCTTTATAAGTTTAGTGATTTGGAGGTATAAATCCAACCCATCATTTGTAGGTTATTCCTTAGCATAAGCTAGGATTGATATGAATCTATCCCATGATTTGGAGGTATGAATCTAGCATGTGATTTGGAGGTTATTCCTTAGCAAAAACAAGAACTAATATGAATCCAACACATGATTTGGAGGTATGAGTTGAGCCCATGATTTTGAGGTTATTCCTCATCCCACCAAGAAAAACAACCCCCACTATTTATATTACTATGTGAAATTAAAAATTACCCCTTAACCCCTTAATATGAGGAAATATATTTTTGAGGCTTTTAAGAGTATTCAAACCCCAAATATGAATGGACGTGATATGATATTGCCTTGCCAGTGAACCCCCCGTATGAAATACTAATAGTTTTACTAACCTAAGGGAAACTATCGAGTATGGCTAAGCTCCAACTTGTACAAGAGAGAGGATAAATAAAGGAATATTCAAATAGATTGAAGTTTCTAATAGTCCAAACTTGCCAAGCCATGATAAGAGGTAAACCCATAAATGCTCAAAGCCCAATGTTTTTACACCAACTCCATAGACAATCCCTAATTGAAACACCATCCCAAGAACACCTCACTTGTAATAAATAATCTATCTCATTCAAAACTTATACAACATACCTACAATCCACAATGATTTGGAATTGTTCTCCTTGGCATTTTTTCATAGATAACATATTCCTAGCCCAACTCTATTCCTTCTTTGCATATTTTCCCAAGTCAATGCTTTATTGTAAAGTTAAACCACATTGGTAGTTTTTCCTTTAATGGAAAATGAATTTCTAAACAACTCACCACCACCATCTCATTCAACCATTTGATTTGACTCCATCAAAGTACCATATATCCTTGTTTTGGAGAGTAAACACCATGAGGGTCACATGCCAAAACTAGTAAATCATTTTGTTGTTGTAATTTCACATGAGATTGAGTTAATTGATTAGTATATTCCTTTCATCTGAAACCATATTCATCCTTGAAGTAGAGGTCATTCGCATTCAACCAATATTGATCCAATAGTGAAGATATCCCTTGATTAACAAGTTGGTTCAGGGTAAACAACCCTCTGAATCTGAGCTGCGTCATCATATGAAATGACAAGGAATTCATAGAACCTCTCCTTATCCAAGGATCATCCCCCACTAGAACACTCTTCCCATCTGCCACCTTCCACACCATTACCAATCACTTTAAAGGATAACATTGCAACTTTCAAAATGATCAAAAAATTTTGTAGAGATTTTGTGCTCCTATGTATCCATTCTAGCAGTGACGTTGACTCAATATTGTTGAATTTTCATATTCTAAGATAGATCATAATTAGTATTTCATTTCGATTTCATAACAAAAGCATATAAACAGGATCACTGAAAGATAGACAAGCACAACCATACAAAAGGAAGGCAAAGATTTATCGTGGGAAAACCCTAAAGGGAAAAACTCAGCAAAAGCTTCCTCAATATAGATGCCCCAAAATGTAAAAGATAAAACCAACAAGGAGATGAAAGCCTAATCCTCCTCCTTCTCCAGGTACTTCTCTCTCTCCACTAATGTGCTACACAAGTGAGAGTGTGTGCTTCAAATGAGGAGTGCCACACCTCTATTTATATTCATCCGCTCACTTTAATTATTCATTTCGACATGTAGGCTTGAGTTACACATGTAGGCTCAAGTAACCACACTAGGGTACTAATGACCCACCTTTACAATTAGAGAGGACTACCTCATGACTCTTATTAGTTCTTTCGATTAGAAGCATCGGGATACAAAGTAATATAAGTGGTTTTCTTGGTAGGCCCATCGGGGACCACAAAAGATACATATTGAATATTATTCGAAGTTACAATATTTCAACACTCCCCCTTAACGAGAAGGCTATTCTACAACAACATCAACAACAACAATGACAGGAGATAAATAGAGGACATCATCAACATCATCAGGGTAACACATCTATAAATCATTGGAAGCTTTTCAATATCATGTAGTCTTCATCTTCAATATTTAGTCTTCAACATCATCAAAAGTTTGACTGCTTCGATCAGCAACAACATCTTCAGCACTTTGACCTTTCGATCAGAAATAACTTCAGTACCTTGACCTTTCGATCAACAACAACATCTTCAACACTTTGACCTTTCGATTAGCAAAAAATTCAGCAGCAACATTATCATCATCATACTCTGATCTTTCGATCAAAAAACATCATCATCAAAACACTCTGATCTTTCGATCAGAAACATCATCATAAAAAACATCATCATCAAATCATCATAAAAATACTCTTATCTTTCGATCAGAAACATCATCATCAAATCATCATCAAAACATCATCATCAAAATATCATCATCACCACACTCTGATATTTCAATCAGAAACATCATCATCATCAACAACAACCTGCAAATCACAATACAAAGACAAAGAAGTCTTTGGATCTCTTTTGCACTTAAAGTCCAGGGATGATGTAATCCTACCACCTTCTCGATGACCGAAGTTCACCAGATTCGTTTTGAACCAAAGTCCAAGGATGATACAATCCTGCCACCTTCTCGATGACCAAAGTTCACCAGATCCGTTCTGAACCGAAGTTCAAAGATGATACAATCATGCCACCTTCTCGATGATTAAAGTTCACCGGATCCGTTATAAACTGAAGTTCAAGGATGATACAATCCTACCACCTTCTCGATGACCTAAGTTCATCGGATCCGTTCTGAACCGAATTTCAAGGATGATACAATCCTTCCACCTTCTCGATGACCGAAGTTCATCGAATCCATTCTAAACCAAAGTTCAAGGATGATATAATCCTGCCACCTTCTCGATGACCGAAGTTCACCAGATCTGTTCTGAACTGAAGTTCAAGGATGATACAATCCTGCCACATTCTTGATGACCGAAGTTCACTGGATCCGTTTTGAACCAAAGTTCAAGGATAATACAATCCTGCCACATTCTCGATGACCGAATTTCACTGGATCCGTTCTGAACCGAAGTTCAAGGATGATACAATCCTGCTACATTCTCGAGGAACGAAGTCACCGGATATATTATGGACATATGTCTAGGGATGATACAATCCCTCTTCATTCTCGAGGACCGAGGTCATTGGATCACTTTAGAGCAGATGCCCAGGGATGATACAATCCCACTGCAACATCACTACTCCCCCTTTCGAGGAAGGTCTTTTCAAACAACACCAAGCTTGTCTCGAAAGTGTTCAAACTTTTACTTGAGACAAAGGCTTCGTCAACACATCATCATTTAAACCATCATCATCTACATCTTCAGTATGTGAATACTGAACTATCACCATCTATATCTCCAGTGTTTTGATACTGAAATCATCATCATCTATATCTTCAGTATCGGAATACTGAAACATAATCATCTCTATATTCAGTATAGAAATACTGAATCACCATCATCTGCATCTACAGTATGTAAATACTGAAACATCATTATCTTCATCTTATCTCGTATGTAGAAATACTGGATTTCTTTGTGTTACAACGGAACATAGGGTTCTCTGTCATCACAACTCTGGTTATCACATAGAATCATTATAGTATCCATCTTCAGGTCAAAGAGACCTGATATCAGCTTCCAAAGCCATATGGCTTCACAACTTAGCAGAGCAATCTGCTTATATATTCTACTTCAGCCGTGCTAAGAGAAACAATGGATTGTTTCCTGCTAAACCATGAGCTCATAGCAAATCCCAAACAAAAGCATCTACCTGATGTGCTTTTCCTGTCTAAGATACTTCCAGCTCAATCTGCATCTGTATAGTCATACAATCTATAGCCATGGTTTTCATCATAGTATAGACCAAAGTCTATAGTCCCTTTCAGATATCTCATCACATGTTTTGTAGCTACTAGGTGAACCCATCTTGGTTGAACAAGATATTGACTTAAGGTGTTCACATCAAAACAAATTTCGGGTCTGGTATTTGTTAAGTACATCAATGACCCAATAATCTGTCTATATTGAGTCACATCCACTAACTCTGATGAGTCATCAGCTAATAACTTCAAGTTGGAATCCATGGGTGTGGCCATGGTTTTTCATTCAAACATATCAAATATTTTCAAAATTTGTACTGCATACTTTCCCTAGTTGAGAAAGATTCCTTCTAAACTTTTCCATAATTCCAGACCTAGGAAATAATGCATCAACCCAAGGTATTTCATCTAAAATTCTTCTTCTAGTTTCTTCTTTCTTTCCATAATCTGTTTCTCATTCCCTATCAAGAATAATTCATCCACATATAATAGCATGATGACAGGTTCATCTTCTACAACCTTGAGATAAAGGTTAGGATCAGCTTTACTCTTGGTAAAGCCCGTGCTTGACAGGAAACTATCTATTCTTCCATACCAAGCTATGGGAGCTTGCTTCAAGCCATAGAGGGCCTTCTTCAACTTACATACGTGAGTCCATCTGTCTTCAACTTCAAATCCTTGTGACTATTTGATGTAAAACTCTTCCTCAATCATACCATTAAGGAAGGTTTGTCTTTACTTCATCATGGAAGAAACTACCATGATAGTTCTGAAGGAAGTGTACCTTTCTTCCTGGAGTAAGTGTCTCCTCAGAATTAATTCCCTCTTTCTGATAGAAACCTCTGGCCACAAGTCTTTCCTTACTTCTATCAGCAACATATTTTATCTTGCAAATTCATTTGGAAGATACCACATTCTTGCTTTTTGTTTTGAGTACTATATCCCAAACATCATTCTAGTATTCTTTCATCATAACATCTTTCATGAGTTCATCTTGTCAGGTCATCAACATATCCTAGTCTTCTACATTCAACCTTGAAGGTTGGAACCCACTTTACTCTTGGTAAAGTATCGATCCATCATGTCGTATCATGTTGAACTCAGATATCTTCTGTAGTCACTCCCCCTGAAGTGGAGTATCATCTTCCTTCTTCATTCTTTACAGGTGGTTCTATTCTTGATATATACTTGTCAATAGAGTATGTCATGTCATAGTCTATTCTTTTTGAGGCAAATCATGAACCTTGCTTTGTACACTTGTTCTTGTAGATCCATATGGAAGATACTACATACTTCCCTTTATGTCTCGAAACCATATCGAATACATCATTCCTCATGATCAACTGTTACTCTTTGATCATAGCTTCTTTCATAGCCACAGTGTTCTTCATCCTTGGTCATGATGTCTTTGACCCTAGGATCTTCAGATTCATTTTTATTGAATTGTCATCACTTGTTCTTCGGAACAAGTCTTATCCTTCTTTTCTTGTAGGGGGTTGTACAACACCTTTCCTACAATTCAAATGCACCAGTAGCATGGTTAGAACCATCTCATAGAACATATACATAATGACAAATTCTTATGCATCATGCAACTGTTTATCCAATACAACATTCAGCCATATCTCACGGAAACTTTCTAGATGCCTTCCGTCTCTACCATGACATCATTGAGATTGTGCACTAATCCAATATGTCAAAAAAGAGGTTTCATTATAGAGAAGTAGTAATGGGGATTTGTATAGCATCATGAGCTAACTTACCCATCACATGCATATTAGTAGTATACTATCATTAATGCAACCAGTCTATCATGCATAACACATCAATTGAATATAATCAAATGCATAACAAAACAATATCATGAAATGACAATTGAATGCTTATCTTTTATTCGTTTTGTGGGTAGACTCCTTCTTGATCCTTCTACTTCATCATCTTTTTCATTCATGACATCATCATTTCTTATCCAAATGATAAGATGTATAAGAGGTTCTTCAAGAATTGAGTTCTTCATATTCCTCATCGCTTGAGGGATCTTCTTTGAATGGTGAGAGATTGATCTTCAATTGCTCCCATCTTTCTTCTTCTCTTATTATAAGACGAGCTTCTTCTTCTTCCCAGAGTCTGTTGAAAGTAATCACTTCCTTCTGGAACACATTCCTTGAATGAATAAATTCTATGATCCTGGGAGACCATTCAAGGTGGCTATCACCACTTCTTCACTTCTTCTTTTACCTCTTCAATTTGTTTCTTAATGTCATTTTCTGATGTATGTTCTTTCCTTCAAATAGCTTGGTAAAGGAGTCAAACATCTCTTTAGGTGTCTTTAGGGAAGACACTTGTGGTAGAAGTTGATCCGTGACTGAATCAACAATGATCTTCTTGGCCTTGACCAAGTTCTTCTGGTGTAAGGCTTTGAGCCTCATCTCCCTCTAGAACTAGAACCTCTCTACTCATGTAGGTGTCCAATTCATTTTCTTCAGAGAGATCAAATACTTTCATGCTCGGAAGTTATCAACTTCACCAAGATTATCATCAAGTTGATGTGATAGATCACTTTGAAATGAAAACTTCAAATGCAAATAACAAAAGATTATATCTTACAGATTTGAGGTGTCCGTCCTGCTTCCGGAGCTGGCTGATCTAGGGTTTGTCAGAGAAACCCTAATTTTAAAACCTTGGAATCTTTCAGATATGATTGTATAGAAAGATAGATCTATTCAAATGGAGCTGTCCAATGTACCCCTTTTCTAAAAAAAGTGGAGGGAAGCTCCCGGAACAAGAAGCCCTAGTTTTCCAATTTCTTCTACAGAAATGCCTGTCACTGTTTCTGTGATATCTCTGAACTTACTGCTCCTATATGTCTAAAATGTAGAACTGAGATAGCTTCACATGTCCCTGATCCAACACCATAGGTTTCATCAGAATTGGTTTCACCAATTGGGATTTATGATCCTTTTCCCAAGGTGACCTGTTACAGGATTGTTCAGAATAGCGAAGTTGTACGGACTACCACGTGTCACTGTTTCATCTTCTGGGTCTAAAATTTGGACCACAGAAATTAAATTCCGTGCCATTTTTGGAACATTATCAAGAATTCCATTTGGACCTCTATAGCCCAAGCTACAACAATTCTCCCGAGGTGTCCCGTTTAGGGATGATTTATGGAAGAGGATGGAACCCTAAATTGGAGGGATCATATCTCCTAGAATATAGTGAATATGAGACTGAATTTTGGATATAGTATAAAGAAATATTTTATATTCAGTATCTGCAATTTTAATCTCCTAATCTTGCGCCAAGCTCAGGATATAGTGAATGTACCAAAACTTAGCAGTTTTCGTATTTAGGGTTTTTCCAGCTCGGGGTCAAACTAGGGTTTGACTTTCTCGAAGTTTCACCCAACAAAAAAAAATTGATCCAGGTCTCTAAACATTGATTTTGATGAGTATATAAATCCTATTCCAGGCTCACTCAAAAATTATTCTTCTGCAAGAAGCCCTAATTTCCTGCACTGAAAACTGAAAATGCTCAGAATTGAATTCTGCTTCGAGGAAAAGATGCTCCCTTCAATGGAGAGTCATCCTAGCCTTCTTTTGTTGATCTATTGTGGAGAGAGACACAAAAATTAAGAATCCCTAGCTTCTATATCTGCACAATTTCTTCTTTCAGGGTTGCTCTGATACCATGTTGAATTTTCATATGCTAATCTAGATCATTAGTATTTCATTTTGATTTCATAACAAAAGCATATAAACAGGATCACTGAAAGATAGACAAGCACAACCATACAAAAGGAACACAAAGATTTATCCTGGGAAATCCCTAAAGGGAAAAACCCAGCAAAAGCTTCCTCAATATAGATGCCCCAAAATGTAAAAGATAAAACCAACAAGGAGATCAAAGCCTCATCCTCCTCCTTCTCTAGGTACTTCTCTCTCTCCACTAATGTGCTACACAAGTGAGAGTGTGTGCTTCAAATGAGGAGTGCCACACCTCTATTTATATTCATCCGTTCACTTTAATTATTCATTTCGACATGTAGGCTCGAGTTAATCATGTAGGCTCAAGTTACACATGTAGGCTCAAGTAACCACACTGGGGTGCTAATGACCCACCTTTACAATTAGAGGGGACTAACTCATGACTCTTATTAGTTTTTTCTAATTAGAAGCATCGGGGTACAAAGTAATATAAGTGGTTTTCCCGGTAGGACCATCGGGGACCACAAAAGATACATATAGAATATTCTTTGAAGTTACAATATTTCAACAAATATAGTTTTGGACAACATCTACTTTGTAAATACTTGAGCGACTAATTAGTCTTTATATGCAGTTTGCCACCAAAACCTCTGATCAGGAAGAAAATTTTTGAATGCCCCATCCTCCTTGAGATTTGAGAACAACTAATTCTTACCATTTGATCCATATAGTTCCCTTTTGATCTAATATAACTGAACAAAAAAATTGAAAGATTAATTTCCTAATAGAATCCATAACTCCATGAGGAATCCAAGAAAACATTATCCAGTGTATAGGAGTTGCATCCAACATAACTTTCGCCAGTACCAAATTCCCTGCTTTTAACAACCAACAATAGCTCTAATTAGAAATACATTCTTCAAACTTTTCTAACAGCCAATCCAAGTCTTTTTTGACACATGAAATTGTCTTTAGATGAAACCCAATATAATTGATCTTGCTAGCTAATTCAAACAACATGTACTGGAAAATAGTTGTATACCTTAACAGATCCTCCTCTGTACTTTCTCCTACAATATGTGTTTTCCTTTCATTGACCATCATTCCCATAGCTGAGCAAATAACACTAGTAGAGAGGAGAGATTTTCTATGTCTCTAAAAGATCCATCACAAGAGATTAATATATCATCTAGAAAAATAATATGGGAGAGTTGAAAACTACCATCAATACCAATCCCTTTGAAACTTCCATTAATTTTTGTTGTATGAATATCCTTGTTAATCCATTTGTGACCATAAGAAAATGTAATAGAGCTAACAGACAATCCTTCCTAATTCCATGTGTTCTTGTAAAAAAATTTGAGCTTGTACATTTAACAATAATTGAAAATGAAACAGAAGATATGCAACCCATAATCCATATAATGAAATAAATAATGAACCCCAACTCGGTCAACACCAACCTTAAGTAGATCAGACTTATCCTATCATAATCCCTACATAAATCCATTTTAATTACCACTAAATTTAAATTTTTTGATCTAATGGAATGCAAGCCCTCCTATGCTACACCAATATAATCATGAATCTGCTTTCCTGGAAGAAAACCAAATTATTCTTAAGAGATAGCCACAGATAACAAAGGTTTAATTCTTCCAGCAATAATTTTAGCTACTAACTTGTAGATAGCGTTACATAAGGATATAGGATGAAAATGATCAAAAGTATCTCGGTTATCCAATTTTGGAACCTGAGCTATAAAATAGAGTTAAATGCAACTAACGACTTCCCATTTCTTCTAGTTTCCTCAACCACCCTTAAAGTATCATGCACCAAGATTTCATACAATCATATAAAAAATTATGCTGAGTAGCCATTAAGTCTAGTACTTTTGTCCTTTTTGAAGTTCTGAAGAACCTCCTTTACCTCATTACTAGAATCTTCCTTCATGAAATTGCGATTATCCTCCTTTTCAACTATTTGAGAAAAAATTTGAACAATTCTACCTAAATCTTTAATATTTTAGGCCCCTCCAATTTAAACAAGATACCAAAGTGTTTGATCCCCTCACATGCTAAATCTTCAAAGTTATTTACTCCAACTCCTGAATCATTTTTATTTTCCATATTGTACTACAATTCTTCATATAGGTCACAAAATAGTAAACTTAGTATTTTTATCAACTTTAACCAACCAAAAATCTCTTCTTTTCATTCTCCATTTAGCTTCCCAAAATTCTAGAATCTCCCTCCTCTTCTTCTCGAGTTCCATTACAACACACTTTGTTTCTTTTGTTAAGAATCCATTCCCTTATGCATCATTCCATTCAGCCAAATGACCCTTATGTCTTTTAGATCTTTTTCTTTCTACTCTCATTTTATATGACCTATTATCGTAGATTTAATTAATTATCTCGTCAATTAATGCCAAGCTATTAAAAACTCATATAGTGCACCTTTTTAACTATTTAGCTTTACCTTTAAAACATGGGAGGGTGCTTTTTAATACATTGTATATACATTGATGCCAAAAATATTGAGAAGGATAGAATATTAGAAAATATTTGAGTAACCATAAGTTTCGATAAAATTAATATAGCGAGGCTTTGGTGCCTTCTATAAATGAAATAGAAAGATAAGAAATATAAATAGAGAAGGATGTTTGTACCTACAATCAAAGAAATGGAGGATGATATGTATTTGATGATACACGAGTAAGAATATTTTAACACTTGGTTAGTCAACACTTTTAAATTATAATAATGTGTTTTTTCATATCGAAAGTGTTATACTTTTCGCAAAATTTAATTATTAATCATAATATTTTGAAAAAAAAATATTTTAATTTTTATAATACAAAAGTTTGTGTTTTTACAATATTTTGAAAAAAAAAAATATTTTAACTTTTATAATACAAAAAATTGTGTTTTTAATTGATATAGACCATTTTTGATGGTACATAAATCCTTGTGTAATTGTTTTTAATTATCTAAAATAAAAATATATAAAATTGATTTATAAAACTAAAATTTAAAAAATAGCCACGTCGTGTGCTACTGCTACCTATACTTATGACATTTAATATAGTTTAAGGAATACAAGCTTCCCACCAAGAGCCTTCTCATCAATGACATTGTCATCGCCATTGCTTGCTAATCGAGAATATTTAATGGCGACTATAACGTTGTTGTAGAAGTATCATAGTTCCTTCCATGTTTGCCAAGCCAGTTATGGTCTCCATGTGTTCTTTTCTGGTTGAATCTAGTTATGCTCTAAGAAAAACATCGAAAAGTTGGTTTCTTCGGCTATATTAACTTCTTTCTCAGTTGTGCTTCTGGGGTTCGCATTAAATGCATTAGTTGGCACCAATCTTCAACATCATAATCAAGTTGCAAAAGGTCAAGATTGTTGTAATGAGGGGATACTTATTGCTAAAATCATCACATTAATTGTTGGCATAACTCACTCCATGGCTACTATGGTTTATTGTTGGGGTGTTTTTTTTTCAAGAAAAAAAGATCAGTTTCTTGATATTATATTGAATCAAAGGTAATAATACAATCCATGATATTGTGTATCATACAAAGTTACAAAACTTGGTTAGTCTTCATTACTAACACTCATCGACAAATCAAGCCCTGCGACCATTTACAACAATGCGAGACAGAAAAAACCACAACCTCCATTCAAAACCTTTCGAGGAAGGATCTCCACACTATGCATAGGTAGCACAATAACTGCCTTGAAAGCATATCCAAAGGAAACACTTGATGGCAAAGAGAATACCCCTCTACACAAGAAACCTAAAGTGCAAAAAAAAAAACTGCTCCAAACCAATGAACAAAGATGGTAAGAGAAAGGCTATATAATACAATCTTTCAAAACAAATATATGCAAACCACTGCTGAAGAAAGAAAAATCAAAAGAAACTTAAATTCCCATTTCTAATCACCTGTCCTTCTAGGTACTCAATAACAGAGACTTTTCCCTGAAGAAACTAAAGGAAAAAGGGTATGGCACAAAACTGGGGAAGGTTCTGTCTAAGAGCTAAACCTTGTTGAAACTCTTTTTTATTCAATGTTGTCCAAAAAAAAGGCTTATAAAGAATCACCATAATGAAAAAAAAGTGATTCCTAAATAAGATCCTTGAACCAACTAAAAGTCTTTGGGTATGGATAGGGTGAACCTGGTCTCCTCTCAAAATGTCCGTTCAGTGATAAAAAATCCTTACTACCTTGATTCGCCATCGACCTAAAAATGCTAAATAGGGCTATGGTTTTGATGACCCAAATGTGTAATTTGAAGCGATTTCTCTTGTATAAATCATTTGTGGGACATTGGTTGATCGGTCTGCTTTCCTTGAGAGGTTGGAAGTGGAGTGCTACCAGACATTGAAGGTCATGGAAGAAGGGAAGGGATCGTATTAGGGATTGGATATAGGGTTCAAGAGATGGAATTAGTTAATATATGTCTCTTGCGGTACAAGGAGCTTACATGTACAAGGGGCATCATAAACACTACTAAGAGTTTTGTATTTGGAGAAACCCCAAATGTGAGCTTAGAAACTTTCTATAATCTAATGAAAGCTATGTTTGACTAGTTACCCATTCCTAAGAGTGTTTAGGTTGCTTCCAGATATGATGCATAGAATTAAAATTCTATTTCGGACTGATTTCTTATATAAGTGAAAACACAAAACTACAAGTTGCAAAGCTAACCTGCTGACTCTCCTCGTGGCTGGCTCTCGATCTGCATCACACCTGGCCTCTTCAACCCTTTCCTATGCTACAGTTTACCTCCCTTTGAATTTCGAGTAAAGAGTTTTAGGATTTGCAGGTTGTCCAACTAACCAATGCACAAGGGATGAATTACATGTTATACCAATTCTTTTTTTAGCAAGTAACTCCTAATGAAAATGAATATTTTTCTTTATTTTTTTTTAATATATGTTTCTGTTATTTGTTTTATGTTAATTATAATATAATTATAATATATCGCTTTATATATATATATATATATATATATATATATTGCTAATTTAACTTATACATTAAGGTTAGCTGAGATTCCGCAGTGAGGATTCATGGCATCTAATGGAGAATCTGCGGTGAGAAGATTTATTGTCGACGTTTTGAACCAAGCGTGGTTCATCTTCAAGACAAGGAGATGCCTCGAGATTGTTCCTCTTTCATTGGAGTATTAATACAGAGATCGTTACTTTCGCTTGAGATGGCCGACAAAGTTTGTTTTGTCAAAGGTTTAAATTAGGGTTAATAATCTAGGGCTAATATCTTTTTAATTAAATTTAATTTAGGGCGAATAATCTTGTTACAAATTCTTAAATTATTAATTTTTTGTATTAAAAATATTTTAGAATTTTTTTTTTTAATAACTTATTAAAAACATTACATAATAGTTAAATAACAAGGATTCAATTAATTAATTAGATTTATAAAGCCTACATTAACCAATGTTTTAAAATAAGAAATTTTAATTATTAGATTAAAAAACAAAAAAAATTTAAAAATAAAAATAAAAATAAATAAAAAATAAAAAAATAAAAAACAAATTATACATTATAAAAAATTTAAAAAAAAATTCTAAAATATTTTTAATACAAAAAATTAATAATTTAAGAATTTGTAACAAGATTATTCGCCCTAAATTAAATCTAATTAAAAAGATATTAGCCCTAGATTATTAACCCTAATTTAAACCTTTGACAAAACAAACCTTGTCGGCCATCTCAAGCAAAAGTAACGATCTCTGTATTAATACTCCAATGAAAGAGGAACAATTTCCAGGAATCTCCTTGTCCTGAAGATGAACCATGCTTGGTTCGAAATGTCGACAATAAATCTTCTCACCGCAGATTCTCCATTAGATGCCATGAATCCTCACTGCGGAATCTCAGCTAACCTTATTTCTTACCGGTATGGAGCGGAAACCTTGAGAGAATTAAGACACCTGGAAAAAATTCAGATTGATAAATGTAAAAAGATTGCCCATCTTTCATTTCTGAAACAATGCAGAGACAAGAACGTTATTCCCACTTTCGCTAAAATCTCCCATCCCCTAAAAAACAATCATAACATTCTGCTCTTTAAGAAGATGGGTCTTATGTTGGTACGTGATCAGATTAAGAGTCTTAGATGTGCCTTGGACAAACTGGATCGCCATCTCTTGCTATTACATACCTAGCTAGATAATTCAGTTGATAGAATCACTTGGGATTATTGGGATCGGTGTTTGAGGAGAAGGGTTGATACGATTTCCAAGAAATTAAAGGCCAAACATGTTTCAAAACTGTTTAAACTTGAACAGATAACTAGTTTAGACAGTAGCGACTCACACAAACCAGAAGAGAACTTTACCCTTGAACCAAATCATTTGTTGGCTCTCAATACAACACCCTACGCAGCACCGAGCAGAGCATATCTGGTTGACTCCAATTTGGAGAGCGCTGATAGCTCGTCTAGAGGATTTGACAGCGAGAATAACCTGCTTAATGTTCCAGAGATTATCTGATAGGTGCCGAGAAGCACAAGGAAGAGGAATTGGTTACCAGCGCTGCACACATCATTGATGAAGACATCTCCAACACAGCGTATGTTAATCTTGTGGACTCCAAGACAGCGATGGTTAAAGTGAAGGAGTTGAGAGCTGATAGCGATCTGCTAGAAAGGAGTCACATTGCAATTGTTGCTGGGAAACTTAATGATTTGAGTGCTGCTCCCAATCCATCTAACATAGCGTGGGTTAACACTACAGATGTTAATTCAGACATAGCGTTGGGTGAGGACAACGCATCAAATTTTGATAATAGTGTTTCCAGCATAACACCAAAATTATACTCCAGCATAACACCAACATTAAACTTCAGCGTAGATATCATTGAAAGTCGGTCCTCCAGTATAGCGAGGGGGGAGGTTAACAGAGATCGTAGCATGAGCATTACTGGCAGCGTTCCATCCAACGGCGATATGCTGGGCTCTAGCATAACCTCGAACACAATTCTTAACAAAGCACGCTTGGTTCATTGTCTAATTAATGAGCCTAACTTAACTAGTATTGAGAATGCCAATCCAAATACACATAGGGATGGTTTGAACAGTAAGGGAACCTGCAACACCGCTAGTATAAACAGTGATATACACACACAGGATCAGAGATTCAGTACCCCTAGGCACCAAGACCAAATTGATGATCACTTTAACGTACTAAACAAGGACTTCCTCTATCATAATCAAAATAATGGGAACAACAACCTCAAAATTGAAGGCAACAACAGCCACAACCACAAGATTGAAAGCAACATTAAACAAAAAAGGGGAAATAACAACCACAAAAATGAAGGCAACATTAACCATAAATTCGCAACCAAGGATCCCAATAGGCTAGTCGTCAACCTCTCTTCAGTTGAACTAAACATGAATGCTAGAAGACTCCTTGAGAAAGGTCTTAATTTTTCCATTGCTCCGAGAAAGATTCTGGTTGAAGACATCATTTGTAGCATTGAAGATAGCATTAGGCACCTTCCAGAAAATGAAGCCGAAGAGGTACGACAAGATTGCGCCATCACCCTAAGAAGAGCAAAACCACCCAGACCCAACATTTCTAGGGAAGAAAGAAAAGCCCTCAGAGAACTCAAAAAGAATGACCATATTGTGATCTTGAAAGTCGATAAAGGAGGAGCTATGGTGATTCTTAACAAAGAAGACTACATTGCTAAGATGAAATCTCACTTGGATTCTAGTGGTTGTTACAAGAAACTTAACAAGAACCCCTTGAATTGGATCATAAAAGGAGTTAATGAAGCCATAAAGAAATCTTCCCTAGATGACGAGATCAAGAAAAAACTCATTGTTTTTGATCCCTTAGTTCCAAGAATATATGGTCTTCCCAAAACCCACAAGCCTGGAGTTCCTCTCCGTCCCATTGTAGACACCATAGGCTCACCAACATATAGGCTCGCAAAATTCCTTGCAGAAAAACTAAAACCCTTAGTAGGCAACACAAGCTCATTCATTAAAGACTCCTCTTACTTTATTGAGAAAATAAAACACAGACATATGAAAGAGAATGAGACTCTATTGAGCTTGGATGTAGTGTCCCTCTTCACCATGATCCCCATCAAATAAGCCATCAATGTTATAGAAGGTATTACTGATCCCGAAACCTCACAACTCGTAGGCCTATGTCTCAATTCCACATTCTTTAGTTTTATGGGTGAACTCTACGAACAGACCTGTGGAGTGGCGATGGGTTCCCCCCTCTCTCCCATTATAGCCAACCTTTTCATGGAAAACTTTGAGCAAAAAGCCTTGAATACTGCCAATCCAAAACCTGAATGGTGGTCCAGATTTGTAGGTGATACCTTCTTAATATGGGCCCATGGGAAGGATGAATTAGACAAATTCATTGATCATTTGAACAGCCAAAATAATTCCATCAAATTCACAAAAGAGTTTGAAGAGAACAATGAGCTTCCTTTTCTGGATGTACTAGTCATCAGGGCACAAGATGGAGGCATTGCCCACAAGGTTTATAGGAAGAAAACTCACACAGAACAATATCTTCACGCCCTCTCACACCATCACCCAAACCAGAATTTGGGGGTTCTTAACACCCTTTTCACTAGAGCCCTAAGGATCTCTGATAATGATCACCTAGAATCCGAGCAAGAACACCTGCGCAATGTTTTTCTCGGCAATGGTTATAACCTAACTCAAATCAACAAAGCCCTTGAAAGAGCTACAAAAACCCAGGAAAACAGAGCTAAGGCCTCTTCTAAAGAGAAGAAAGTTGGGGATCATAAGGCATTTCTCCCTTACATTCAAGGGACTACAAACAAAATAGCCAAACACTTGAAAAAGAAGAACATTGACTTAGTTTTTTCCCCACCTAACAACATCAAAAAATTACTTAGGTCAGTAAAAGATCCTGTTGATCCAAGTCTTAAAAAGGGGGTTTACCTCATTCCTTGTGAATGCGGGAAAGCCTACATTGGTGAAACAGGGCGGTCCATCCGTACTAGGGTTAAAGAACACTGTGCAGATGTCCGTCTTAATAAAACCTACAAGTCATCCTTAGCGGAACACTCACATAACACAAAACACCCTATTAGAATCGAAGATATGCAAGTGTTAGACCAAGTCGACAACTGGTCAAAGAGGAGAATTAGAGAGGCTATTGAGATAGTTAAAAACCCTAAATGCTTAAACAGAAATGATGGCCTGTCCATCAGCCGATCATGGTTGCCAAACCTAACCAAGCTAAATAAGAATTAAAACTTAAAAACTGATTTTAATTTAACATAAAACTTAAATTAATAAAATTAAAAACTTAAAATTAACATCAAAAATTTTGAAATTAAATTTCCCTAATTTTTACCCTATTTCACCCTAAAATCTCCCATTATTTTTACCCTAGAAAACCTAATAATTAAACTTTTCTAAAATTTTGTTAAAAGCTTTTAAAAAAATAAATTAAATTAAATAGTTTTTAATTTAATTAATTAAATTAAAATTTTGTAAAATTTTGTAAAATAAATTTAATTAGATTAAAAATTTTCAAAATATTTTAATAAATCTCCTTCCTTAATTAATTTTAAGAATTAAAATAATGTATTAGAGTTTAAATATTTTATTAGAATTAAATAACTTATTAAAAACATTAAATATTAGTTAAATAACAAGGATTCAATTAATTAATTAGATTTATAAAGCCTACATTAACCAATGTTTTAAAATTAAAAATTTTAATTATTAGATTAAAAAACAAAAAAATAAAAAATAAAAAACAAATTATACATTATAAAAATTTCTAAAAAAAAATTTCTAAAATATTTTTAATACAAAAAATTAATAATTTAAGAATTTGTAACAAGATTATTCGCCCTAAATTAAATCTAATTAAAAAGATATTAGCCCTAGATTAGTAACCCTAATTTAAACCTTTGACAAAACAAACCTTGTCGGCCATCTCAAGCGAAAGTAACAATCTTTGTATTAATACTCCAATGAAAGAGGAACAATCTCCAGGCATCTCCTTGTCGTGAAGATGAATCACGCTTGGTTCGAAATGTCAACAATAAATTTTCTTACCGCAGATTCTCCATTAAATGCCATGAACTTATACATTATAATATAATTATATTTTTTCCTCGAAATTATATAAGATATACTATATCACGAAATATAATATAATACATACATATAAACATATATATTCTAATATTAATATATATAATGAAATATATATACGTTGTGTCACTCAACAATAGGTGTTGCACTAGTCAAAGATAGGGTGTGACGTCCCTGATTAATATACATGCATGATACAAAATTATGGAACCTATGGGGTATGTTGATGGGAAGTATGATAATGATGCTAGTGGAAACATCATAATCAAATTGGTTTCTCACGAATACGTTGTAGAGGGGATAACATAAAACTCTAGCATAGGCCACAGGTTAAGGTTAAAAATGGAGAGGCAGAACTATTGACGAGAATAACAAAGAATACATTGTGAAAACAATTCTCTATCCAACTGATGAAACAATGAGGGAATAAACTATTGAATCGATGTCGGGGTCTACAATTTACTAAATTCTAACACTGCAGATGGATTCAGAGACTCCCTTAAAGGAGTCTCTGAATCCATCTGCAGTGTTAGAATTTAGTAAAATGTACAAATTCATTGTCAAAATTGTAATTTTTTCCATTGCTAGAGTGACACAACTAAAAATGACCAAATAAATGACCAATTGTAATCTAGTCATTTGTAGTGTAGATATCCTGTGATCAAATTTGGTCATTGATCTTGATCGTTTTTAGTTGGTTTTTATCACGTGACCAAAAGTGGTCATTATCTTGGTCGTTTTTAGTTAGATCACTTAGAGTTATCAATTTTGGTCATTTAATCCTTTAAAAAAACTGTGGTGACCAAAAAATTTCGTCTCGTGGTCACTAATCTCTCAATTTTCACTAGTGGTTGGAAATGTTTGAAAGAGACTAAGATTCGTCCATGTTAATCCGGGTCCATTTTTGTTGCATGGGATCTCAAAAATACAAGAAACAGTTCCACAATGGATCCTAGTTTGATTAAAAAAATCCAATTCGAGGGATCCAACACTTACACAAGACAAATTTGATAATGTAGGTTGTGGTATAATAATACTAGCTAGTGTACTAAAGGAGAAAATACCTATCTTATGGTATCGAAAGGAACGTCCTTGAGTGACAACTGAAGGTAAACCTCATAATCAAAATTTTGAACTTGTTATTTCACATTTCCATGGATCATTACAATGAATAAAAGGGTTGTAAACAAAAACCCATGTTATGCATCAAATGGAATTGTAGCTCTTTTATATTTGTTTGTCTACTGCAGCCTTCCAAGAAATGAAGACGTATATTCCCTAGAAGGAAACTAGGTGAGAAATATGATAGCGAAAGAAGAGCTTCCTCTTAGTGATTCTTCCAAATTAAGTTTATTATAGTTTCATTTTGAAAATTTCCCTATTTTTATTTATTTTCCCCTATATTTCCTCTTGATTTCTATTCTAATTTAACTTTTGTCTTGTTCATTCTATTTTTCCCTCTTTTGTCCTATTTTTATTTTGTTTCCCTTATTATATTTGTTTGTTTTACTTCCTGCTCTTTTTTTTATTTGTTAATATTTATATTAATGCATTATATATGTATGTATATATATATATATATTCACATGGGTTTGGGATGTATTATAATTTTTTTTTTAATTTGCTGTTATTTCTTGTTTATAATTAGTTAGGGTGGGGGGTGGTGTATTCATGCAAAATGTTAGGGTATAGTGGTTCAATACAATAAATAAAAAGTAATAATTTAGAGACCATAATATGATAACTTATCATGTAAATTATGGTGATTTCGCAGCTAACATGTGTTTAACATGTTGACTTTAATTCTTTTTATATATTATTGGAATTGATTCTAATCCAAATATAGGTATGGGTGTAGAGTTGGTTTTTGTTAATTAGTATTATTTTCAAATATGAAAATTGTATATTTAGTTTTTTTTTTCAAATAACTTTGAGATCCTTGTTGATTCAAGCTGATAAGTTGATCTAATTCATTGACTAATTGTGAACAATTTTGTATGCAATTATAAGTATTACTTAATTAAATATATTAACCCGTTATATTGGTCTATGAGACCATCAAGGTGAAAGGAAACAATTTCATGACTAGTTTCAATTCAAACATTAATCTAGCTTCCCAAGTACATGTTGGGGTAAAAAATGGAGAGTCAAAACCATTGATGAGAATAAGAAATGATATGTTGCGAAAAAAATGCTCAATCCAATTGATGAAATAGTGAGGGAACAACCCACTAAATCCATGAGGGGGTTCACAATTTACTAAATTTTAACACTGTAGATGGATTCCGATAACTCCTATAAATGGGTCTCTAAATCCATCTACAATGTTGAAATTTAATAATTGTACAAATTCATTGTCAAAATTTTAATTTTGTATTCTTGGAGTGACAACTAAAAATGACCAAATAATGACCAATTGTTATGTGGTCATTTTTAGTTTAGTTCTTACCCCATGACCACATTGGTTATTTATCTTGGTCATTTTTAGTTTAGTTCTTATCCCACTACCAAATTGGTCATTTATCTTGGTCATTTATCTTGGTCATTTTTAATTAGCTCTCTTAAAATTTCTCAATTTTGGTCATTTATCCCTTGAAAAAAATGTGGTGACCAAATTGTTTGGTCAATTGGTCACTTTTCTATCATTTTGTACTAATGATATTTATACTTGAAAATTATGCAAATTAAGAAAAAAAACTGCCATATACATCAATATAAAATTATAAAAAACTAAGTAGTATGGGTGACAATGCTTGCTTTAAGTTCAGCTTCTTTGACCAATGTAGAAACACCTTCGCATGAACTAACCTACCATTATTATATTATTTATATTGTTCAATCCATACCTTCATCCAATCAATATTTTCTGCAATGTATAATGGTATTGCATCCCACTCTTAACGAGTTGTATAAAAATAAAACAATTCAGATAAAATTAGTTACCATGGGAACCTTCATATTAATAATTTGGATTATGTAGGAAGGATAAAAATTAAATACCTATGACATACATAAAAAATAAAAGTCAAATTTATTATAAATATCCACCATCTACTTACATCTCACTTTCCTCATTCTACCTTTCCCCAATAGGTGCTCCCCTTCAAATCTGTTGATGGAGTTAACATCGCAAATGTGATCCACATGAATACTTGCATTTATTTGAGGACTATATTGAATAATATAAACCATGGTTTGATATACCATATATCCCTCTACCATGAAACCCTCTGGATGTTCTCTTTGTATAAACAAATCCTTCAGTGATTTTAAGTTCATCTCAACCATCCACATTGACCTTGTACGTATAGGTCTACACTTTTCAATATCCTCAACTTGGTGTATGTCACATTGTTATTGTGCATTGAAAAATGAGAGAGGTAGGTGCTTTTTCATTTGACACATTAGACGAGGAATTTGTCTCCTTCAATATTTTTTACCTTCTAGATTTATTTATTTAGATGAAAACCATCTATAAATGATGCAAGAAAATCATAGGTTTCAATAAAAAAGTATATAGTACTTTACAAGTAAAACATATGCATGTAGTCAAAATAACTTGTGCAATGAATTATTGAACATATCACACTTGGCATATCAATCTCCACTTACCTCATGTATTTTCTGAAATCATATATAACTTGTTTGACATTGTTGTCAAAGTTTTTTGGGAGAGGTAAAACATACTGTAATAAAAAAATGATCAATCACTATTTATTCCCAAATTAATTTGTAGAGAAAAAAAACACTAACAAGATGTTTCACTAGTATACAAATATATACACAAAAATAATTAGATTAATGAAGGTATGTCAATCATGAGTTTTCACCCCACATAATTCATGTTTCTTTGTTACGATATTCTTTGTGTTTGAAGAAAATCCAGTGGGAAATTTATTTTCTCAACAACCTCTTTAAAATCTGTGCTTTGCTACTATGTCAATAAACATGGAAGGGCGCTTATCTTTTGGGTGTCTCTATCACTATTTGATCGAATCACACTTTGCACTGCATTATTGGCCTCCTTAATGTCATTACAAATCCTGAAAAAAATTTCTTTTTCTCTCCTTCCATCTAATATTCTCCATACGGTCTCTACTAGATTCTTACTGATGTGCATTGTATCAAACAAATGAATAATTTCTAGATGTTCATAGTAGGTAATCCTACTAAATGGCTCAAGGTAAATTTCATTCCTCATGGAAACACCTCATTATCACTAGTACAAAATAAGGAATTAGCTACTATGTGACTAAAAATTTTAGTCACCACAGGTTTTTCAAGTGATTTACTACTAAATATGAGCAATTTTGTTTAACCCAACTATAAACGACTAAAATTAATAACTAATTTTTTCACCGGTTAACAAATATGACTAAATAATAAGTGACAGAGTTAAAAATGACTAACATAAATGACTAATTTAGTCACGACATAAAAAATTACTACCTAGAATAATATGAATTAGTCATATATGTTACTCATTTTTAATTGTGTCATGGAAAATTGCAATTGTGACAATGAAGTGTTACGATTTAGTAAATTTTGTAAATTGTCTACCTTCTATCTTCGAATATGTGCAGGTTAACAATTCTAAATCCAAAATGGAATTTGTGGGGTTAGGAATATCTAGTGTCTTTCCCAGGTAGTCAAGATAGTGTTAGGGTGTTCATGTGGATTATTGTAGACGATGTTCTTTAGATGTTCATATTGCTTTTTAGATATAATATTGGGATCACAGATCCCAGTTGATATATATGTTGGAAAACCCTTTTTCTGTAATGGTGCCATGCACCTCGATCTTTAGAGATCCAACAAAGAAATTGCACAAAATTTCTCTTGACCATCTAGTGTGTGACATCTTGGCAATGGAAAAATTGTAATTTTTGACAAGAGCGTCTAAATATATGTAGATCAATTTAGTGCTAGTGTTCATTACGTCCTAGTCATGTGGCATAGCTCAACAATAGAAAATATTGCAATTTTTTATGAGGGGGTCTAAATCTCTCTCTCTCTCTATATATATATCATTTTAGTGCTAGTGATCACGATGCCCTACAAAGATACTAAATTGATGATGCATTTAATGCCCAATCTCCTTTCATGCAATAGTGACTCCATTTTTCCCTCCATTCCATCATCTTGATCTCAAAAGAAGTCATAATTGAGAGTGCAATAAGAGTAATCCATTGTCGTTATTTTGTACCCTTAAAAAATACTCATAAATACATGATATTATTTGCTTTAATGGAATGCTAACCTACCAGAAATATTTATTACTAAAATGTCTCATGAATGTCACTTAAAGTCACCATCAAAAATTATTTTTCTCACCAATTTTCATTATTCCATCCCTAAATCTATAATTTGGAAACAATATTTTACTTTATTTTCTTATGTATATGTTTAAGTTTTTGTTTTTTTGCATTTCTAAAGGTCACCATCAAAAAATAGTATTTTAATTGATTTTCTTATATATATGTCCAAGTTTTTGTTTTATTTCATTTCTAAATTTAATTTTTATTATTTTTATTGCAATTAGATGGTGTAATATTGATATTTGATATCAATCGTTTTATTAATCTAAAATAATTCTTTTTCCTGTTTTTTTTCATTTCTAAATTTAATTTTTATTATTTTTGTTGCAATTAGATGGTGTAATATAGATATTTGATATCAACCATTTTATTAATCTAAAATAATTCTTATCAAATTTAGGATTGATACAAATTTCTTTTCTTGTTATTTTGAATGGTAAAGTTTTTTTCCATTGTATATTTAGACTACTAAGTTGATATATACATCCATAGAATACCCTTTATAAAAATGAAAGAAATTGCACATGCATATTTATTAGAGAAGAAACCGTATTTATTTTACAATGAATCAGTTTGATGAAATGGTTATAAAAGATTCTATATCTATTGATTTATTTATAGGGTAAATTTGTTTTTTTTCATTTTAATTGATATATATTCCAAACCGGCCAAAACCTAGCATTCGAAGAAGTCACTATTGAAGTAATGTCGAAACATGAGCATTCCATGAAGTCACCAGTGCCAAAACGGTTCAGTGTATTTTGATGTGCTCCCTTCTGGCTCGCCTGTTCCTTGCTTCCACTCATTGAGGTAGTTTTCATGTTAATCACTGATTTGATTTGGGGTTTGAGCATTGCAAATACTCACTATAAAATCTGATCAAAATGAGATGAATTTGGCACGTGGATGACTTTCAGGGGAATACATGAAAACTAGTACTGGTGGGTTAGTATCTTGTATTTTTCCATGGAAGAGGCATCTTCTCCAACATTCCCAATCACTGAGGATTTTCACACAAGATAAACCCCATTTGTATCCTGTAAGACCTCATTTTGGATCCACCCAAAATGATGTCGTCTAGATAATTGTGCAGTCCCCATTAAAGCTCAGGATTCCCAATCCCTTGGAGGGGAAACACATGGGAAGGAGTTATCCATCACTACACCAGTGTGTGCAATCGTTCAACATCTCCTAATCCACAAAAACCCTATAATGTATATTTCCACACTGCAAGCTATATTTCTTCTTCGATTTCGAGTGGATCCTAATTGGCCATCATCGGGCTTGGAGGGGATATTTCCTCATCAAATTTCTCTTAGTGGGTCAGGTACAAAATTGAGGAATTATACAATATCACTTTGTAAGCAATATCGCATGGGAATATTACACTCTTTGTCTCTAAATATTCATATCCAGGAGAACTATCAAGGTAAGTGGCACATAATTCATTTATATCCTCTTACAGTCTTTGTCTCTAAATCTTGACTATGGTTTTTTTATTTTCTCATGGATTGAATGGGGGAACACATTTTTGGTTTTTGTCTATTTTCTTGGCCTTGGAATGGTATACAAGATAATATAATTCATCCAACTTGATTGTAGAATTCCATTTTTGCCTGTTGATCGAGTGCTGGAGTGCAAACCTGGTGTGTCAGTTGTTTCCATCAAGAATGTGACAATAAACAATAATTTTTTCAATGGCTGCTTCCCTGAGAGACCAATTATGCCGGGAGTTCTTATGGTTGAGGTAATTCTTTTCTAGTTGTTTTTATTATTTTCATGAATGATAAAACTCTTTTACATCCTACCTAACTCTTAACTATAGAAACTATGTTAGTTGGGTTAGTAGGGAAGAACATGATCTCAACCTAGTTTTACTGAAATATTGTCTTCCCCAAAATCTCCAAAATCAAAGTAGTTACTCACAAAATTACAACATATGAAAATTGAGGATTAACCACCATTTGCTAAGTTTTCTCAGTAGACCTAAAAAATTGAGGATTAACCACCATTTGCTAAATTTTCTCAGTAGAGGTGCATCTATTTAATACAATTAAGTACACTAGGGACCTTGAGTTCCAATTTCCTTGTTGGAGCTTCCCTATCGAGCTAGGGACACCCATACCATAGCCAAAATTAGTTGGGCTAAGGATGGTGAGGCATATACTAACCCATAATTGCATTTTACAGATGATTTACCCTAACCCTAGCTCTCGCAAGAACTAATAGGGGAAACATTCTAGTGGACTAATCCTTTTGTTAATGTAGTTAATGTCGTAAAAAACAAGAAGACAAAAGTGATTTTTATTGGATAAGAGGGTTATCTAAATTGGTTGTTGTGTGGATGGAAACCTATACAGCCAAAACAAATTATCTAATCATTGGGTATGCCCTTTTTAGTTAAAAATTCTAGCTAATAAATGAAAATTAGTTCTGAACTTGTTTCAAGGCAAGGTGCAGGAATAATTTCACTTGTGTCTAGTTCTCTGTAGACATGGGAGATTTTTATGATGTTCAAGAATTGAATCCTTTCCTTGATACTTCTCATGCTCGACTAAATATGGATGTGCTCAAGGTCCCATTGAGCCATCCTAATATAATTTTTGAGTCACTGTACATATCTAGATCTTGTTTTCCTTTCTCCTATGCAATGTCCAGTAGTGTGCTTGCTGCTAATAGTTCTTCCCTACTCTTGGTTGTGTGCTCGATGCCTAGTTTGAAGAATGATTTTGTGACATTTGGGAAAAGGAGCCACCTACTAGTGCCATTGATTCCTGGATTATCTATGGACGCACCATCAAAGAATCCATGGGTTATGTTTGGATCTAATGTGTGCTGGATTAGGGTCCATGAGGGCATAAGAGGAGGCATGGAGTGCTTTCCTTCTTTCTTGCGTTCAATATGTAGAATACCCAATAAGGGTTTGCATTTTTATCTTCAAAACTGGATTCATTGCATTCTATCCAAATGGACCATATGATTTCTAGTGCCAATTCTTGATTTCCTGCAATTTTTTTTCAATTTGAGTGTGGAGGGTATTGATTAAATCTTCTCCTTCCCAAGATCTTCTATGTGCTAAGAGTATGGTGGAAACTGCCCATACCTATTTTAAGAAGTGGAAATGGAGGAAGAGGTGATGGATGGATTTTGGGCAATTCTCACACAATAGGGCATTTGCTAGGCCCTTTTCATCCTTCTCTTTGAAGTGTGTCCCATGTTAGCACAAATATTTTAAGGGCCAACCATGTAAATAGTTCGACTTTTGAGGGAGCATGGATATTCTAAAGCTTGTCCACCACCATGCTTGACTGTTGTATTGTATGTTGTGATGAATATCCAAGATTGACTGTGTATTGATACTTGAGTATGATTGGCACCCTATAAAATATCATCATTCTCCATTCTTAGATTAATCCCTACCTAGGATAACCTGACAAAGAAATATTGTCATTGGTTTCCTTCAATTCCCTGAAAACCTATATCTTAAGAGGCCAACCAAGGCTGATCTAGGTCTGGGTTGGCTAATGGGGCAGCATCGTGGTTGAGAGTGAATATATCCCTATTCCTTAGAGCACCAAGAAGTTGGAGAGACATTTTGTAAGCTGTCCTTGCAAATGCATTCATCCAATCCAATTCTTATCTCTGATCTGCCAATGAAGGTGTTTGCTTATGATGTTGAAGGAGGATGTGATGTATTTCTGGTAATTAGAGCATCCTCAGGATGCTTTCTCTGAGCAGTCTAGTCTTCTAGGGTTGCTAGATCCATGCACTTTTTAATAGAGATCTTTTGCCATATCCCTTTGTTATCACCAAGCTCCCTTTGCAGCTAGAGCAATGGAAAAATTTCAAATGTGTTTGATGCCCCATCCTCAAAATTCTTTCAATCTAGATAAAGTTTCCAAATAGAGGAGTCAGATGTCACCCATTTCCTTCCTCCCTTTCCATACATATGTGAAGCATATTTTTCGGACCTTGAAATTTACTTTGGAAGGATGGCCAATGAGAGTCTTATAGGGATCGCATACAACACACTCTTGATTAGAACTATCCTTTCGGCCATAGAGATCCACTTATGTGTCCAATGACTTGTGCCTTTGAATTTCCTAAGCTCTAGGTCTAGTCATTGATTCCATAGTTGTTGGGATATAATTGAAAGCCTAGGTAAGTTAGCTCATCATCAAACCTTTGAATGGTGTATGGAAGAAACTCATGAACTGTTTCTTTATGGGTCTGTGTGGAACAAGATTGAATCTTAGGAAAGTTTTGGCATTATTTATTTCCATTATTTTATATTAGGTTTGGCGAAGGAAGAATCACCAAAAAGGAGCAAGTCATTGATGAACGTTAGGTGGGCCTTGTCTCTGCTTGCAACCAATATGCCCTAGATGTTCCTCGACCTTGATTTGACTTGTATCGATTGACTAAGGGCTTAGTGGCTATGAGAAATAGAATTGAGGAGAGGGGGAATCCCTTGCATATCCCTCCGAGGAGTGGAATAAGGGTGAGGTCAAAGCCATTTATGAGTAAAGCAAAGGATATAGAGTTAAATAAAGCCTTGATCTAGGAGATGAAGGGATAGGAGAAACCGACTTGGATAAGAATTATTATAATGTTGGGCCAGATAGTGTAGTCAAACATTAAGAGATTGTATTAAAAAGGCCAGGTCATGAGATACACACTATACGACTTTAGCTACAGGGAAATGCTTTTTATTGTGAGAGAAATTGTTGTCCCAAAAAATAAGGAAACCAACTCCTTCCTCTTATTTTTCCTTCAACTTATTCAAAATACCATCCTAGGGATACACATGCTTCCTTAGCCTCAGAAACTTCAAATAGCATGGCTTCATCACATACTACAACCATAAATTTTATAAAGACCAATCTCTTCCATCTAAACCAAAGCAAGAAAGTTTGGTTTGTAGAGAAACTGATGGTGATTAATCATTTCATAAAATACCAATTAGGTGTCATGCAGAAGTGTGACATGCTGAAAATACAACTCAGGGTGATGGAATAATCCACCAACTTTGGCATAGTTCCAGTTCTAAAGGTCTTTTGACAAAGTAGACTTTTTGGGAACTTACTAAATCTAGCTGCAAACATTTACAGGCACCTTTAATTTTCTCACGGTTTAGACATATTCGTTGGTCAAGTAACTTAGTTAAATGATTGAAACCATTGGATGATGGAGTAATCTATTAAAGTTTGAAGAGTTCCAATTTTGAATCATTTTCAACAAAGTAAAATTATTTTACGCTTACTAAATCTAATTGGGAATCAACATTAACAAATACCATTAATTTCACAAGATTTAGACATACTCGTTGGTCAAATGGATTAATTAAATATATGGAATACATGCATATTAGGAATCCACATTCTCATTATGGCTCATGAGTCATTCACTTGCCACTTTTTAAAACTCAACATTAAATTCCAAGTGGCCTAGGCCATGGTCCCAATAGCCCCCTCTTAAGAAAATCTAACCTGATCTTGGGGAAAATGGCGTATGCTGAAAGCCTATTTAGCTCACCTGTGTATGCCCTAAAGAGAAGTACAACCCTTTCCCATACAATTGTTAGCTAATTAAAGAATATTTCCTAAATACGTTTCTAACACAAATCTCTCACTTCTTAGAACCAAACTAACTTCCCCTATTTCTGTCCTTATCATTTTCCCCTTCTTTTCAACAATGTTATATATATATATATATGGTGATGAAAAATGTCATCTACAGAAACCCTAGGGATAGAAGCAGAGGATGTTCAACTAGTGGACTATAGCGAGGGTTCCTTGGAGAAACAAAAGGTGTTTGAATATAGGGGGTCTAATTGCTCTAGGGAGGTCCCTGTTCATGAGCCAAGGGTTTGTTCCCCTCTTCGTCAGAGGGTTATTTTAATATTTTGCACAAAACAAAATTTTGGATAAGAGATACAAAGTGACTCCCCACGTTAGATTTGCATAGAAACCCTGAGAATTTTTGTGTTGGATTCAGTCCAGAGGTAGATTTTGGCATTGAATCAATTAAAATGTTGAAACTTGATTGACGCAACCATGATCAACATTGAATACTGTAATGAGGAAATAACAATTCCATGATAAATGATGGTCTACTATTTGTTAATGGCACACTTGAAGAGGAAAAGATGTTTTGCAAAATTTTACATCTTTACTGCATAGCATCAAGTACGAGATCAACCTGGAGAAATATTCTCTCAGTTTTAGCTGCATCACTAAGGATATGTCTAAAAGGTTGATCCATCTATTCCAATTCAGATCTATGGATCTTGCAGGAAGGTCTAAAATACATAGTGTTCATGCCAGAAATTGTTCCGAGACTACAAGAGAACAAGCCAACATAATCTCAATAATCTCAATAAAACAAAATAGGGTTTTTAGGGTTTTCAAGGTTTTTTGGTTGAGAACTTTGATGACAAGAGGGAGTGCATTCATAAATCCAAATAAACACTAAATCATAAGCATAGAAAGGCTAAGATGCATAACATAATAACCATAATCCAACAGAAAACAACACTAAGGTTCATCCACAGATGGCAAGCATTCCAAGTATAAAAACTTTAAACCAGCAATGAAATTACCAGCTAAGTAATAAAACAAGTTATAAATGAAGCCAGAGAATAAACCGAAGGGAAAATAGAGCATCTATTTCATAATCAATCTTTCAAATACACATAAGAGTCTTTTCTTAGCTTATAAACAAGTCTGAAGACCTCCTCTTGCCAGCCAAAAAATGAACCATTTTTCTTCTTTGAGGCTTACACTTATACTATTCTCAAAAATTGGTTAAGGAACTAAACCCTAACAATTTTTTTTAGTCTACCCATCAAATAGTTTCATATAAATAATATTTACAAAAATAAAGTAACTTTCAAACCTAACTAATAACTGATTATCTTAACAAACTTTACAGATCCATAGCTGCTTTAGCTAATAAGGAAATCCCTTCTAGGGCTTGAGCTTTTCTTCTTGCCTTCAATTGATCTGCTTCCATATCTACAATCTTTCTAGTTAGTTCTTCATTATGCTGTTGCAGGTCCTGGATGGTTTGCTTCAACATTATGAATTGACCTTCTGTATTCCTCTTCCTTTTCAATGCTTCTCTTGAAACTGCAATCAGCTCCTGATAGTGGCTATTCAACTCCTCCAAATCCTCTCTGAGTCTTCTGTTTTCCATGACCAAGCCATCATTAGTCTCTTACATATACTCAACTTGATACTTATATTGTTTTACACTTCTTTGTAAATTCTCTTTTTCTGAATCAAAGGTTTTATTTCCTGCTATGGTTTGCATCTCATTTGGAAGCCATGGAATATTCAATCTCTTATAAATTGATTCATCTTCTGGAAACAATTATGTAGGTGTTTCAAGAAAACCTAGGTGTTCTTCACTCTCAACTTTACATGGAACCTTTTCCTCAACCATAATTTTTTTTTCTGAGCAAGAACTCTTTATTTCAGCTTCTTGTTGTTCCTGCAACATCTGACTTTGTACCTCTAGAAATATATGAGATAATTTAGTATCACTCAGGACATACTTTCTTTTTTATTCAATTGACCTTGTACCCTTACTGTCATATTTATCATCATTCAATTTTTTCTTTAGATGAACAATCATCTATCACTGTTACTCTTTCTTTGTTCAATTTAGGATTCAACAACTTCTTCATATTCAGTCTGAGTTTATTTCTAGATCTAGTTTTAGGTCTCCAAACAGAAGCAATCTCCCCCAACATTTTGAAAGTCTTACCTTGATGAGTAACTGAGGAAAACTTGGCAAATTTTATTGTCTTTCTTTTTGGTAATGCTACCTCATCACCCTGGCTGTGAAATTCCTTCTAAGTACATTTAACCCTAGTTGCATCAGTGACAGGGACTTTATCATCATCAAATCGGCATTTCTCATCTTCTGACAGAACTATGATAGGACTTTGTCTTTGAACTTCAATATCCTCTTTCTCATGTGAAATTGTCTCTATAGGTACAAAATTTTCAACATGCTCAGCTTCCTTAATATCTAACTGTAATTCTTGCTCTCATTGTCATTAAGGTGCTATTTAGATTCAAAGTCTTCATTTGCATGATCTGAAACTTCCTCTAATTTAACCCTATCTTCATCTTTTACCTTTACCTTTTACCTGAGCTTTCTGATCAAAGTTTTCCATTTATCAGCTTGTCTTCTATGAGACTGTCCTTCTTGATCATTTTGAAAACCTGAACAGAAAATGAAATACTCCGAAGTCTTTCCCCTACTCTGCAAAACAGTGTTTATGATAAGTTTAATGAGTCCATGATGGAAAATGGACTGCCTTGTATGATTTTGGTGCTCCTTAACCCTGCATGACATCTTTTGCAGACTCTTTAGAAAGAAGAAGGGTAAGTTCATCTTGAACTCA
Source organism: Pseudotsuga menziesii (assembly GCA_001517045.1). Classification (NCBI taxonomy): domain Eukaryota; kingdom Viridiplantae; phylum Streptophyta; class Pinopsida; order Pinales; family Pinaceae; genus Pseudotsuga; species Pseudotsuga menziesii. Next base: position 52,549 of record LPNX010739989.1, read on the forward strand.
TCACTGAGATGTTGAAGAAATCTAAAGTGGTATTTGAAAACAAAGGCAAATCTACCCTCACAGGTAATATAACTCTGTAAAACTTTAATGGGATCAATCCATTCAGGTTTGAAGTTATGAATTGGTACACCTTTACCCCAATCTACAATCACACCAGGAAGTAGGTACCTTTGTGCATTGAAGGTGAATGGAACCTTCTTAAACCACAATTCTCCCTCGTTCAAAATACCTGTTGCCTCGGCTATCAACTCCTTAGTTATTTTGAATTGTAAAGTATCAAAAGACAGAATTTTTTTATCAAAATAGTGGACAAATTTATGAGACACCTCTGCATGATATCTGTCAATCCTTTTGAAAAATGTCAACCATCCTGCATTTGAAAATAATTATGCACATTCTAGAAAATTGTCTACCCAGCTTAGGTCAGTGGGATCTAATCTATTTGTTTTCCCACTTTTCTTCATCTTTACTATGATTTAACAGCACATGTCGATATCCCATAGTCTAACTATCTTTAAATCATAACAGTCTGATCTAACACACAGTTCAGAAATATTTTGTGCCAAATCACAACAGGGTGACCCAATCACAGAGGTCAGAGAACTCCAACAAGTTCTACTTTGAATTTTACTATTTTAAATGATGAATAATTTGAATATATTTGTTAATGATTCATCATTTATAGTGTAATAGGTGAAAAACACATATTCCTCCTTCAAATTTTATCATTAAGGATTTCATCAAAAAAGCCCCAAATTAAGCAAACCCTAGCAATTACACGCGGGGTACCTATTCATAAGACCAATACAAGTATTGGAATGCAATCACTTCAATGGTTAAGTGTCGAATTTCACATTCCACCTATCTCTAATTTTCCAAACCACTTCAAACAGTCGCTGCTGAAAATCCCTAATTCCTCATTCATTTGAAAAATCTCGATTTCTCAGCAGTGTCCTCTCACCACGACCTTCAATATCCTTCATGTCCTTCAGATAAGGAACATACTCCCAAAAAACTCTGTCTCATTCTACTCGTTGTCATCATTCATCCTTTTCTACATGTAATCGCCACGATCTACCTCTTATGATGATCATCCACCTGTTTCAATGATAAAACTATGCAGGACATGTATCAAATGCATCAAATGATATGATTAACACCTCAGATATAAGACACCGAAAAAATCGGACTGAAAAAATGATGATTTTAGCATTCGCGACTTTCTTGTAGCGCTCCAGTGTATCAATTTTGCTCTTGCGCTACAAGAAAGTCCAATCAAATAATTTCACATCATTAGGCCACTAATTAGGATTAAAACTTGGTTTATGTGTTCAATCTCAACCTTAGTGTCATTTATAAAACTTATTTAATCCATATATGCCTTGTAAAACCCTTCAATAATGAAATCAAAGAAAAATTTATAAAAGCAGGCTTAAAAAATCAAAATCATGAAAATTAAAAGTTTGAACTCAAAATTATCTTAATAAACAAAATTTCCTAGAAGCAAAAATACTAGCAAGGTTCAAAAACATAAATAAACGCATGAAACTAAGGAAGACAAAATCATGACCTAACACATAGATTTATATTAAAACCAAATGGTTATGGCATAAAAGATTAGGGATGGTTAGAACAAAATAGAAAGAAGAATCCACTTATGGTTTCATAGATGGATGTCTAGGGGATGAAAGTTGATACTTGTCAAATCTGTTTTAGAAGTAATCGTATTGTGTTGGTTTTTCCTAGCCCACATTCTTCAAGGTGGTTTGGAAAACATTAGAAAGATTTGTTTTGATTTTATTTGCAGAGGAAAATATGACAATATTAGTTTCCATTAGCAAGATGGAAACTGATCTCAAAACCAAAGAATGAGGGTGGTGAAGCAGTTATTCACTTTTGGTCACATGCACTGACAGCTAAAAAAATTTAGAACTTGATGTCCAAGGAGGGTCTATGGAAGATAATTTAGGTTCAAAAGTACTTGGAACCTAAAATTCATAGATTGGATCCACAACCCTGTCGAGATTCACAAACATGCTTCAAATTATTAGAAAGCCTTGAGCACTGGCCTTTCCAATCATTAGCATTCACCTCCTTTGGTAGGTCTAGGATGTGTCACATGTGAAGGAAGGTTTGGATGCAATAATGGGATGGAACAACAATATATTCTACCATAATCAATAGTTCACTACATTTATCAACATGGTATATATACTTTCAATTAGCTGGAAGATGAAGGTCAATTCAAAATATTGCATCAAGGGTGGTTAATTGCTGAACAATTTAGGTCTGGAGGAAATGTATATTGACATATAATCTAGTTTATCACTGAGCAAAAGCAGGGTCATATTAGATTGCTTGAAGAGTCTGATAAATAATTATATAATAATCCCAATGATGGTCAATAGTCTCTTAAGCTAGGTTATTAGGTAATAGGTGATGATGGCCATAAAGGATCAATATGCAGTCTAATGGTATTCAGTGATCTGGAAGATCTAAGCCCCTAAAAAACCTAAGGTATTCATGTGGCTCAATCTTCTGCAAAAGGTTCCAACATGGGATTATTTGCAAGAGAAAAAAAAATATCATGCAAGTCTATACTATTTGTGCAAAATGAAGAGAAAAGATGTTACTCATATATTTATGTCTTGTTTCTATTCTGTTCAATGTTATAAGGATGTCTGCAACTGGATTGACACAATAATGCCCCAATCTAAGGCATTTCAAGTTGTTCACTATATCTCAATTTGGAGCATTTGGCCGATGCACAACTTTAGTCAATTTGAAGGAAGACTTACTCCCCCTTTTAAGGTATCATCCCATATTATTGTTACTTCCCAGTTCTGTTATTCACAAGGAAATCCATCTAAGCCACAGATAATTGGGAAGTTTACTGTGGACAAGACATTTACTTGGTCCTTTTTCTATGGAGCATGCCAAAGGGATGATAATATGTCGTATTGGAGGCATCCTCTTCCTGCAGAAACAACACTATTTTCATTTAATTTCTAATGCAGGTCAGGGTACCACAAAATGAGCTAATCTTCTTGCACCCCAAGCTCTGTTTAGACTAGCCCATCATCTGAAAATTATAGATCTTCAGGTATTCAGGGATTCTTTAGTATCAAGTGGATGACCAATGATCAAAACATCAATGACATCTCTCACCTGACACTTGTAGAACATGTCAAATCTATATCTCTGCAGTTCACAAAAATATCTTTCCTACACATATGTAGGGAAATTGACCACAACTGCAAACAAACTCTCTTTTGAGGGGCTGGATAGGGAGCCTGGAATACTTCACATTCAAGAAATTGTGGATCATTCCAAAGGGACGATAATATGTTGTATTGGAGGCATCCTCTTCCTGCAGAAACAACACTATTTTCATTTAATTGCTAATGCAGGTCAGGGTACTAAAAACTGAGCTGAGCTTCTTGCACCCCGAGCTTTGTTTAGACTAGCCCATCATCTGAAAATTATAGATCTTCAAGTATTCTGGGATTCTTTAGTCATCAAGTGAATGACCAATGATCAAAACATCAATGACATCTCTCACCTGACACTTTTAGAACATGTCAAAGCTATATCTCTGTAGTTCACAAAAATATCTTACCTACACATATGTAGGGAAATTCACCACAACTGTAGACAAACTCTCTGGTGAGGGGCTGGATCAAGATCCTAGAATACTTCACATTCAAGAAGTTGTGGAGGGTACCTCTACAATCAACACTTTGGACATGTAATAACATATCACATCTTATTTCTTGCTAAACCGATGATGATGATTTTGTGTAGTGAACAACCAGATATTGAAGGTTTTTTTTATCTTGGAAGACTCTATGTTCACTATTTCTATGTTTAACGAACAAACCAGACATTTTAGTACCACTGTGTACTTAATTTTTGCTGGATGCTCTAATACTTGTGAATAAGTGTTGAGGATAATCAGATGATCACCTTACATGTAATTTTGTTGTTTTACTTTTTTCCTGGGCATATTTCGTAACCTGGACATTATGTTACAGTGCAATATGCACCTAAAGAATGTAATTTTCTTTCTACTTTAAATAAAAATACATTTATTTTTCTTTGGAAGAAAATATATATATCAACAAAAGGCCAGAACAAACAAAAATATGAAAACAAAAAAATCCATATACATGATATAATATAGGTAAACAACTACAAACAAACTCTCTGAGGAGGGCACTTTGGACATGCAATTTTATCACATCTTATTTCCTGTTAAATTGATGATGGTTTTTTTGTAATGAACAGCCAGATACTGAAAGTTTTTTAACTTGAAAACTTTATATCACTACTGTTGTGTTTTAAACTATAACAATCATGATATCATCAGAAACTAAGGTCTTATACAAAGTTACAAGTAAATAAGTTTGGTGGGAAGAGTTCTATGAATTTTCTAGAAAGGGGCGGCTTGCAATATACCTTGAAATTGTTTAATACCTCCATTCTCAGCTGTTTTTCACAGTCTGAATGTAAACTTCTGCCTTGATTGCCCCTTTACTAGCCTCATAGTTTAGCAACAAATGAAAAGAAGAGTTGTTAGTACAAGTCTTTTTTGAATCAGATAAGAGAGTGAATTTTCTAAATTCTTGTTTGGTTCAGGTACCCTTCTGTAACAACAAAGTATATTTATAAAGCTTGTATGCCATTGAGTTGAAATCTTGGTAAATGTGTCGAAAAAGGATTATTATTATGGTTTCAAAACATTTTTTGACCTCTTGAACTTGGTTCATGTAGGCCCAGATTCTCAATGCTGGATAGATGATTAGCCCAATCTATGATAAACTTTGAATCTCCATAACCTTGAAATTGTTAAATTCCTCCATTCTCAGCTATTTTCCACAGTCTGAATGTAGACTTCTGCCTTGCTTGCCCCTTTACTAGCCTCATAGTGTAGCAACAAACAAAAAGAAGAGTAGAAAAAAACAAAGCACCAGCTCCACAAAACCTGATACTCCTTTTCATGCTCTCTTGAAAAGACATAGGCTTGTATCTATCAATATAATGCATTAGTGAATAGTTGGAAGGTTTTTCTTTTAGAATCCTTTTTGAGTCAATTACCTCTATAATCCTAAGTGCTACCTGGGAAACTGTGAAGACCTGTTCTAGGAATATCATCAAATTTCTTGACATCCATATATCATATATAAGCAAAACATGGGAGCCTGAAAAGTTGCTACAGTTTTGTCACCAATCCAGTCCTAGACAATCTACCAAGCTATGCCGGTATACATCATCTTGATCTGTCCCCTGTAACCTATGACACGTCAAGTCATACAGATCTCGAGAAGGTGCGCAAGATGAACAATTGATCCATAGACTCAGCATTCCATTTGCATATGATACATCACCCTTGTCTGCACCAATCTATCATTTTCCCACTAGTAGTACTTTATTATCCAGTACCAACTACATTAGTGTTTTTGTTTCTAAAGGGATGAATAGCTTCCAAACAATTGTCCTTCAGGATGCTCTCTCTTGCATGAGTTCCTCCACTTTGGTAGCATAACCTATTTTGACCCATGGAGTGCATTTCCTTGTTCCCTTGAGCCTTGAACACTTTAAATTCTCGGATCCTTGATGATTGGGAAAGTCAATGTAATCATCTCATTCCTCTAGCTCACCTTGTAAACTTAAGATTGTCTGTTGTTAACCATCCTCAAGACTAGGCATTTCTTACCAATTGCGAGTCTGCCTCTCTATGATAGTATAGACCACTGAGCATGTAAACTATCTAGCAGAGCCTCTGAAATTTGAAATTTCCTTCAATCTTGATCCACAAGTCCTTTCCAATTATGACTTTTCCTCAGTTCCCTCATTTATTTACCCACTAAGGGGAAAACTTTACCGAAGGATTTCCTTGTAATGGAAGCATCCTGTGAGTGTTTTTTTTTAAGCCAATATTCCATGGATGCATCTCTTAAGTGTTTGGATTTCATAACTTGACCTTAGTGTCCATCATTATAAAGCAATCTCTAAAGGCTTTTAGTTGGAAATTTTGAGTTGAAGTGTTTTATGTTTTTTAAACCCCATTCCCAGCTTACTTGGAATTGGCTACCCTGTTCCATTTATAACTAGTGGAATTTCTTGGCCCTCCCTCCTATGTGAAGGATGTTGAAACACTTCTTTCCGATTTGGTTAAGATTCCTTTTGGTCGTTGTGCTATAGACATCCAATACTCCTATATGCTCTCTAGAATAGATTAATGAAGGTTAATATAAGAACCACAGGACAGTTACGGTCAAAATTTAAATGTCAATCATATGGTTTCAAGATGAAACCCAGGTATTTGACTTCTTGAAATAGTTAATGAGAAATATGATTTTGGTCCGTTCTTTAAATTACTCTGCCAATCCACTTTATATTTCTGAAGACTTATTCATATTTATTACCATTCCTGTAGTCTTGCAATAGAAGTCCAGAATCCCCTTAAGATTTTCCAGCTCCCTAACAGAATTATTGACTGAAAATCAATGTATCGTCTACCAAAATTAAATGGGTGATATGAACGATTTTGTTGCTTTAATCCCCTATAATTCTATTCTATCATTTAATTAATTTAGAAATTTTTCTTTATTGGGCTAAATTGTTTTAAAAAATATTTCACATTTAGCTTTTATGATTTTTTATTTTCTATGTCCTATTTTTCTAGCAGCAAAACTCATAAGTTCTATGATGTTACAAATCCTTCATGGAAACACTAGGGACTTTGTTTACCTCCACCAGTGGCAGAGGTTTCCTTGCTTGGATTAGCTTCTTCAAGTAAATTGAGCAAATCACTAGCTCCTGTAAGTGACTTTAGGATTTTAGTATATTGTACTTCCATCCAATTATCTTTAGCATTTGTTATTGATGTCTGTGCATACATCTTTTTCTATGCTTCCATATTAGATTATTTAATAGCTTCTGATTCAGTCCTAAATAATCATTAGTATAGAAGCTAATGTGTATTTTCTTTAGACAACTTATGTTTTACTTCAGTGATTGGCTTCTAGATTCTTTATACATGGCTTCATTTTCATTTCCTAATAATATATACCTATTCATAATTCCATGTGAAAATATAACACAACAGGTAATGTTGAGACTTCCCTTGCTAATGGAGCTGTTGGAAGATCAGTTGTATTGCCATCTAGTGCATGTTCGTATGAAATCTGTTTCTTGTCATGGAATATTTTTTTAGTTTTCCAGCACCCCCTGGATTAGTGTAGAGTAACATTACACATTAAGTTTAGTGAACATAAGCTTCCATATGATTTAGGAGTTTGTGGTGGAATATTACATATCTTACTGAATTTTGAGACATTAATGGTTGTTGTAGGGGCTCCCATCCTACATAGGAAAAATCATTTAGTATGAGGATCCCAGTTGTTCAAGGATCCTCTAATCCTAAAAGAAGTTCATCTCATTCACTTTCAGTGTCTCCAACATTAAATCTCCCTACCTTGGTGGTGGAAGCTGTGGCATCAAGGTTGAGTTCTGATCATGTCAAGTTGTTGGTCAATAAGGGTGGGAAGTAATAAACGTTTATATCTAAAAAACATATTGATGCCAAACCTAATGCAATGAGTGGAACAAATATAAAATTAAATTCGCATCTAAATACCATTGGGGAAGCTTTCCATGGAAAGAATACCAGTTTAGTTGATCCTACTACAAAATGTAGGAGTCATGAAGGTTTTAAAAGTCTATTGAAAAATTCGTCCTCTGACACAAACAAGGGTTCATCTGAGCTAGGCAGTGGGCACATTGAAACAACAAGAAGTGAAAGAACAGATGTAGCTTCAGTGTCATCTGGTATTGTATGTGTTGGACTTTCTAAAGATAGCTTTCCAATCTTTGTCCCTCAAATCAACTCTGTTGTTCAAAGCTACAGTGAAGTGAATGTTGTTGCTCTAAATAAAAGCAGTAGAATGCTTTCAGGAAATCATGTTGACAATTGTCTACAAAGGTCTCCATTTGATGATAGGTATCAAAACAATTATGAAGAACACTTTGCAGAACAATATGGTGAAGGTTGCTCTAAAGCTATTTCTTCAGAAGCAGAGGTGCCTCCCTTTATGGAAAAAGTCCAATTTTCAGTTGATGATTATAGTTCTAAAGATTGTTCTCTTCATCAAAATTATGTAAATACTTGCACCCTTAATGGTGACAGTGATAGCTTTGGAGTTACTGATCATAAAGCAGAGGAAAGATTAGTTTCAATTGCTGAAAAGACTAGTGCAGGTTCTATCCAAAATTGTGAAAATGAGCCTATGTTAGAGGAAAGATCAGTTTCAGAAGTTGGAAATACTAGTACAAGCTCTATCCAAAATTTTGAAAATGATTCTATGCTAGATGCAACCGATACCAAAACAAGTATAGGTTTTCAAATTCTTGAGAAAGTAGAAATTGCTAGAGATTTTAATGCCAGTTCTGGAAATATAGAATGCTTGGAGAATCTGGTGTGTAATATCCTTCCAGAAGTTTATATGAATGGCTCAAATGTTGGAGAAAACAATATAATTTAAAACATATTTTTTTATTTTATTTTTTATTCAGATGATAGTGTATTAAATAGTCCTCACAATTTGGACTTTTTAAGAACAACTTTCCAATCTCTGTCCCTCGAAGCAACATTGAAGTCAATGTTGTTGCTATAAATAAAAGCAGTAGAGAATTGTCTACAAATTTCTCCATTTGATGATAGGTATCAAAACAATTATGAAGAACACTTTGCAGAACCATATGGTGAAGGTCGCTCTAAAGCTATTTCTTCAGAAGCAGAGGTGCCTCCCTTTATGGAAAAACTCCAATTTTCAGTTGATGATTAGAGATTTAAATATTGTTCTCTTTATCAAAAGTATGTAAATACTTGCACCCTTAATGGTGACGGTGACATATTTGGAGTTACTGATCATAAAGCAGAGGAAAGATTAGTTTTAACTACTAAGAAGACTAGTGTAGGTTCTATCCAAAATTGTGAAAATGAGACTATGTTAGAGGAAATATCAGTTTCAGAAGCTGGAAATACTAGTACAAGCTCTATCAAAAAATTTTAAAATGAGTCTATGTTAGATGCAACCGATAGAAGTACAAGTACTGGTTTTCAAATTCCCAAGAAAGTAGAAATTGCTAGAGATTCTAATGCCAGTTCTGGAAAGCTAGAATGCTTGGAGAATCTGGTGTGTAATATCCTTCCAGAATTTTATATGAATGGATTAGATGTTGGAGAAAACAATATAATTTCAAACATATTGTCTTTGAATTTTTATTCAGATGATAGTGTATTAAATAGTCCTCACAACTTGGACTTTTTAAAGATATCTTTCCAATCTCTGTCCCTCAAAGCAACTCTATTGTTCAAAGCAACAGTGAAGTGAATGTTGTTGCTCTAAATAAAAGCATTAGAATGCTTTCAAGAAACCATGTTGAGAATTGTCTACAAAGGTCTCCATTTGATTATAGGTATCAAAACAATTATGAAGAACACTTTGTAGAACCATATGGTGAATGTTTCTCTAAAGCTATTTCTTTAGAAGCAGAGGTGCCTCCCTTTATGGAAAAAGTCCAATTTTCAGTTGATGATTATAGTTCTAAATATTGTTATCTTCATCAAAATTATGTAAATACTTGCACCCTTAATGGTGACGGTGACAACTTTGGAGTTACTTATCATAAAGCAGAGGAACGATTAGTTTCAACTGTTGAAAAGACTAGTGTGGGTTCTATCAAAAATTGTGAAAATGAGCCTATGTTAGAGGAAAGATCAGTTTTAGAAGCTGGAAATACTAGTACAAGCTCTATCCAAAATTTTTAAAATGAGTCTATGTTAGATGCAACCGATAGAAGTACAAGTACTAGTTTTGAAATTCCCAAGAAAGTAGAAATTGCTAGAGATTCTAATGCCAGTTCTGGAAAGCTAGAATGCTTGGAGAATCTGGTGTGTAATATCCTTCTAGAATTTTATATGAATGGCTCAGATGTTAGAGAAAACAATATAATTTCACATATTGTCTTTGAATTTTGATTCAGATGATAGTGTATTAAATAGTCCTCACAACTTGGACTTTTTAAAGATATCTTTCCAATCTCTGTGCCTCAAAGCAACTCTATTGTTCAAAGCAACAGTGAAGTGAATGTTGTTGCTCTAAATAAAAGCAGTAGAATGCTTTTAGGAAACCATGTTGAGAATTGTCTACAAAGGTCTCCATTTGATTATAGGTATCAAAACAATTATGAAGAACACTTTGCAGAACCATATGGTGAAGGTTGCCCTAAAGCTATTTCTTCAGAAGCAGAGGTGCCTCCCTTTATGGAAAAAGTCCAATTTTTAGTTGATGATTATAGTTCTAAATATTGTTATCTTCATCAAAATTATGTAAATACTTGCACCCTTAATGGTGACGGTGACAACTTTGGAGTTACTGATCATAAAGCAGAGGAAATATTAGTTTCATTTGCTGAAAAGACTAGTGCAGGTTCTATAAAAAATTGTGAAAATGAGCCTATGTTAGAGGAAATATCGGTTTTAGAAGCTGGAAATACTAGTACAAGCTCTATCCAAAATTTTGAAAATGAGTCTATGTTAGATGCAACCGATAGAAGTACAAGTACTGGTTTTCAAATTCCCGAGAAAGTAGAAATTGCTAGAGATTCTAATGCCAGTTCTGGAAAGCTAGAATTCTTGGAGAATCTGGTGTGTAATATCCTTCCAAAGGTTTATATGAATGGCTTAGATGTTGGAGAAAACAGTATAATTTCATACATATTGTCTTTGAATTTTGATTCAGATGATAGTGTATTAAATAGTCCTCACAATTTAGCAAATTTGCTCCTTGTTGAGACTGATAAATGCAATGGACTGTCAAAGGAAATATCAAATTAGTGGAAGTCTTAGAATAGCAAGCAGTCAAGATTTTTATTTGCAAGGTCAGAAGGTTCTATAGAAAGATCAAGCCATTATTCCACTCCCAATTTGGCATCGTCTAGGAAATTGTAGAGGGAGTGGGAAAATGGACAAGATGTTTTGGAAAGCACAAATGGACATGAACTAATGAATATTAATGGACTATCTAATAATGCTTTTGGCCAAAAGATGCAAGGATTTCAAAGTACTTTAGAGGGAATCACATTTTTAGTTCCTTCAGAGGCCATGGGTGAGTTTTGTCTTCTTTTGTTGTTGGATATTAGTAATTTTATTTTAATAATTGTGTTTTACCTTTGGCTAATATGGAATTTATAGCTTTTGTTTCCTTTTATCCAGCCATTTTAAGCCGTATTTTTCCAAGTTTGTTATCTATGGATATAGACTTATTTTTATGGATCTAAATACAAGAGATAACCATCTTCAAATGAGCCTATCTTTTAAGATCTAACACTGCATAGGGGATGTCCCTAAGTTGCACTGGGACATTACCAATGTCATGTAAGATTGTCAGATATCCCTTGGCCATCTTGGGGACTTCTTAGCATCACTTTCCAAAATCAGTGCCTAAGAGAAAATAAATATAAGGCCTTAGCGCTACACTCACTCACCAACACATTACCCCTTACTAAGAGACTATTCAATCTCTAATTCATCCAAGATTTAGATTTCTTTTCTTTAAATTAGCTAGGCCAGACCCTCTCTTACTAGTCTTACCGTTTACTCTCCCCTACCTCTATCCTCCCTAAGCTGCACCGGGACATTACCAATGTCATGTAGGATTGTCAGATATCCCTTGGCCATCTTGGGGACTTCTTAGCATCACTTTTCAAAATCGGTGCCTAAGAGAAAAGAAATATAAGGCCTTAGCACTCCACTCACTCACCAACACATTACCCCTTACTAAGAGACTATTCAATCTCTAATTTAGCCAGGATTTAGATTTTTTTTCTTTAAATTAGCTAGGTCATACCCTCTCTTACTCTTACCATCTGTTACTTTTTAATCATTCAAGCTAGCATTATGTTAGGATATTTAACTAAGAGAGCAACAAGTACAACAATCAAACACAAGAGACAATGAACACAGTGTTTTTCCTCAGGGAAACCATAAATGGAGAAAACCCTGCAACTTCCTCAGAGATAGAATTAGCACCAAAAGTAAAACCCCCAAAAAAGTAAGATGATCTCTCGACAGCAGTAACCTCTTTCTTCCTTGCCCCAGTATCTTTCTCTTCCTCAGCTATGCGCTACAACTGAGTGTGGATGAGTGTGTGCTAAATAGAAAGGCTAGATCTCTATTTATACTAATTCCTGACATGACTAAAACCCTACTAGGGATGACCTCTCTAGGAGAGTGTAATAACCCTAGTGCCCTAGAACTACAGGGACTAAACTCTTAGACAATAGGAGGGTTACCCACAATAACTTGACATGACTTGTTTACATTATAGATCCTCCCAATAGGAACATCGGGGCATAACATGACACAAGTACATCTCAAAATAAACATAGGGTTACAATAGATAAGAAATACAAGCGAATACATTCCAAAGTTACAATTTCATCAACAATCCCTCTTAACTAGGAAGGTATTCTCTCGACACAATTTTCATCACTGGTCTTCTTCTCTGGATCTTCTTGTCGTCTGCATCTTTAAGTCATATTTTTATTCAAGTCATCTTTGTCTTCGGATCTGGATCATCATCATTGAATCTGGATCATCACTGGATCTGGATCATCACTAGTCATCATCACTGGATCTAGATCATCACTGGATCTAGATCATCACTGCTAGATCTGGATCATCACTCGATCTAGATCATCTCGGAGACATAATAACTGGATCTTGATCATAGCTCGATCTAGATCATCACTGGGTCATCATCATATGTGCTATCTCATGATTCTTCTCATCATAGGAAGTTCTATAGAGCCAACCCTTTTTCATGTTGGTTATGGCCTAGCCACCATGTAGGTATTCTTCAGTGATTATATCTGACCTACTCATCAGAATGGCCCTCCCAGCACTTACATCTGACCTACTCGTTAGAAAGGCATGCCCAACACTCACATTCACTAGCATGATAGGACATAACTACTATCATTTGTGAAAAGGCTCAGCACTTACATCTGACCTACTCATCAAAAAGGAATGCACTCACATATTATCTTGTAGGAACCAATCCTACAATCATATCTGAATGGCCCCTAGTCCCAAACTAAGCTACCTGGTAACTGACCAGGTGCCTCCATTCTCCTAGAGAATGGCAGTTGCCCTTATATTTGACCTACTTGTCAGAATGGCTCAGCATTTACATCTAACCTTCTCATCAGAAGGGCATGGACTCACATATAATCTTGTAGAAACCAATCCTATAGTCTCATCAGAATGGCCCCCAGTCTCGGACTGAGCTACCTGGTAACTAACCAGGTGCCTCCATTCTCCTAGAGAATGGTAGTTTCCCTTACATCTGACCTACTCTTCAGAATGGCCAGCACTCACATCTGACATGGAAGGAGCCTAATCCTTTAACCATGACAGAATGGCTCAGCCCTTACATTTTACCTACTCATCAGAAGGTCTCCTCAGTCCCACATTGAGTATTCCTGGTAACTGACCAGGTACCTCCATTCCAAGAATGGCATTCAACACTTATATTTGATCATGTAGGAACCAATCCTATAGTCACATCAGAATGGCTCAGCACTCATATCTGACATGGAAGGAACCAAATCCTCTCACCATGACAGAATGGCTCAGCCCTTACATCTGACCTACTCATCAGAATGGCTTCCGGACTCGTCACTTCCCCTTGGAAGGGACCTCAATCTAGAGAACACCAAGCTTCTCCCTAAAGTACTCAAACTTCACTCTAGCCAATGGATTCATCAACACATCAGTTATCTAATCATATGTCGCAACATACTAGAGCTTCACTGCTCCCCTCTACACCATATCCCTGATATAGTGATACTTTATCTCGATATGCTTTGAATTGTCATGGAACACTCGATTCTCTGACAACTTCACACAACTCTAGTTGTCACAATGTATACAAGTAGCATCCAACTAGAGATCAAATAAATCAGACAGTAGCTTCCGCAGCAATATTGCCTCACAACTAGCTCAACAAGCTGTGACATACTCTGCTTCAGCTATACTGAGTGCCACACAGGATTTCTTCTTGCTAAACCAAGAGATCACACCTGATCCCATACTGAAGCAACATCCTGAAGTGTTCTTCCTATCGATGGCACTGCCTACCCAATCGGAATCAACATAACCCTCCAGGTTAATCTTTTGATTCGCATCGTACTTGAGCCCATAATCAATTGTACCCCTCAAGTACCTTAGAATATGATTTGCAGCAATTAAGTGAACATGTCTCGGATCTATTAGAAACTGGCTCAAGGTGTTCACAGCAAAGCAAATATATAGTCTCGTGTTCGTCAGGTACATCAAGGACCCAATCATCTGACGATACATCGTGGCATCAACCGACTCTAATGAAGCATCGCTCAATAGCTTCAGGTTCGATGCCGTAGGTGTGGCCATGGATTTGCAGTCCATCATCCCAAACCTCTTCAGGATATCTACTACATACTTCCCTTGTCCAAGGGAGATTCTGTCTGCACTCTGCCACACCTCCATACCTAGAAAATAATGCACAATACCCAAGTCCTTCATTTCGAACTCGGCAACAAGATTTCTCTTCGTATCAACAATCAACCCATCCATACCTGTCACAAACAAATCATCTACATACAGTAGATGCATCACTCGGTTTCCATCTTCAACCTTGTAGTAAAGGTTGGAATCTGCTTTACTCTTGGTAAAGCCCAAACTAGATAGAAAGCTCTCAATTCTGCCATACCATGTCCTGGGTGCTTGTTTTAAACCGTACAGGGCTTTCTTCAATATGCACACATGAGACTCCCTGTCATATGTCTCGAAACCGAGTGGATGCTCTACATACACTTCCTCTTCCACTACACCATTCAAGAAAGCAGTCGTGACATCCATTTGGTGTATCTTCCATTTCATCACTGCAGCCACAGCAAGCACTGATCTGATGGAAGTGTATATGGATATAGGTGCAAAGGTTTCTTCATAGTCTATTCCTTCTTTCTGAGAGAAATACTGAGCCACAAATATTGCCTTATATTTCTCTATGCTACCATCTGCAGCATGCTTGATCTTGTAGATCCATTTGGAATTTACAACTGACTTCCCTTCTAGTCTTGGGACAACATCCCAAACATCATTCTTCATGATTGATTGATATTCTTCAATCATAGCATCCTTCCATTCTTTCTGTTCTTTCGCTTCTTCATAATTGGAAGGTTCTTTATCGATGAAATCAGATAGTAATGCTACATATTCAGAACTGGATCTAGTCCTCTTCCTTTCTCTCAGATTCTCTTTTGGAGCCCCATATCTTTTCGCACCTTGGATAACTTCTCGTACCCAAGCAGGTTTCCTCTTATGAGGATTCTTCTCTGGAGGTGGATCTACAGGTCTTTGTGGTTCTTCAAATTCTCAATATTCTTCTTAAGCTTCTTCATTCATGGTTGTATCATGAATTCTGGGTGCTTCTGCTTCTTCAGATTCTTTAGTAGGTTTCTTTTTGGATTTGTTGTAAGTTGTGTCTTCATCAAATGTCACATCCCCACTAATATCAATCTTCTTGAATCCTGGGAAGTATATTCTATAAGCCTTCGAGCTTTCAGAGTATCCCACAAATATACCCTTCTTTTCTGAAGGAACTAATTTAGTCCTCTTTTCTTTTGGAATGTATATGTACACTGGATAGCTGAATATTCTGAGATGGCTAACTTTTGGTTTCTTGCCGAAGAAGACTTCTTCAAGAGTCTTGTTCTCAAGTACTATGTGTGGAGTACGATTCTGTACATACACCGTTGTTCTGGCATCTTCTACCCAAAGATGCATAGGAATATCTTGATCATGAAGCATTGCTCTTGTAGCTTCCATGATAGTTCTATTCTTCGTTTCTGCAATCCCATTCTATTGTGGATTATAAGGAGTGGACAACTCCCTCTTAATCCCTAAGTCTTTGCATGTCTCTTTGAATTCATTCGAAGTGAATTATCCTCCATTATCTGATTGAAAGGTCTTGATCTTCTTTTTCAGTGTGATTCTTGATCAAGGCTTTGAATTCCTTGAACTTGCTGAATACTTCGTCTTTGTTCTTCATGAAGTAAATCCATGTCTTCCTAGAAAAGTAATCAATAAAAGAAACATAATATACATACCTGCTTAGTGAGATTGATGACATAGGACCACATACATCAGAGTGGATGATTTACAAGATTCCTTTTGCTTTGCTTTTGCTACTTAGAAATGTCTTCTTTGTATTCTTTCCTTTCGCACATCCTTTGCAGACCCCATCATGTTTTGCTTGTATTTCCAGAAGACCTTCAACAGCTTTTCTTGCAAGAGGTACTGCTCTGTAATGCACATGTGCAAGCCTTCTATGCCAAAGTTCATTTAGCTCTACTATGTCATGGACCAAGGCTTGTTATCGATGGCCCTTCAATTTGTAAAATCCTCCTTCTTGTTCTCCAATCACCACTGCATCATCGATAGTCTTTCCTTTTAGCCACATGATGACTTGACCATCTATAAATGTAACCCTCATTCCTTTTGCATCTAATGCATATATGGAAAGAAGGTTCTTCTTGAGTCCTGGTACAAACAATACTTCCTTCATTGTCATATACTTTCTAGAGTCTAGCTTATAGGAGGATTCTCCACTACCTTTTATTGGATATTGGTAGTCATCTCCTAGCTTCACCTTATGAGGCGATTCATGTTCTAATAGTCTCACAAAGGATTCCTTGAATCATGTCATATGTTTGGAAGCCTCGCTATCTATGAGCCAATAATTTCTTCAATGAGTGATGTTTCCTGTGAGAGAGAAAATCAACACATATTCTTCCTAACTTGAAGAATCTTCACTTTCATATCTGGTTATTTTCTTGGATGGTTCATCATCCTCTGCGGCATGAGCATGATGTCTTCTTTTCTTTCTCTTTTTCTTATTCTGTCTTTTAGGACAATTTCTAGAAAAGTGTCCTACTTCATCACATGTATAACATCTGATTTTAGACACATCTTTTCTAGTGTTATCTCTGTGAGAGTGCTTACCTCTAGGGTGATGAGATATTCTTTTGGTTTTCTTGGAGTGTAATGTGAGATCTTGATCTTCACTTCCCATCTTCTCTTCTCGAGCTGCTATCCGAGATTCTTCTTGAGAGCACTCTTCCCATAGTCTGCTGAACTTGAATAACTTCTTTCTAGCACAGATTCCTTGAATAAAGGAGTCCCATGATCTAGGGAGACCATTCAAGGTGGTCATTACAATCTCTCCATTTTCCACTTCTTCATCTACTGCTTCCAGTTGTTCCTTGATCTGAGAAACCCTTGTGAAGTAAGACTGGATTGTTTCTGCATTCTGAATCTTCACATTCTTCAGTTGGTTTCTCAGAGTCATCTTTCGGTTTATGTTCTTCCCTTCAAACCATTTGGTTAGGGCATAAAACATAGATTTAGGTGTCTTTGGGGAGGACACCTATGGTATGATGTGATCCTTGATAGAATCAGCAATGATCCTCTTTGCCATAACCAACTTCTTCTTATGTAAGGCCTTTGCCTCATCTCCCTATAGAACTGGAACCTCCTTATTGATATAGGAGTCCAACTCATTTTCTTCCAGGACCAAGGAGATCCTATACTTCCAAGCTCGGAAGTTATTAGCTCCCTCAATATTTTTATCAAGCTTGGTATGATGAGACATCTTAACTGAGAACCTCAAATGGAAATACAAAAGATTTATATCTTACCAGGTCAAGATGTCGGATCTAGATTTGGAGCTGGAATCCTACAGAGCTAGTTCAGGAGCAGAATAGGATTTTGATTTTCCAGAGTTCTTTCCAACCAAATGCTTTGAATTTGATCCCTAACTTTGATTTTATGGAGGAGATCAATCCAGGCCTGGGCTCACTGAAAAATTCTTCTTCTATGAAAAGCACTAATTTTCGGTAGTAGTGTTGGGTCCAAAACTGAAAATTTTTAGAATTGGATTCTGCTTCGATAGAAAGATGTTCCCTAGTGAAGAGAGTTATTCCAACCTTCTTTTGCTGAAAATATATGGAGAGAGATCCACAAAGTAGGAATCCCTAGTTCCCGCAATTGCACAGTGTCTTCTTCTCAGGTTAGCTCTGATTCCATGTTAGTTTTTAATCATTCAAGATATCATTATGTTAGGATATTTAACTGAGAGAACAACAAGTACAACAATCAAACACAAGAGACAATGAACACAGTGTTTTTCTTCATGGAAACCATAAATGGAGAAAACCCCGCAACTTCCTCAGAGATAAAATCAACACCAAAAGTAAACCCCCAAAACAATAAGATGATCTCCCAACAACAGTAACCTCTTTCTTCCTTGCCCCAGTGTCTTTCTATTCCTCAGCTATGCGCTACAACTGAGTGTGGATGAGTGTGTGCTAAATAGAGAGGCTAGCTCTCTATTTATACTAATTCCTGACATGACTAAAACCCTAGTAGGGCCGACCTCTCTAGGAGAGTCTAATAACCCTAGTGCCCCAGAACTATGGGCAATTTAACCCTTAGACAATAGGAGGGGTACGCACAATAACTTGACATTACTTATTTACATTATATATCCTCCCGATCAGAACATCGGGAACGACATGACACAAGTACATCCCAGAATAAACATCAGGTTACAATAGATAAGAAATACAAGTGAATACATTCCAAAGTTACAATTACATCAACAAGTTGCACCGAGACATTACCAATGTTGTGTAGGATTGTCAAATATCCCTTGGCCATCTTGGGGACTTCTTAGCATCACTTTCCAAAATTGGTGCCTAAGAGGAAAGAAATATAAGACCTTAGCGCTACACTCACTCACCAACACATTACCCCTTACTAAGAGACTATTCAATCTCTGATTCAACCAAGATTTAGATTTTTTTTCTTTAAATTAGCTAGGTTAGACCCTCTCTTACTCTTACTGTCTGCTCTGCCCTACCTCTATCCTCCCGTAGAAACATACCCTATGTTATAATGCTATACTAATGGTAGGTTTGAACAATTCTTCATGAACCTTGAACTTTGTACTTGTAAATATAACTCCACACCAAAATACGAGACCCAGGTCTTAGTGAGGCTCTTATATTCCATTGAAGAAGTAGTGCATCCCATGTGGGGAGTCAGAGTGGAAGGCGTAAACATCCCATAGGGCCTAAAGGGAATTGGAGCTTAAAACTAATTCATAATTAGATAATCAGGGCAGGGCACTTTCACATTCCACTCAAGCAGGATGGAGACATGCTTTATTACCCTTACAAAGAAATAGTTTATTGTAGGTAGTTCAAATGGGGAATATGAACCTCATCGTGATTTTCTCTATCCTTTGCTTCATCATAAATGTGCATTTCATGGTCAAGTAAATTCCTTCATTTTGAAAGTCATAAATCTTGATAAGAATATGCCTTTATGCACCTGTGCATTATAAGAACACTGTAGAATACCAGTCTCTCCAACCTTTTCGATAGGTTTAGTCAATCTCAAAATCTTACAAGAATCTAAATTTTAGTGTACTCTTATTTTAGGTGACCATACATTCTAAGGAAAGATCAATTCTTATCAATGGTTATTTCTCTCTATGAACTATTGTCCAATTATCATGGAAGCTATTTCAGATCCTATACATCTCAACACAAAGCTGATATATATTTTGTTATACCTAATAGTTTGCAAGTTTTTCATGCTTAACCAGTTGTCCTGCCTTTCAAATAACTGGTATCATCACCTAAAATACAAATATACAACCCTTTAAAGGTTTATCTAAAGACGCAATGTTGTAGGAGTAGGATATTTCTCTTTATATTTGCAACATGACTCTTTAATTATTGAATCCACTTTCAGGTGCCCTTATAGCCAAGGAATAATGATTCACAAAGCATAACTCCTCCATACAAAATGTTACCTTTGAAATAGTAAATGATTCAATGCTAAATACTTGCAATACTTGCAATTCCCCAAGTCAAAATACTTGCAATTCTTTGAATTCTAGGTCTTGAGATCATTTTTGCAAGAAATTAGAGTGCATAGGGAGTCAAGTCTCTAATTTTGCAAATGATAATCATCCAGTATCCATTAGCAATAAGTTTCTGAATCTTCCTGGCTCTTAGAATGTTTATCACTTGATTTAAAGCTAAAATAGGCTTCACAATAACAGAAGAAACCTTTTGCAGTTTGATCACAACCATAGACCTGCTTATTATGGAACCTTCTCAAAGAAAAGGTGAATATACTTTGCATAATTTTAAGTTTATTAATTATCTTGAAGCAATAGGTTGTGTCTTAATTTTGATATCCCATGATCAGGAACATCTGAAACACCTTGAAGCTCATGGATTCTTAATATTGCAGTAGAAAAGAGGGAAATTTTTGTTTCTAACTCTTTGTTTTTGATGCAGTGATGGCATTGGGATTCGAAATCCTTTCAGGAAGGACTCTTATTTGGACTATGAGAATGATAGTGATGAAGAATGGGAAGAGGTACTCATCACTAAATCTCTTTGGTAAGAGTATTTGTAGTATTTTTATTAGATTTAGTTATAGGGAAAATTGTACATAGCTCTCAGGAATTAGTTTATCATAAATACTAGTTACTGGTAAGTTGTAATAGTAATAATTATGTAGTTTGTAGATTGATATCTGTCATAAATTTGTTTTAATATCATCATTGTTAAGCAATAACAACTTCTTAAAGGGCGCTAAATCAATGGTAGAGCACCTGCCTAATTATAGGCAGGAGGTTGGTGGTTTGATTCCTCCATGCCCTATCATAAATTTATGACTATAAAAATGATTAAATTCGCATATATATGACTATTAGGTGATAATTTCCTGTATCTTAGTCGTATTTAGCTTAGTCATTAATATGTTAACATCTAGTAGTTTATTTAGTCGTATATTTGGTCATTAATGGTTGCAATCAGTGACTAAATCAGCGACTAAATAAATGACTAACTCAGTGACTAAATCAATAACTAAATCAATGGCTAAATCAATGACTAAATCATTAACTATCAATTACTAAATCAATGGCCAAACATTGACTATCAACGACTAAAGCATTGTCTATCAATGACTAAATCATTGTTTATCAATGACTATATCAATGACTAAATCAATGACTACTAAGTCAAGCTATTAATGACTAGTGAAATACGACTAGCTATAGGATAGTGGAAATTTGCTACTATTAGTCACTGACTAAAAAATAGTCATTTATAGCCTGATTTTAGTCATTGTTTTAGTCATTAATTTCTCATTTTCTACTAGTGTATTGATGCCTTGATCACAACATTCAATATGAATCATAATCGAATATATTAGAACAACACTTGTCAATTAGTAAAGTGATAAAAATGAAATAAAATATAAAATATTCCAAACATTTCATGTATATGATACATAGACAATTTGATCCATACCTTGGCGCTCTGAAAATATTAGATATTGCGTCTTCCATAGAGGACATGTCATTATTTTCAGTTTTAATCTAGTCTCTTCTTTCCCATTGAAAATATGATTTCAGTAGTATGATACCTATGGTTCTTAGAAAGGGATTGTCTATACTCATCAAACATATCCTTTCCTAATCTTTTTGAATGAAGAGATTTCATCTGAGGACCACAAATTTGGAGACCATTGTTTAATTTATAAGGGGTTGAGATATGAGGGATAAAGGGTTAACATGTTAATGGTTGAAGGGTAAGGGGTTAAAGTTTAAGGGGTAATTAAGGGTCAGGGGATAAAGGTACTTAATGGTTTAGGGGTTTATAAAGGGCCAAGGACTAAGGGATTATGATTTAACATGTTATTGGTTGTACATGGGTTATGGGTACTTAGTATTTGGAATTTTATATAGAGCATCCAACTTAACTGAGAGGGAGAAACAAAGACAACCAATCAATGATAAATCTTGGGAAATTTATTAAGATGCTTATGAATATGTTGAAAAAATATAAAAAAAATGTTACTTTTCTTAAAATGTAGAAATAGAGACACTTTATGAGATATATAGTCACAACCAATAAAAATAACCTATTCTTATTCCACCTTCATCATTATCTCATATTCTTTCATGAGTTCACTTGGTGACCATGACTTTTAAGCCGATGGAAACTTTCACACAACTTGGAGACCACAATTTAATTTAGGGTTTGAGAGATTATATATCCATTTGATCCCTAACCCTTCACTCACCCCTAACATATATACCATTAATATCTAACCCTTTATTCGCTAACCCTTGACCACGTAGATCCTATCCCCTAATCCTTAACACCTAAACCCCATCCCCCCTAAGCCATTAAACCCCTAGATCATAGTGGGGATGGATGACATTGGTGCCAAAATAAAAAGTGTCCTATGCCTAGGAAATCCATGTCAGGTGGAGTATTTCCATTTAGTAAGTGAAAGAAAGAAACTTGAATTGGTAAGGAAACTTTCATAGATGGGCTGATTTTGATAAATAAAAATGGTGGGAAAACATATAGACAAATGATTTGCACAATGAATGTCTATACCTATATGCTAGGGTATTGAGTACACCCAGGGAGAACCCCCAACTTTCATTTATTGAAAAATGGATATCTTAATATCTTATCCTACACACACAAAACAAATTCCAGAACATGGCAATGCTTAAAAAATTGAATCCAATGGTAGAAATAGTGAGATAAATACACCTCACGTGCCTTTGTATGGGCCAAAATGTGGATTATTAATTTGCACATTCAAGTTTGGAGTAAGACGATAATGTCTAAACATTAATTTTGTTATTCTAAGAGTTTCAAATATCCTTTTTAGATTTCATCTCCATTGTGTTAGTCCACACTATTTGATCTTTCCTTTTATCCATTAAGTTTTCAATTTTTGGGGGAATTTCAACTAGAAAAAACCCCTATATATGGGTCCACAATGCAACTGCATAACTAATGAAATAATACCCACACAATCCTGTGTGGATAAGGTTTGAATAGTCATTCACCTATGTAGTTGTTGAAACTATAGGCCATACAGTTTTAAGAATATGGGGATTCTGATATGCAAGCCAGTTAGTACGGAACTAGAGCGAGTAGGTGGAAGATACTCTAAAGAAACCTACCTAAAGGGATGTTATTTCATATGGAATAATGTCCCCATGTGGTGTAGTGAAGGTATTTTAAATTCCATTGATGTGATTGAGCCTACAACTCCTAGACAAGATCATCTAAATGTGGAATTTGATTGGGTACTTTTAGGTCTTGCACAAGATCTATAGTTGCCAATGTAAGGTATGTATTTTTTGAGTGGGTTAGCTTCTTATGGACAAGAAATCAACTTAAATTATACTCTATAAGGAATCATAACATTAACCAAATTAATGGAATACCACTACAAGCATAGGGAAAACAAGAAATATGGACATGTCTCAGTAGAAATAATAGAGTTATTGTTCTCTACTGCATAGGCCACATGATTGTGTATATTAGATACTCTTTTTCACCATCCAGGTTCAAGAAATATGCACGTATTAATTATGGGGTGGTTCCCATATGGGAAAGTATTTGACTAGGTATCACCATGGATGATGATGGTGTACATCTACCTAGGGAATGTAAGAAGGTGGTCAGGTTGGGGGGTTCATTTTGGGGCCTCATATGCTTTTTAATTTTAAAGTGTTTCACATCTATCTAATCACATATTGTAGTCAAAATAGGGGCACATGACATCCCTACATGACTTACTAGAAATAAATTATGACATTAATTAGGAAGTAGAAAGATTGGTCTAGAGTTTAATCATCAATTATTTATTGTTTCGAAGCAATAAATAATTGTGATCTAGGAGTTCCCATATTAGGGAATAGAATTCAATGGATTTCAAAGACATAATCTAGAACTAGAAGTGATAGTATTGATTTACAAATACCTAATTAAAAAATAGCACCAACCTCTCTTATGCCAAAAAACCATGTATTTTGAATTGTTTTGTAAAAGGAAGTAACGTTCCAACGAACACTATTTAGGAAAAGCATAAGAATCTTGGATAAGAGTTCAGTCGCGGTAAGCTAGTAAGGGTGGGAGATTCATATGAAGTTACGGATGAGAGAGTCATACCAAGTTACATAAGTGGGAGGTGGATTTCATGAGCCGATTGGTATTTTTGGTCAATGGAGGGATCCATTGATTTCAACACTTTCTAATAACGACCAATCGCACTATTGGGTTTCTCATACGCATTTGCAGAAGCTCATATCGCTCTCACTCCAAGAACATCACTATAGAAATAAGCACTCTACGAGACAACAAACTTGCCTCTCATCTCACTTCACATCGAAGATAAGAATGTGTAAGATGGCAAGGAGACAACAAACTTGCTTCTCATCTCATTTCAATTCAAATATAAGAATGTGTACACAATGGAAAGGATTCAAGTTCGTATATTTGCTTTTGATCTATTTATTTACTGATCATGTTAGTTTCACGATCTTCTTGAAATTTATGTGGGTTGGATTTTTTTTCTATTCTTTTGATTGAAATCCGACCAAAATCATATAAATTTTGTGAATTTTGATGTGGAGTGAAAAAAAGCTTGCACTGATCTGAATTGTGTTATAATTTTAAAGGTTTTTTTAATTTAAATATTATTATCATTAAATGTGCTAAATTTGGTCAATTTCTGCTAGCTTACTTGATTAAGGTGTGGGCTTCTGTTTTTAAGACAACCTAAGTTCAATATCCTTGGGGGTGATCTAGTTGGGAGAAGACACCAAAAATTCCATCCATGTTAAGGGTTGGTGTGTTCTAGGCCGGGTGTGATCCACAGGTGATTTTCACGACTTAGATGCCCTTGGATTGTGGTTTCTTAGCCAATGGTTGAAATGTAATCGCCCCGAGTGACGGACAGTTCTAACAAACAAACAAAAAATGTGCCAAATTTGCATTTTATTACAAATTTACAAAAAGGATAATAAGTGAATTATGATCTCATCAAATAATTCAATGTTCAATTCATAGTTTGAGAGAGAGAGAGAGAGAGAGAGAGAGAGAGAGAGACTGTCAATTATGAGCAGGTACCTAATGTATAAGATCAAAATAAACACCATGGGATACAAGATGCTTCTTAAGATTGCACCATACTTTAATCAAAACCATCAATGCCTCAAGTGAGGTTGGCATAAGCATGCCAAGTCTTAACTACAACATTTGGGAGTCAAGGAAGAGGCCAGTCTATAGAATAGTGATAATATTAAAACTATTAGTGCATCTAATTTTAAGGAGAAGTTGTGGTGCAATAAAGAGTTATAGGATAAGAGAACGTTAAGATATTATAATGAGGTTGTCAACATTAATATAAAATATCAAAAGCATCTCTTTGTTTTTACTAACATAAAGAAGAAAATAAACATTGCTAAAATAATAGGAAACTCTTATGACCTTCATAGTAAAACGGGGCATTTGATCATTCCCAAAACATTGTGGGATGAAAGAATTTGTTCCTAAGTGATCATGCTCTAGAAAGTGTGCTTGTTTATGTTTGTATAAACAAAAAAGACGTAAGGGAATAAGGGAATATGGGTGTTTCTATTACAACAGGAAAAAATTATACCCATTTATTGGTTATATATGATTAAAATATTCCTTTGGGGAATAAGTCCCTAATTTATTCTCTTGGGCATGTGAGACCCCTAATACCCATACTAAATGTTAAAAACCTACTAATGACACCAATATCCCCACTGAAATGAAAATGATAAATACCCTAGAAAGGTACTTTGGGGTGGTTTGATGTAATAACCCAAAAATTCGTAAAAATTTAAAAATTTTCATGTAACATAAAAGGTCAAGGTTGTCATTGCCAATGAACCAATAAATGTTAGCGAATACTCAAACAGTCATAAATAACAAAGAGCATTATATTTCTTTACCTCTATATAATTTATTAGTTTATCTTGAAGTGATATGCTAAGGATGTTAAACACAACAGTTTATTTTTTAGAAAGCCAGAAAGGAAACTACATCTTACTCTGATACTAAGTGTGTTATTACTTTCTTTTGTCAAGTAGGAAACAATATTAGATGAGATCAGGGCTTACTTATCTTACAGCTAACGCAATGGAATGATACTTCTTTTACAAGTTCTAAATAGGTAATTAGTGTGGTTACCAGTAAAATATCCAGATCGAGTATAATATTCAACTAGCATAGGATAAATGCTAGTAAAAATGTTTGTTTGCAGCTTGACCCTGAAGGAGGTATTGTTGCTAAAACTGCATAAATGATGGTAAAAACAATACTATGAAAGGATGGGTTATGTGTAGTCAAGTTTAACACTATAGCACTTGATCCAAAATAATCTCCCTTCTTGTATTTGCTTATCTTTCATTTTGGGGATGTTATAGATAAGTACAGTTCTACTGCTGCCAATAAGAGTTTAGTGGCCTAAATAATTTCATAAATGAGAAGATATGTTATACATACTTGCATCCATAACTACATCTTTGTCGTTTAGAGATTGGAATATGGTATTGTTCTTATCTATTTGAGTTCTATTTAAACATTAAATACTCTATGTTAGTAATTCTTCTAAGTTCATCTATTCTTACCTAGTTCTCTTAGTATATAAACCTTGTTTTATATGAGCTTCCGATTGTAATGGATATATTGTAATTTCCAAATGTATTATTATATTAACTCCAGCTTCAGGATTCTTTTATGAATAGTTGTATTCATGTAATGGTTTATTTTCCTTGATTTGTATAATATCGTTATCAATGGTAGGTGTTAAAACAAAATTAGAGGAAATATTATAAACTCTAAGGTTATAGTTAAACTATGCACAAAACCCTATTGTAAATGAACACCTTCCAAAATACAAGATCTATGGTTATGTACTTTTATGGAAGGTAAATTTATCTCCATCGTTGGGGTCTTATTACTATCAAATAAAAGCATTATTTATTACTAAGAAGAATATAGATAGAATATTTAAAGTTCCAAGGTCTCTAGTAAAATGAGCACTTTTCAATTTTTAAAACCTTGTGGTTATAACCAAAGAAATCAAAACAAGGAAAAATATTGTTACTATGCAATAATGTGATAAGGTTTTGACTTAACTCCCAAATGATTTGTGCAGGTTTACAATCGAGACTTTCCACTATAGCCTGATACCCATAATTTGTAAATTATTGGTGGACACGTGGTTGGTGATTAGAGCTTAGGGTTTTTCGTTGACTTGAAACGCCATATAACTGGCCTCAACCCTAAAAATGCGCTTTGTTTTGTCTGGGTTGTGGAGTGGTCGAGTCGAGAGCTCGTGGCCTCCATGCTTGATGTCGATCCTTCATTAAAAAGCATGCAGACCTTTGATAGCCTTTTGAGCTGGTGTAAAAGGGTGAGTAAGCAGTCTTGCTGCCATCGTGAGGTGGTTTTTAACTGAGCTGAGAGTATTGTGGGTTTATTTTCGCCTTCACGTTATTGTGGGAGTTGGAACTCTAAATTAGTGAAGAGTGCGATGGGGTTTGTTCACTATGTGGACTGAGTTCTTAAGGACTGTTCATTCCTCCATGAGGGTTTTGGTTTTATCTTGCCGCGGTCTGACACTCCATCTCGAATACTGCACACTGTGCATGTTTATGTTGGAATGGTTCCACTTCAGTTTGTAATTCTCATGAGGAAAGCAGCATAAGACTACTATATCCAGCAGCTACATCGTGCTCTAGGTAAGAATTTCGACAGGTTTTATTGCTTTGAATAAATTTAGTTTTATTTATTTATTTATGGATATTAGTATTAACCCACATCTTCTTTTGGTCTTTTTGTACAGGCTCATCATGGTGGCTCGAAGTATTATTAACTTCATCAACAGAGCTTTCATGAAGGCTTTGAAACTGGTAAGCTTCGGTTTCACCTGGGGGTTTTCTCCTGCATAGTTGTGAGGTGGATTTTTATGGAACTTCCATGTGTTGTGGTTGTTGGTTCGGCCGGTCTTTAGTTGCTCTGTTTGTTCTTTTTAATTTCTGTTTTTAAAAACTCTAGCGGTTGTTTGTAATGGGTGACTCGGGCTCTTTCAACTGAGACTTAAAGGAGTAAATTCAGGTTTTTTTCCAGTCACGATGAACTTATAAGAGTAAAGTTGTAACTAGCTTTAAGCCATGACTCTTACTGTCAGGCCAATGGGTTGTTAGATGCGGAAATGTTTGGGTTTTTAAAAGAATATTTGATGGTCATGGTTAAAGTAACTCTCGATTTGGTGAAGGGATTTTGTAGCCAAAAACAGATGCTTGTTTTTTTAAAATTTTGTGTACTCTGTTAGAATTAAGAATAGTTTTTTATCACGCTTTTAAGCCTTGACAGTTAATGTAAAAGGCTGCAGGCCTAACTATGTTTTTTTAGTTTGTTTATAATACTTAAGGAATTTTGCACAGCTTAAAGCTGAAATTCGCAGTATCTTTGTATTTTGTTTCTTATTAAAAAGAGTGCGAGTTGATAATATTTGGTTAAGAATTATTTTGATAGCACTAAAATTAATAATACTGCAATAAATTCTAAAAAATAGTAATGTATTTCTTTTGTGGAATTTTCTAAAATAAACTACTAGGTTTTTGGTATTATAAATTTTGAATTTATTTTGTTATGAAGAAGAGATCTTTTGTAACCCTAAATCTTTTTAATGCTTTAAAGACTAGTATTGTTGTTTCAGTAAACCTAGTTTACATTTTCCCATAAATAAACTAACTGAGTCACTATTTAAACTATAATACTATTTCAGTAAGTTAAACCTAGTTTAAATATTCTACTATTCCTATATTATTTATTTAGATCTACTTACTAGATTTATAATTTGTAACTTTACTAGTTTTACTGTATAAAATATTATACATACTAGTGTATAATATTTAAATTTGTTCTTCTGCCTTTAATTAGTTAATTTAAATACTTTCAATAGATAATACAAATACAACCAAAATTCTATAAATAAATATACCTGCTGTACTAGAGTACTTCCTTGCAAAAGGTGTGGAAAAATATAGTTTAGGTAATTTTTTCTATCTATCAAATTACTCAGAAACTTCTTTACTTCTTTACTGATTTACCCTAACCTAGTTAATTACTAATTTTCACAGCATATATAATTTTTCCTATTTATCCCTTAACACAGATAAAACAACAATATACTATATTAATGAAAACTCTTAAACTTTCCAGATGGAGTGAATAAATAAAATAACTGAATTTAAACAAGTAGAACCTGTAATATAGATGAGGTGACAATAGCTTAAGGAGGCTGTTCCTCCCAACCAACTCTTGGAGAAGAGCTGGACTGCACTTCTTAGCACGTCGGAGCTTGTCTCCTGGTCCTCCTGGTAGAGTACTAGGTGAGGGATGTAGTTTGGAGATCCTCTGCAACTCCACTAAGTGTTCAGTAGTAACTCAGTTATGCTTACAGTAGTATGAACTCAGCTTAGAATAGCTGCACTAGTTCAGTCCTCATCACTTATCCCCTCAAACTTACTTCAGCTAGTCCCCTCCATCGAATTCACATGTGCACTTCATTCATTCAGAATGATCACAAATCCAAAATGAGCAGCCTCAGCTGTCTTCAATGAGAATTTTTATTAGCATGCCTAGGTGTTTTGGGTCAGTTTTTACTTAATGAGCCACCTACTCGTGTTCCACTTTCTTGGGGAATCATGACCACAAAAATAGGGAAATTTCCACCTCTAGAAGTAGTTTGAGGATGCTGCCACATGTCAATCTGATCTCAACCGAGTCTGCTCCACCAAGTGACCAGTAAACACTCATTTAACAACTTCCCAAAGTTGTTGTCTCATATTTTATTTATTTATTGATAAAATATTCTGCAATACATTAAATTATCCTTGACCCCACTTGGTCATTAATTACAAACTTTAACATAATGTTCCTCAATAACATAAAGCTGTTTTTCAAATTGGGGCATGTGACATTTGATGTATTGTTCTTATCCCTAGATGCTTATAATCTTCCTCTAGGGACTAAGGAATAGGTTACTTCCAATGACCATATCCAAATCTCAGAGACCTGCATCTAGTGCTAAAAATCTCCTAATGGCACCTATATCACCACTTGAAGGCCAATGATTGATTTCATGGGTCATCTGTATTGATTCATGGAATCATTCATGAATCTTAAGCCCTAGAAGCTGCCTTTAGAGCCTAATTCCTGAGTTCTATCCCATATCCCCACTTAGAGGCCAATGATACACTTAGGAGATCATGTGTGATGGTTCAAGGTGGTGTTTTTGTCCTTAGATGCATAGAAGATACCTTTAGGTCATAAGGCCTAAGCTTCCTCCTGTAACCATGTATTCCCCCCATGACATATTCATTGTGCTAGAAACCTTCTAATGTGGCCCATATCCCCTTCCAAAATCCAAATGTTCAAAAATAGGTCTTATGTGGTGGTTTGAGGTCTCATTCATGGACTTTGAGTATTAGAAGCTATCTTTTAGGGAAAGGTTTGAGTTTCCTCCCCTAAATATGGCGAAGGCACTAAGACTCATACCTAGCAATGAAAACATCCTAATAGTCCACTAATCTATACTTTGAAACAAGTGATACTCACAATAGGTTAGGTGTGGTGCTTAGAGCCCTAATGACCCCTACTTAGTGATCAAACCTCAAAATGTCATCAATATTCCCACTCAAAGGGTAGCCTTTGTTAATTAAAAAATTTCCTCCAAGGGTGATTTGCATGCCATCAATATGTTTGTTGTGCACCAGGAATGTGTCTAGAGGTCTATCCATTGTCATAAGAGGACAATAATGGATCTTATTCCATAAAAACCATTTCTCGAGCCCAATCACCATGAAAAACACTTGCAAACTCTAGCACATGCCATCTCTTTGGGGTCTTTGGCATCAAGGTTGGATATATATGCCATTAACAAATTTTGCAAATCACGGATGGGTCGCAAGGCCTTGAACATGGCCAAGGGAGGAAAGAAAGTGCCTAGAGGATACTATTGAATCTTATCAGATTCAACAACCTTGAATGATCCCTTTGCACCATCACATCATCCCTTTGTAGGGGTTCTAGGCCTTTGAGTGGGATACATGTGTTCTAGGTAGGTTTTTTCCATTTGAAATAGGTTTGGACAGTGCCACATGGTAAATGGAGTAAACAAGGGATTTAATCCCAAATTAAACCTTCTTAAGATCAAATTCCATGAACAAACCTTAGACATAAAAACATGATCCCTTGAAATGTGGTATTTTTCGTAAGCGCTAGATATGGGTGCCATTAAGATGTTTAATGCACCATGGATTTGTCTTGAGCCTTAACCATAGTCACGATAGGGAAACACCATCTTAAGTCCCTTTACATTGGTTGGAGGAGAGAACGTTATCCTTAATCGTTAAACATATTTTCTCGGGCTCAAGCACCATTGACGCACCCTCAAAGCTCCACATATGATCTCCATTTATTAAGAATCCCCTCACCAAAAATGATTTTCATACCATCAATATGTTAATTGTCCAATAAAATATATATGTGTCTAAAGATCTACACCAACAATAATGGGCCTTGTTCCCATAAGACAATAATAATAACAATACAATAAATATCCTAATATATTATAAGTTACTATCTCAACAACTACCTCCCCATGTGTTTCAAATTGATAATCAAGAACTTTAAAGTGATAGTATTTCTTTTCATAGACATAATTGAAAAATCTCAACAACTACCTCCCCATGTGTTTCAAATTGATAATCAAGAACATGTGTTTGAAATTGATAATCAAGAATCATGTGTTTCAAATTGATAATCAAGAACATGTGTTTGAAATTGATAATCAAGAATTTTGAAGTGATAGTATTTCTTTTCATAGACATAATTGAAAAATCGCACCAGCTCTCTTTGTCCCAAAAATATATATATATATATATATATTTTGAGATCTTTCGTAAAAGGAAATAACTATGGAAAGAAGACCTTTTAGAAAAAGGCTTAAGAATCTCGGATAAGCTCTTTGTCACGGTAAAGTTTCCAGCGATGGGAGAGTTGTATCATAGCAAGTTACACGAGTGGATGGTGGATTTCATGAGCACATTGGGATCATCGGTCACTGGAGGGATCTATTGACTTCAACACTCTCTTATACATACCACATATTTTTTAATTATTCGTTTAAGTTGACTTATTAATATTTGAATCAAATCTTATATATACATTTATGTTTATGTCACTCCTTTTTCAACTATAAACATATCATACTTCATACTTTAAATTAATTAGGATAGATGGTTCAACTAGTAATCTAAATAATGCATGTTAATCATTTGTTATTTCAAACATAAATTTTGTCTTTATATTTAAATTGATTATATTGATTATACAAGGATTAAACTCTCTACCCAATCATTTGCATCGATCGGACTATCAACACTGCGTGATGTGACAGCTGACGCAAGCTAGACCGTCTGATCGATGCAAATGGTCGGGTAAAAAGTTTACTCAGTTTTTTTTATTCACCCATTCGTATTCCTCTTTGTAAGCATTTTCTATATATAATATTGAGTTACAAGTTACCATATAATGACATCACATAAACGTCACTGTACATAATCGAGAATTAGCACTCATATGATTGCATTTCAAAGACGTAATGAGAAATTGCACTAATATTGACTTTGAGCTCTTTTGTAATAAGCAAGAACATGAACATTCAAGATTTTCTTTCTTTACACATGTAAGTGGATAAGGGTTGTCACGGTAAGCAACCAAAGATAGGAGAATCATATCAAGTTGGATGGAAGATTTCAAATCCAAACGATTGGAAAATTGGCGTCATTAAACCCTACTTTGACTATAGGCTTTTACATTATCTAAATAAAAGTTCGAAAGTCTCAGAATGACTATTCATAAATAGTCTCCATGACCAAACACGCTAATGGGTTTGGCCCGGACGCATTTGCAAACTCTCATATCCCTCTCACTCCATGCACATCGCCATAGCAATAAGTCTTTCACCAGACAACAGACTTGCTCCTCATATCACTTCAGTTCCAAGATAAGAGTCTGTAAAATGGGAAGAATTCAAGGTCTGACGCTATTCTGGGTCTGGTTGCTTTCAATCTATTTACTGATCATGGTAGTTGCAGGAGCTTCTCCAAATCTGGGTAGAAGCAGCTTCCCAAAGGGTTTCAAATTCGGTGCCGGGTCAGCTGCTTATCAGGTTCTACCCACATGACTAGATTCATCCATTGTATTCTGTAACCCTATGCTTGTTCGTTTCCCTGATAATGATTAGATTCATAAATTCTATTTTTTTTACAGGTGGAAGGGGCTGCCCGTGAGGGTGGGAAAGGCCCCAGCATTTGGGATACATTCTCCCACATTCCAGGTTTTACTAACAAACCCATTATCAATATGAAGAGTTGGGTAGTTTAATTCAGTGGTGTGATCTCTTATTTGGTGTTATTGAACGTTGATGCAGGTAAAATGGCCGATGGAAACAATGGGGATATTGCAGTAGATCAATACCACCGCTATAAGGTACAAATAAATAAAACTACTTGAAGAATTGAAGCTCTTTTGAGCGTTGATGCAGGAATTAATTCATTTGTCATCTGAATGCAGGAAGATATTCAGCATCTCAAATACATGGGAATGGACATATATCGTTTTTCTATCTCCTGGCCGCGTATATTTCCAAGTAAGTTGAATTAGGGTTCCGTATTACATCTACATATGAATCTACAATGTGTTTTCCGTCTTTTCAATTTTGTATTTTTCTTTACAGAGGGCTCTCCAAGACATGGGCGAGTCAATGAAGAGGGAATCGCTCATTATAATAATCTCATCAACGAGCTGCTCAAGAACGGTATTTAAAAAACAAATGATTCGCTTGCCTTTGCTAGAAATTTACATGTATTTGGCTTTCTATACACATTGATCTGAGTTGAGTTTTGATGCAGGTATAGAGCCTTTTGTTACACTGTTTCACTGGGACATGCCGCAAGCTCTAGAAGACGAGTATGGGGGATTCCGTAGCAAAAAAATCGTGTAAAAATTCTTGCCACAATTCTCTTCCAGTCACCTAAAACGTGCCTAAAACATAAAAAACATGCTAACTATGATATTTTGATTTCCAGGGAGGATTTTGGCATATTCGCTGAAGAATGCTTTCGAGCTTTTGGAGACCGTGTCAAGTACTGGGTTACTATAAACGAACCGTTTACTACCTGTTATTTTGGCTACGATGCGGGGCTTCACGCACCAGGCCGCTGTTCACCTGGATTTGGAAATTGCACAGCCGGAAATTCTGCAACAGAGCCTTATATTGTAGCCCACAATATGCTCCTTGCGCATAGCGCCGCTGTAAAAATATATAGGGCCAAGTACCAGGTATGGTTATTTCAATTTTTCAATCAGGGAACAAATATTGAATATGGGGTCATAAAGCTCTTGACTAAATGCTTGGAAAATAAATTTCAGAGAAAGCAGAAAGGTTTCATAGGCATGACACTTGTAGTGAGCTGGATGGAGCCATTCACAAAGTCTTTGCCTGATAAACAGGCTACCCAGAGAGCAATTGATTTCAGAATAGGATGGTACGTTTTACATATTATGCAGGTTTCAGTTTAGGGTTTAACAGTTTACAATTATAAAAAATATAGCATAGTTATGTTAATAAATCACGAGCACCAAGATTAAAAGGAAACAGACAAAATTAGAAATTTTATTAATCGGAAGGTTTATTAATGGGAAGGTGTAGCCATTGTAATGAGGCAGCCACTTATTTATTTCATTAACAATATACTCTAGAATGATTTGTATAACTGTTGTATAACCGTTTAGTTACAAACCAAATTACTTTTTAATGGAAGGGTTAATTTTCTCTTAAAGGTATTCCGCCATTAAAGGTGCTTCATCATGTTGTCTTATCACCCTTTTAAAGTATCCTTCCTAGTTGGATTCACCAGTTCCTGGATTTTACCTCTCCAAACTCCATAATCACAGGTTTCTCTATACGACAATCCATATACGTACTGTATTTTATTAATTGGAGAGTTCCCCAAACTCCTTAATCACAGATCTCTCGAATCACTTATTGAACAATCCATATACATACTATATTTTATTAATTGGAGAGTGCAGCCATTTCACTGAGGCAGCCACTTATTTATTTGACTATAATATACAAAAGAACCTTTTACATAACTATTTGATTATAACAATAGCATAACAGTTTAATTACAAACTAAACTATCAATTGAAGCCTTAATCTTCAACAAAAAGTTGTGCATGAATAAGAACAAACAACTTATTGTGACACTTAACTTGTGATATACAGTGTGTTCACCAACCACAATCTTATATTGTGGTCTATATTTTGTTACCCTGACAAGTTAAATAGCTATGGTAATAATAATCATGCTATATGATTGATTACAGGTTTTTGGATCCATTGACATCAGAGAAATACCCGGATTCTGTGAGACTTAGATTGTGGTCTATATTTTGTTACCATGACAAGTTAAATATCTATGGTAATAACAATCATGTTATATGATTGATTACAGGTTTTTGGATCCATTGACATCAGGGAAATACCCGGATTCTATGAGAATTTTAGTTGGAGCACGGTTACCACAGTTCACCACTGAAGAGGCAAAAGAGCTGAAGGGCTCCTTTGATTTTCTTGGCTATAACTACTATTCGGCAGAATTTATAATCGACAATCCAATTCCACCAAATCCTCGAAACACGGATTACATTCTAGATGCCCGTGCTATCGTGACATGTAATCTTACTCAACAAACCCATTTAAATGGAAAGTCAATAAGCCAAGTTCGATTCCTCTATGTTTCATGATATCAATTTTTTTTTCAATGGGTTGGTGTTTGTTTTTCAGATGAAGTAAACGGAGTTTACATTGGATCAGCTGTAAGCAACTTGGGATTTTTTTCTTTTTCTAAGTTGATTACTGGAGTTTTCATTCATAAGTGGATTAGTGAAGTACTCCAAACAATTTAAACGGGATTTAGATTTATATAGATCACTATCCATATGCAGGAGGGTGTGAGCGCTTTCAGGTCTTACCCGGCTGGAATAAGGAACATAATAATCTACACAAAGAATCGCTATAACAACCCTCCCATATACATCACAGAGACTGGTATGTAGCTGTTAAGCTTCACTTTTTGAGTGAAATTTTTTATCTCTCAAAATATTGATCTGATGATTAAAGACAATATTAATTTCATCAGGATATGTTGATTCTGACAATGGAACAACCCTGCTTGAACAAGCTTTGAATGATTCCAAGCGAGTGAAGTACCATTCCGAACATCTATCTTACGTACTTCAAGCCATCAGGTATATTTGTTGTGAATTATGTAATGATACTGAAGTTGTTATGGGAAGTTTTGTTTACAGATCTGGATTTGAATGCTATAAAATGAATGCACAGGGAGGGAGCGGACGTGCGAGGTTATGTGGCTTGGTCGCTTCTGGACAGCCTTGAGTGGTCGAGTGGATATAGTTATCGATTTGGTTTATATTATGTGGATTACCATGACAATTTGAAACGATACGCAAGGGCATCTGCGCACTGGTTTAAACACATTCTCAACATATAGCTCATTTAGGTTTGGCAATACATCTGCGCCCGAGTTATGATTTTGGCTAATAAATTTCAATGTGCCAAATAATTCATAGGTTTTATTAAAATAAAATTAATGTTATGATCCTAATCCAATATTTGAACAATATGGCCAGTGCCGGCGTACATATACACCTTACCTGAAACATATTCAGGTGCTCGTGAGAGTTTTTCCTTTCTGCAATCCAAGCTATAACAAGCTTTGCATCCACAAATACATGAAGATTTTTAATTTTTTTGTCCACTTCTAAAATTAATAAAAGCATGAAAGGATTCAATTCTACAAAGTTATTTGTGACGTGCCTCAACTTATCTCTCTATTGCTTTTTGGATATATTTAGGCAAGTATATGACTCATGTTCCAGTGCACCTATGATACTTTGCTTAGAACTATTTAAAAATGACCATGAAACATGGCAATTTATCTCCTCTTTTTTTACTTATTGAATACAACTTGGTTTACTAAGTGAACTTGTTGCATAATATTAAATAATATCCCTAATTTCACTAAATATTGGAAAATTCCTTCTAAAATTGTATTGTTGAAACCTCTCCCAATATACTTTTCCAATTAAGAAAAGCCTTAGTTTCACCATATATTGTAGGTATCCATTTTTATCAACCCATTTTTAATACCCCTTTATATCATATTATCAACTTGTAACAAGCGTGATCCCTAATGCATCTTAGTATAAACAAACATGATGTTAAATAAAATAATATTACAATTCTAATAATGAGATCACCAAGATTGCATGGGCGAATGATCAATTTGGAGTGTTGGACAATGGAAGACCCAACAAAATAGTAGCTGGGAGTAAAAGAAATCCCAATAAAGAGATCAATTTATCAAAGAATGTAAAATATTGTTAATCTAATAGTTAGTGCAATTCTTAGAAAAGATGAGAATTGCAGATATTCCACACCACATCCTACCAATCTACCAATTTATTTCATGTAAATACAAGTATAGTCATAGAGAGATCATGTTTTCTATAAGCTTAATAAATTAAATTCCATAAAAATGTAAAATTGAAACCCTATCATGGATGGAATTCCCTACCTTCCTATCAAAACAAACATAATTGATGTTTGAACTTAAATGAACATATAAAAAAAAAAAAAAATTCTCTTAATTTTCAATAACACCATACAATCATGCACATAACTTGGATTATGTCATTCAGAAGATTCAATGAATTGCCTCCACTTCCTCTACATTTATTCTTGCAATAAATGGAATTAACAATATTTAGTTACCTTATCTTGGGTTATATCTATTTTTTTCAACTTTATAGGAGAGGGAAAAATATTTATTGTCAACCTTCAAGCATGTAATAGTTCTAAAGATACACAAATGGTGAAACTTAAATGATAACATTTCATGGTAGCCATATCACATAGGGTATGAAAATAAGGATTTAGATTTCACATATTAAGAGAGATGCCTTGCATATAAGAATTGAAATTACAATTAGGAAAGTGACAAATATAACTCAATCTAACAACTATTCCTAACTAGAGATGTGAAAATGTTAAAGAAAAATACAAAAAGTTGAAATAAATAATTAGTTATGAAATATTTATCTAACTTTTCTTGGTTCTAGTGAGCCAAGAAATGTTGATCTCACTTTTCCTAGTTGTCTTAGAGCAAGGTTTGATTGAAATTTAATACCCATCTAAACCCCAGCCTAAAAAATTATTCTAAAAAAAAGAATAGTCTTTATAAGTTTAATGATTTGGAGGTATAAATCCAACCCATGATTTGTAGGTTATTCCTTAGTAGAAGTTAGGATTGATATGAATCTATGCCATGATTTGGAGGTATGAATCTAGACTTTGATGTTGAGGTTATTCCTTAGCAAAAACAAGGACTAATACGAATCCAACACATGATTTGGAGGTATGAGTTGAGTCCATGATTTTGAGGTATGAATCCATCCCATGATTTAAAGGTTATTCCTCATCCCACCAAAAAAAATAACCCCCACTATTTATATTACTATGTCAAATTAAAAATCCCCCCTTGACCCCTTCATATGAGGCAATATATTTTTGAGGCTTTTAAGAGTATTCAAACCCCCAATATGAATGGATGTGGTATGATATTGCCTTGCCAATGAACCCCCCGTACTAAATACTAATAATTTTACTAACCTAAGGGAAACTATTGAGTATGGCTAAGCTCCAACTTGCACAGGAGAGAGGATAAATAAAGGAATCTTCAAATAGATTGAAGTTTCTAGCAGTCCAAACTTGCCAAGCCATGATAAGAGGTAAACCCATAAATGATTGAAGCCCAATATTTTTACACCAACTCCATAGACAATCCCTAATTGAAACACCATCCCAAGAACACCTCACTTGTAATAAAAAATCTATCTCATTCAAAACTTATACAACATACCTGCAAGCCACAATGATTTGGTATTGTTCTCCTTGGCATTTTTTCATAGATAACATATTCCTAGCCCAACTCTATTCCTTCTTTGCATATTTTTCCAAGTCAATGCTTTATTGTAAAGTTAAACCACATTGGTAGTTTTTCCTTTGATGGAAATTGAATTTCTAAACAACTCGCCGCCACCATCTCGTTCAACCATTTGATTTGACTCCATCAAAGTACCATATATCCTTGTTTTGGAGTGTAAACACCATGAGGGTCACATGCCAAAACCAGTGAATCCTTCAGTTGTTGTAATTTCACTTGAGATTGAGTTAATTGATTAGTATATTCCTTCCATCTGAAACCATAATCATCCCTAAAGAAAAGGTCATTCACATTCAACCAATATTGATCCAATAGTGAAGATATCCCTTGATTAACAAGTTGGTTCAGGGTAAGCAACCCTCTGAATCTAAGCTGCATCATCATATGAAATGACGAGGAATTCATAGAACCTCTCCTTATCCAAGGATCATCCCCCACTAGAACACTCTTCCCATCTGCCACCTTCCACACCATTACCAATCACTTTGAAGGATAACATTGCAACTTTCAAAATGATCAAAACATTTTGTAGAGATTTTGTGGGCCTATGTATCCATTCTAGGAGTTACGTTGACTCAATATATTTTTGGACAACATCTACTTTCCAAATGCTTGAGCGACTAATTAGTCTTTATATGCACTTTGCCACCAAAACCTCTGATCAGAAAGTGAAATTCGGAATGCCCCGTCCTCCTTGATATTTGAGAACAA
This sequence comes from Pseudotsuga menziesii, assembly GCA_001517045.1. Taxonomy (NCBI): domain Eukaryota; kingdom Viridiplantae; phylum Streptophyta; class Pinopsida; order Pinales; family Pinaceae; genus Pseudotsuga; species Pseudotsuga menziesii. The sequence goes on from LPNX010739989.1 coordinate 92,469, forward strand.
CTAATTCTTACCATTTGATCCATATAGTTCCCTTTTGATCTAATATAACTGAACAAAAAAATTGAAAGATTTATTTCCTAATAGAATCCATAACTCCATGAGGAATCCAAGAAAAAATCATCGAGTATATAGGAGTTGCATCCAACACAACTTTCGCTAGTACCAAATTCCCTGCTTTTAACATCAAACAATAGCTCTAATTAGAAATGCATTCTTCACACTATTCTACCAACCATTCCATGTCTTTTTTGACACATGATATTGTCTTTAGATGAAACCCAATATAATTGATCCTGCTAGCTAATTCAAACAACTTGTACTGGAAAATAGTTGTATACCTTAACATGTCCTCCTCTATACTTTCTCCTGCAATATATGTTTTCCTTTCATTGACCATCATTCCCATAGCTGAGCAAATAACACTAGTAGAGAGGAGATATTTTCTATGTCTCTAAAAGATCAATCACAAGAGATTAATATATCATCTAGAAAAATAATATGGGAGAGTTGAAAACTACCATCAATACCAATCCCTTTGAAACTTCCATTAATTTTTATTGTATGAATATCCTTGTTAATCCATTTGCGACCATAAGAAAATGTAATAGAGCTAACAGACAATCCTTCCTAATTCCGTGTGTTCTAGTGTAAAAAAAATTGAGGTTGTACGTTTAACAATAATTGAAAATGAAACAGAAGATATGCAACCCATAATCCATTTAATGAAAGAAATAATGAACCCCAACTCAGTCAACACCAACCTTAAGTAGATCGGACTTATCCTATCATAATCCCTACATAAATCCATTTTAGTTACCACTAAATTTAAAGTTTTGATCTAATGTAATGCAAGCCCTCCTATGTTACACCAATATAATCATGAATCTGCTTGTGTTGAAGAAAACCAAATTGTTCACAAGAGATACCTACAGATAACAAAGGTTTAATTCTTCCAGCAATAATTTTAGCTACTAACTTGTAGATAGTGTTACATAAGGATATAGGATGAAAATGATCAAAAGTATCTCACTTATCCAATTTTGGAACTAGAGCCATAAAATAGAGTTAAATGCAACTAACGACTTCCCATTTCTTCTAGTTTCCTTAACCACCCTTAAAATATCATGCGCCAAGATTTTGATACAATCATATAAAAAATTATGCTGAGTAGCCATTAAGTCCAGTACTTTTGTCCTTTTTGAAGTTATGAAGAACCTCCTTTACCTCATTACTAGTATCTTCCTTCATCAAATTGCCACTATCCTCCTTTTCAACTATTTGAAGAAAATTTTGAACAATTCTACCTCTATCTTTAATATTTTAGGTCCCTCCAATTTAAACAAGATACCAAAGTGTTTGATCCCCGCACACGCTAAATCTTCAAAGTTATTTTCTTCAATTCCTGAATCATTTTTATTTTCCATATTGTATTGCAATTCTTCATATGATTCACAAAATAGTAAACTTAGTATTTTTATCAACTTTAATCAATAAAAAATATCTTCTTTTCATTCTCCATTTAGCTTCCCAAAATTCTACAATCTCCCTCCTCCTCTTCTCGAGTTCCATTACAACATACTTTGTTTCTTTTGTTAAGAATCCATTCCCTTTTGCATCATTCCATTCAGCCAAATGACTCTTTATGTCTTTTAGATCTTTTTCTTTCTACTCTCTCATTTTATATGACCTATTATCGTAGATTTAATTAATTATCTCGTCAATTAATGCCAAGCTATTAAAAACTCATATAGTGCACCTTTTTATCTATTTAGCTTTAGCTTTAAAACATGCGAGCGTGCTTTTTAATACATTGTATATATGTCGATGCCAAAAATATTGAGAAGGATGGTAGAAAATATTTGAGTAACCATAAGTTTCGATAAAGTTAATATAACGAGGCTTTAATGCCTTCTATAAATGAAATAGAAAGATAAGAAATATAAATAGAGAAGGATGTTTGTACCTACAATCAAAGAAATGGAGGATGATATGTATTTGATGATACATGAGTAAGAATATTTTTACAGTTGGTTAGTCAACACTTTTAAATTATAAAAATGTGTTTTTTCATACGTAAAGTGTTATACTTTTTGCAAAATTTAATTATTAATCACAATATTTTGAAAAAAATATATTTTAATTTTTATAATACAAAAATTTGTGTTTTTAATTGATATAGAACGTTTTTGATGGTACATAAATCCCTGCGGAAATGTTTTTAATTATCAAAAATAAAAAATATATAAAATTGATTTATAAAATTAAAATTTTAAAAATAGCCACGTTGTGTGTTGCTGCTATCTGTACTTATGACATTTAATATAGTTTAAGGAATACAAGTTGCTCACCAAGAGCCTTCTTTCTTAGTTGTGCTTCAAGGGTTTGCATTAAATGGATTAGTTGGCACCAATCTCTGACATCATAATCAAGTTGCAAAAGGTCAGGGTTGTTGTAATGAGGGGATACTTACTTATTGCTAAAATCATCACATTAGTTGTTGGCATAACTCACTCCATGGCTACTATGGTTTATTGTTGGGGTGCCTTTTTTTCAAGAAGAAAAGATCGGTTTCTTGATATTCTATTGAATCAAAGGTAATAATACAATACATGATATTGTGTATCATACAAAGTTACAATAATCCGTTATTCTTCATTACCAACACTCATCGACAAATCAAGCCCTGCAACCATTTACAGCAATGTGGGATAGAAAAAACCACAACCTCCATTCAAAACTCTTCAAGGAAGGATCTAGACGCTATCCATATGTAGCACAATAACTGCCTTGAAAGCATATCCAAAGGAAGCACTTGAGGGGAAAAAGAATACCCTTCGACACAAGGAACCTAAAGTGCAAAAAAAAAACTACTCCAAACCAATGAGCAAAGATGATAAGAGAAAGGCTATATAATACAATCTTTCAAAACAAATATATGAAAACCACCACCGAACAAAGCAAAATCAAAAGAAACTTAAATTCCCATTTCTAATCACCTCTCCTTCCAGGTACTCAATAACAGAGAGTTTTCCCATATCCAAAGACATTGCTTCCTTTGATAGGACATCAACAGTCTAATTGTGCTCCCTATAAATGTGGTGAAAGCTTAAGGAGATAAAATAAGCTTTGACATCGCTGATGCGATCACACCAGTGATCAAGGTCCATCACCTCAAGGCGAGCCACTGAGTTAGCCTAGTTTATGATAACCTTGGAGTCCCCAAAGGCCAAGAGGTTAGGGATGCCAATAGATGTCATGAAAGATGAAAGAGCTCACAGAGCTAGTAATTCATCCCTAGTATTATTACTATTACCGCATCCCATCTTAGTGTGAAAGAAATGGGAAGAGATGATAAGGAGGACAAAACCCACTCCCCTATTATTTGTTGTTGTTTCTCCATCAAAGTACCCCAAAGGAAAAAAGATATTAGCCACAGGTCCAATATCTCAATGATTCATTGTTTCACCCACAAATGAATAAGCGTGAAAATATACAAAATTTTGTGGCAAACCGTGTCGGCCAATTACTCTTGATCGTCAAAAAAATAAAGGTTGCAGGATTTCCATAGACACCAGATATAAAATATAGACAAATACAGTAGATGATGAGCTTTCATTGTCCAAATATTTAAATTTTCCAGGAATAAAGGTTCCTTCCAGTTTATAACGAATGAGAATCAGGATGCGAGAGTATCTCTAACCTCCTTTGCAAAGGAGCAGATAAAAAAGAGATGATCCACTGATTCATGGTCCAATTTGCACACACATCATCGGTCGGGGCGAGTCCAACCTATGTTGATTAAATTATCCCAAGTACAAATACAATTTACCACACTTAACCAACAAAAAAACTTTAATTTCAGAGGTATATTCCAACTCCAGAGTTTGTTAAATTGCCAACCAGAAAGTAGCTCTAAGAAAGAGTTTTCCACAAGGTCATGAGCTAGTTGAGCATTCACTTCCCCATTATTGGAGTTGTGCATCCAGATAAAATCGTCCTTATGTTCTGAGAGTTTTATTCCACCATCGGATAGTCCTTCAATGTAACTTGACCACTCCTCCTTCCAAGGCCCACCAAGTTCAAGATCCTCCATCGACATCCAGTAAGAAGAAGAGGTGTGCAAGAAACTGGGGTTACAATCCTACAAGATATTTGTGATTCCATAGTCATGAAGATATTCATGAAGTTCAAGAGATAGAACAAATTCTTATTTTAAACCAACAATCTGGTCATTTCCCAGTTTGATATGGGCACCACTGTCAACTTTCCAACCCAACTTGCTATTGATCCATGGGAAAACCCGGATGAAGTCATTCCATATGTGTGATGTATTAAAAAAAAAAACTTATTTCGGTGAATCCAACATTCAATAGATTGCTTCTTGAGATATTTTACCTGAATGAACATGAACCTGAGACCATTGCTTCTGAGAATACTCCATAGGTTTTTTAGTCTGAGCAAAATGTTGAACCAATCAAGATTTTTTATGTTCCACCCCTCATGAGATAAGGGTCTTGAGAGACATTTCCAATCAACAAGGTGCAACTTACTCTTGTTTGGTGTACCTCTCCAAAGAAAAGAAAAAATGCATTGTCTCATCCTGTCCAAAATAGACTTTGGAAGTCTTGCAAGAGAGAACCAGTAAACCGGTATCCCTGTCAAAACTGGTCTGATCAGTATGAGTCTGCCACCTAAAGATAAAATTATATAGTTCCAACGACCTATTCTGTTCTCCAAACTTTTTATAATCCATATCCAATCCATTGCACCATAACCATAGGGTTTAATCCAAAATCCCAAGTATTTAAATCCAGTACCAATCAGTTCCATCTTATATGAGAGGATAGATTGGATACTTCTTCTAACCGCCACCTACAGGTTGTTACAGATAAAAGAAGGATTCTCTATACTTATTCTCATACTCGACGTAGGATAAAATAAATCCAGAATATCTTTGTATGCATCCCAATCCTCTAGAGAGCCATACCCAAATAAAACAACGTCATCCACGAAGAGCAAGTGGGTTAAATCTAGAGTGGAGAGAGTGGAGGAGAGAAAAATACCTTGTATTTTACGAGTCCGCTTGGATGCTCCAACAAGTCGACTAAGCCCTTCATTGACCAATAGGAAGAGGAGAGGAGATAAGGGGTAGCCTTGTTTGATTCATCGTGTGGCTTTAAAAAAACCCAAAGGTGAGGCATTAATCCAGATCAAGAAGTTTGCAGATGTGACACATCCCATGATCTACTTCGTCGTTCCCAAATACAATCTGATATGAAGAAGAATTAGGCGTAAGAAGGTCCAATTGAATCTATCAAAATATTTTAAGAGATCCCATTTGAGAACCAGAACCTCCATATTTTTCATTTTTATAGTATGTCAGATTTCCCGAGTAATATCGATCGGTTCTTGGATTTGTCTTTTCTTCAAGAAACCAAATTGCTCCATAGATATACCCTTTTCTATTATGGGCTTAAGTATATTTGAAATGATCTTTGAAATAAGTTTATAGATAAGGTCACAGAGCAATATGGGTCTGAAGTCCACAAAGTACATTATTTTATCACATTTGGGAATGAGGGTCAGAAAGGTGGATTTTAAATATCTCCCAACCCTGCCCTCTTTCTGGGACTGCTCCACAGCTTTCCATAACTCCTTCTTAACTAGGTCAAAATAATAGAGGAAGAAATCCACTGGCCAACCATCTAGTCCAGGACTACTATCCTTTTTGAATATTTTTAGTGCCTATTTTATATCTTTCATCAAAACGTCTACATCCATGTTCTTAGAGTCTTTCTCATTAAATAAAGATGAGAAGTGCTTGATAACATTTAGCTGGTAAGATATTAGAGAATTTCCATCATCCAAAACATGAGCATAGAAATGTTCTTTCCCCATGATTTTGAGTTGATCCAAATTACTAACTACCTTTCCATCACCATCTATCGGTTCCCAGATATTATTATTGTTGTGCCTTGCTGAGGAGAAATTGTGAAAAAAACTTGGTATTGTCATCACCGTGCTCAGTCGAGAGATCCATGTTATTTAGTCTCTAGGTTAGTAACTCATGTGCTAGGATTTATTATTTCCTTTTATTTAAGGAAGCTTATGCAATTCCAACTCAGGGAAACTACCAGAGGGAAACAAGGAGAAGAGATGTAGGATTTCATGATCTAGCTCAATGAGTTCATGCCCCTGAATCTTTTTCTTCTTTTTTCCCATAACTTGAAATCAAATTTGAGTCTTTTCAGCTTCATAACCAGGAAATGCATGTCATCACAACCTGAAGAAGGTATCTTAGATGTCCATGAAGAATGAACAATACGGGAGAAACCATCCACAAGAAGCAAAGCCCTATTGAATTTAAAGGGATACTCCTTTGTATATGTTGAATCATCCCATTTTAGACATATTAGAAAGTTATTAGAGATCACCCAGTAATGAGTCCAAGGCTTGCAATGAGAGAATAAAGGCACCAGTGAGGCAGATACAAGATATCTGTCCAACCTTTTAATTACTCCCTCGGTCCTAGATCTTTCATTCCTCCAAGTCGGTCCTGCAAGAACCAGGGCTATATCCACCATACTTGTACAATCCAACAGCTGGAAGAAAAAGGAGCTTAGAAGGTCAATATGAGCTTTTTTTCCCCCAAATATAAGCATCTAGGAGTGTAAAATTAAGATCCCCTACAATAATCAGATTAGGATCTAAAAAATACACTCCTTTACCATTGAATCCCAAAACATCATCCTATTAAGGTAGATTCCATAGAAATTGAGACAGGTAAGCTCCATGGACTACTTTCTCAAAAGGACCTTAACCAAAATACGAAACAGTGTAACAAAATATTTACAACGCACCACTGAGGGATCTCATCCAATGAGAAGACCCACAAAGAGACCAAGAGAGTCTGTAGTGCAAAATTCCCATCCTGGTTTGACTTTTGAAAAGGAAAGAAGGGATTGGGAGTGATCGCACATTGTTTCTTGAAGGAAGAACATATTAGGTTTGATTTCCGAGAGAAGAGTACCGAGGCATTTAATCTTGGTAAGCCCTCCCAAACCATGAATGTTTAGGGAGTGAATTTTTATTAGGAACCTAGTCTGGGAGAGGTCTCTGCTCTAAGAAATCCAAGGGAAGAGGAGTGGTTTGTAGGAAATCAGCATCTCACATCCTCTTTTTTGTGACCGATAGGGGTATATAGGAGTTATCCTTAGGGTCTCCTCAAGGCTTAACATACTTTGGTCTTCTATCCCTCTAGCTAGTGACATTTTCATGTCGAATAGAGTCCAAAGGGGGAGTATAGGCAAGATAGGATATTTGTCAGTGAAGATAGGGAGAGACTTAAGAAGGGAAGGATCGGTAAAAGATGGTGCATTACAGGGGCTAGAGGGTAAGTGAGAGTATTCTGAAGGAGGAAAAGGAGCATTAGGAGCCTCAGTAAGATTCGAGAATTCCTTCTTAGAAAAGATAGGCTGGTTCAAAGTAGTGGAAAAACTAACCCCATCCGACGAAGATCCAAAAACCCTAGCACTAGGAGATAATAGAGGCACAATCATCAGAGCAGTGGATAAACAAACCCTATCTAAAGAAGAACCAAAAACACTAGCAGAGTCTGCAACATCCTCACCCAGGATAGCGGTACCAAAAGCAGAAAGATTAACAGAATGGTTGCAATTATCACTCTTCTCAATATCTAAAATATAATCCAGTTAACCTTTTGCAAGGTCCTCATAGTTTGTAGGTTAACAAGAAACATACATACATGCAAGGAGTGAAGATGAAGGAGATTCCAAAACAAAATCAGAGGAAAGGGTCTTCAAACAAGGATCCAAGACCATTCCATCAAGAGAACGAGGAGAACCATTAAGCAACGTTGAAGAATTGTGCACGAGATGCCCAGTCATATGGCAGAAATGAAACGAGAAGGGTACATTAAGATATTCCAGCTTTTGGACATGTATAAAATCATTACAATGAATATCAATATCAGTTGGTAACCCTGCTGAGATGTCTAGTTCCACCAAAACGCTCGTTGATCGTTTTTTCGCACAACCACGAAATGACCCAAATAATTTGCTATACCAATGAGGATATCCTTACTCCAGAAAAGGAAGGGTAGGGAAGGTGAGGAATAATCACCCTTTCCTGAAGGGCCACATAGAATCAAGAATCAGAGATGCATCCTTCCCTTCAAGAAAAATAAATACAAGCCAACCATTTTCTAGTCTACTCACTGTAGGAACATAATACAAAAGTGGATTCTAGTACTTAGTGGCCCAAGCTACCCAATCCTCTTTACCCATCTTACAATATTCCAGACATCCTATGAGGGCTCTATTGAAAAGGTCTTCAACGTTATCCATATAGATATCCCTTCCAAGAACAAAGATACGCTTAGCTTCCAGGTATTTTAGAGCCTTGGACTTCCTCTAGGACTTATAGTACACAGGTGGGTACAAGTACGCATCCATATTCCTCAGACAAACCTTTACTTCTGCCATAAATACCAAGAGGTTTTTGGACCAACAGGAGCATGTGATACCCACTTTGACAAGAAGGAAGAGAAATAAAGCGACAAAACTGTATCGAAACAGGGAAGACAATGACCCAACAGATAATCAACGTAAAGCCTAACCCTAAAACGCCTCACATCCCAACAAGGAAGAAGTGCAATAAACAAAGACACAGAGGAGGAGCATAAGCTTGTCAACCCTAGGTGTCCAGTCCATAGCAAAAAAAGAGTAAAGAGACTTTTCGTTAGAGAACCATAGTCCAAACCTCAATCAGACATCCAAAAGAGTCAGGGAGATGAGGCCACATAAGGTGACATGAAAAAAACTATAAAGGCATATGACCAGCCCAAACTGAACAAGGCCACATAAACCTATCACCCGAACCCAAACCATTCCCACTTTATTTACATGTTTGGTACTAAGTCCTTAGGGTGACGACGGAGTCCATGCCAGAATACCAAAAAAAATTAGATTCTAACAAATCCTAGAAAGGTACCGTGTTGCAGCATGAGCGAGGTTTCAAAGGGAAGGTCAAAGAAACAATAAACAAACCCTGACAAGACTATACTAAACACCCTGTGAACAAATGAACAAAAATATTATATTCAACTTTATTTAGAATAAAGTACAAGGAGATGAGATCAAGGATATGTGACAATGAAGCGAATGATAACCATAAATATTAGTTAAAGATCACGCATTTGGAATCAATCCAAAAGCATTGGTCTTGGAGAAATAAAACATTTTTTTAGATAGCTTAAGACTAGATACACCTCAAATAAGGGATGCAAAAATATTGTCAACCTTGATATATATGTATAATACAAAATTGGATTTAAAAGGTTGTGCAATGATCAAGATTTGGATTTATTAAGTTCTCACTATAATTAATCGACGAGTGATGATTAGAATGATACAACATATTCAAGAAACGTTTCAAGAGTACAATGGATCTAATTAATCATAATAACATGCACTGAAATATTTATGGTAGAGAAATATCTTCATGTTACATAATATCCCTTGGCTTGGCGTCATCTATCATGTTCCCCATTATTTTGTTAGCATGATACCACCTCCATCCATCCATCACTAGTTCAAAGGATAGTTAATATCACTAGTTTAAAGGATAGTTAATATGGAGGACAAAGAATTTAATGTAAGGTAGGAAATTATATATCCACTTATATGTGCTTAATGTAGCCTTCTTGTACTTTCCAACAACCATTTCAAATTATGAGTTTGACCAATATTAATTCTGGAATCACATCTTCTATACTTTTATGGAGATGATATGAAGAACCAGTGATGGACAAAGTTTTGGGTTGAACCGGTGGTGGAAAAAGTGTAATATCCTGAATTTTGGACCTGACACTTATGGGCATGAGCCCCATTGATTATGATGTTAACTTGATGTTTTATTTTAATATACTAGGTCAAAGACCCCACTGCATATGAACATGATGATTTGTTTGATATATTGGGCATAAGCCAATTACATATGATATATATATATGTTTGCTTGTGTTGGGCGTGGACCCTGAAGCACATGGTTGATGAGATGTTTATTGTTGAGTGAGGAGCTCTGGAGCACATGGGTAAATTGATGTTTTGTGTTGAGCAAGAATCTCTGGAACACATTAGTACTTTTATTTGTGTTGAGTGAGAAGCTCTGGAGCACGTGATTTTTGAGACATTTGCATTGAGCATAAAGATCTGGAACACATGAAAAGATAAATTGGAAGTGTTGGGCATAAGCGTTGGAACCTTCCATGTTGATATTGAGCATAATCTCTCGAACATCGTATCCTTGGCCATTGTATCCCTAGGTGTATCCTACAAGTACATTCTAGAATTAGTGTTGAGCGAGGAGCTCCAAAATTGCACTAAGTTTGTAACTTCATGTTTTTAGCGTTGAGTATGGGCTTTGCATAAGCGCTAGGGGTTACTGAAAATAATTAACTATGTTCAGTGAAAATGACACGAGAAAAATATCGATCTCATATGACTTATTTATAAGTGATTAAATGAAATTTCAGATTTCTGTATCTCATCAAGTACTGAATAACTACCATTTTATACGAGGGAATCCAACATGCAATGATGTTTAGAGTTGCCTATCCTAGTACACCTAACCACCAATCTGATTACCTTAATGAAAAAAGTGTCATAAGTTTAGGGATCATAACACATGATACCCAAAGAAAAATGTTAACAGATAGTATATATTATTATATATTTTATACATGATATGTATAAAGAGTAAGTATAGTAATAATATTAATAATGTAAGAAAGAAGCAAAATCTCCATATATTATTACTATCAATAAGAGAAAATTAAATATTATAATACCTAGAAAAGTCCAATTAGGAACTAGTTAAAAGTTCATAAGTTAAAATAATAAAAGTACCTAAATTAAATAAAAAGGGCTAAATCAAGAAATCAAATGATTCTTGATTTAACTTCCCCTTTGAATGAAAAGTCTGTCTATAAAGTACCAAGCCAAACAAAGGCTTGGGGATCTCTTCCATATTTTTGAAGTCATTATTCTTCATGATTATTCTCAAGATATTTCTTGAAGAACATTTTCCTAAGAGGAAAAGGGAGAACTGGTCCAGACCTGATATACAGCTAGGGATGCCCTACCTTAGGAGCTCTAAGCTAGTTTCATGTTGGAACCAGCTCAGGGGGGTCCATATTAAAACTAGGAATGATTCTGGGTCATGGTTGGGTGGAACGTGGTAGTTCCCAAGTGATTCGGTCATCTATATCGAGGTCATATCTGCATGTGAATTGTTAATGCTCGGTAATTGAATGTGTAGGTTTCAGCCATTGGGATAGCTTCACCTTCCAGGTATGACATTCTCAGCTTCCTATATTTCATTATCTAATATAATTTCTGGTTAGAATATGTAAGTGTTTATGTTTAAATTCTAACCCTATGTTTACCATTGTTTTCCTGTCAAAATATTTAAGCGTTTACATTTTATTTATAAACCCTTTGTCTGTAAATTAATTACTATTTAAGAAATAATTATGGTTTATTTCTACAATACTTAGTTCTGCATTTATTCATAGTTTAAACTTTGTTTTCCTAAACCCTAAGAGTGTTTCTAACGGTGCCTATATGTTTATTTACCTATAAACTCTACTCTAAGATTCCATATTTCCAGCAGAACTATTCTAGGGATAAATGACTAATTCATGTTAAACTATAAACAAACCATAAATATAAAACACAGTTAACAAAAGTATAGTAAACAAAACTTTATTCTAAATAAGCAATATTATAAACATATTATTCTATATTTAATAATATTCATCAATACAAAGTATTAAAGCTAAAATAAAACACAACGAATCCCTCTTGGGTTTGTAATTATTTCTACTAAGAACCAAGGTTAAACAATGTCATTTTCCATTTACCAAATAATTCATAAGTTGAATCTACAATCCAAGTATCGAGACCACTTCATGGTCCATGATTTATGCATTACCAATGCTCCAGATTAAAATGAAAGAACATATTTATTATACAAACCACATCTACGAAATCATATGCATTAAAGAACTATCAAACATAAAAACTATGTACTACATTCATTTCAAACATAAATATATTTACACATAGGTCTCAGGATCGATTTCTATAGGAGTTAAATCCCAAATTGATGCTTACAAGTATAAACCATCACCACCATAAACAACCCAGGAACAACTCCTATAGGGTCTGTTTATCTACAACAAGTCCTAAAGGATTCGTTATTAGTCTTCTACCTGATGTTGTAGCATTCTGTTATCAAACCCATGCTATATACATACGCAGGCCATAAATTAACAACATAAATCCTTTACAAAAAGGTCGAAAGACCCAATAAAATTTACACGCTGTAACTATGGACCTCAGCCTTATTCATATCCAAACCATTTTAAGAATTAATTACCAAGAACTACAACCCTGTCAATGCTATGCAATAGCCATGACATCCTTTGGGGGAGTTCCATCCCATGGGTACGACCTTTTTATTTACAAATTAAGCAGTAATGTAAAACCCATTAAAAAAACCTATCAACGATTACCAACAGCAATGACTGTTAAACGTAGGGTTATACCACAGTCAGCCCTTATATTCCCATTACACAACGTAATCACAAAACATTAAATCTCTAACTAATACACTATCGTGGCTCTAATGGCAGGAATGCCAATGCCATATACGACATGGCCCCAAAGCCAACAGTGTTGTCACACATTCATCCATACAAATAGCTCAAACAATGATTTCGATTATGTGCAGTCCATTAATAAGAATAATAACCATGAAATCAACACAATATGCATTTACTATTTATATATAAATACAGTCATTATCAAAACCACTAAGGTCTTTTACACAGTCGATTACACTCGGATTTGCACCATTGCAAGAAATGGTGATACCCCATTCCAATAAACAAAACTTATTTACAATACGCAGAGCAATAATTAAACCAAATACCCGGAATACATTAGTTCCATCTCGGAGGCTCTAGAAATCCAGCAAAAAAAAGAAATCTTAACGCATCTATGATGCTTACATTCTTTACACAGATAGACCTTGTTCCAGGAGGAAGCCATTAAAACCCAGAACCAAACATAGAAACCCCTAACAAGTTCAAAACTCAGTCACAATAACCATGCGAGAGAGAGGCAAGTTTTAACTTGTACAAATAGAGCTTACCCAAATGGGTATGGATTTTCCCACAGATCTACCCACGAGCTATGAACCAAATTTTTTCCACACCCTACAACTTTGAAACACAAAGCAGAGGCCACGATGAGAAGTATCCATGATATCCAAATTAAACAAGCAAATGATGCTGCTAAACTAGACTATCAACATACCTGTTAAGCAGTTGAGGTTTCACCCCATTACACCACGCAGAAGCAGAGCAAAAGAATCCAGGATACAAATGAACAAACCAAAGAAATGAGCCAAGCCCTAAGATTGGATGCCACATTTTCCATGCACATTTATGTCGCCACCCTAGCCTCCAATCACGTTCCAAACCCATAATCCTATAGTTCATGGCACCATTTAAACGATGTTACAAAACAATGTGTTTTACATAAAACCCAAATGTATTGTTAATTACTTAGGGTTTAAGCGCTAAGCCCATGGCATATGAAATATGCCATGGAGTATTATAAGTCAAATTTTGTACAAATCTTTCCAACTATTTAAAACCATATATTAACACCATGTTGGAGCATGAGCAAGTCATAAGTGTTTATACCATAGTAACTATGTGTCACATGAATAATAAGTGCAGTAGTGACCAAGTCACTAACATAGAGTCCGTAAGCATAATAATAATAACTCATGCAACATAGGCTAGTAAACCACCTATCCTGGTATTAATATCATCTAACAATCAGCATAATGGCACTAGGATAGATGTATAAAATGGAGTGCTAGTGGTGAAATGGACAGATGGGCCCGTTAAGATTTTATAAACAGTTATCCGTCGCCAAGTGCATCTGCACGCAAAGTGGACATAAATGCATTAGTTCGTAAGAAATAAGTTATCCCGATGCAGAAAGTGGAAAATAGTTACCTCTTAGGTCGTTACAAGGGAAACTAGTCCTGCCACTCCACCCCTTTTTCCAATAACAAACTTAAGTCAAAATTGTGTATACGACAGTAATCAAATGTTATAATCAATGAGGTACATAATCAAGTATCTAACATACAAATCAATGCGTAAACATAGATCCAAATATTAATCAACATCACAACAACGTAAGTAATACATTAATAACCGCACCAAGAAATATGAAAGAACAACTTACAACTTTACAGTACAGTAACAAAATAGGACACATTCTGCACAAGTTCCAATAATGTCCACTATAGGTAGTTTTGACTAGCCTAATAGATTTTGTTTTTTCAATTTTTGGGGACATTACAAGTGGTATCAGAGCCCAGTTTCAACACTAAGAAATAAAATGGGAGTACCAGACCTTCCTTGCAAGGAAAATAAAGTATGTTTTAAATTTTGTTAAGAAACATAATTTTTTTCCTGTTATTAAAAATTTGCAATTTTAGGATTCTAAAAGAACAATTCAGATCATGAATACTGAAGAAGATAGTAGCCAGGAAGGGAAGTTGAATACCCCCACCCTGGAAATAGAACTGGTGGTGGAACTTAATTTTGATCTGAAGAAAACCATACAAAGTTGTCAAGCAGACTTGCAAATTTTTTGAGATGATAATCTGAATGAGAGAAAGGAACAACAAGAAATCAATGAAGCATTGCTACGAAATATGATGGGAGGAATCTCGCAGGAAAAACCCACTCATTCCACAAATAGGTTCAAGAACGAACCTTATCATAAATGGGCTAGCAACCCAAGAGAAGAAGGAAAAGAGTAACATACCCTTGAACCTCTAGAAGGAGATTATCATAGTATTTCTAGTAATGAATCTCTTTCTCCATGCAGAAAGAAACAAAGAAATGATGACAATATCCAGGGGGAGTTCGGAAAAATAAGAGCCCCAACCTATGAAGGAGAGGTGAACATGGGGGAGAAAGTTGAAGAGTGGTTGTTAGGTATGAGAAAATATTTTCGAGTACATAACTACTCTAACTAAATGAAGGCTCGGTTGGCCATCTATAATTTAAATGGAAAATCAGCAAGATGGTGGAGAGACTTGAAGCATACCAAGAAAGATGGGGTAAGAGAAATACACTGGAGTGATTTCCGCAATATTTTTCAAGAAAAATATATGTCGAAAAGATTCTTCGACAAAAGGGTGAAATAATTTCATGAGTTACGTATGGGATCCATGACTATGGATGGTTTTATTAACATATTTTTAGATTTGTTACATTATGTTGCATACATCAAAGACGAGAAAATAAAAATCAAGCAGTTTTTAGGATTTCTTCCTCCCAACTTTCGAGAAAGAACTGAGTTCGACATGCCTAAAACCTTGGACACCACATTGCACAAAGCTAGGATTTTCTATGAGGATGGGTGTTTGAGGCAAGAGAACATAAAAAGAAACATAGATAAGTATAATAACTTCCCTAACAACCATAAACGATGCTTTAACCCACCACCGTACAGAAAATAGAAAATATTTTTCCAACGAATAAGACCTACAACAAATCAAGCACAAATCCATATGTATCGGCTCCAAATGCTGACAAGCCAGTAGAAAATGTGGGAGCCAATGTTTCCCTGCTGCATATTAAATATTGGAAATGCCAAGGGCCTCATTATGGTTGAGATTATAAGAATAATACCAATGGGTTCTTGCACAACTTACAAGAAGAACCAATTGTGGACGACATAGCAGGAACACAACGAATTTATGCATCCTTAGATGGATGACAGGCAGACCATCAGGCTACCATGGTTGAGACAATAAGGTAAGATCTTGAACACTTCTATTTCAATACTGATTGACCCCGGTGCTTGCTGGAGCTATATATCGCCTAAATTTTTTGATAAATGTAAACTAGGCAAAGGAAAACATGATAAACCTTGGCTGGTACAATTAACCATAAGAACGAAATGGAAGGTTTCAAAAATAGTTAAATATTTTGAGGAAAACCTGAATGGTTTTCCTATGAAAGTAAACCGAACATCCTACCTTCAGGATCATATGATATTCTTATCGGCATGGACTTATTGGAATGACAACATTTCATGCTCGATTTCTTACACAAGTCAATCTTGTGTACAGATAGCCAAGGGAATCAAGTGAAGATTCAAGGCATACCAAAGAACATTTCTGTAAGGCAGATATCTCCTTTACAAGCAAATAAGTGCATTAGGAAAGGTTGCAAGTTGTTTGCAGTAAATATCCAAGACATAGAGGCAGAGAGAGAACAACATAGAGGAATTCTTAGTTCTTGTAGAATTCCACTAGAATTCAAGGACGTATTTCCTGAGGAGATCCCAAGATTACCTCTAAAATCAGACCTATACTTTTCCATATAACTGACACTAGGATCAGTTCCGGATTCAAAATCCCTTACTACATGAGTGCACTAGAGTTGGTGGAACTCAAAGTGCAGTTGCAGGAATTGATAGAGAAAGGATATATCCGAACCAGTGTGTCCCCTTGGGGAGCACTGATATTTTTCATGCAAAAGAAGGATGGTATGATTTGGATGTGCATCGATTACCATCAACTTAACAAAATGACTATCAAGAATCGGTACCCACTCCCTAGGATCGATGACTTGTTCAATCAAGTAGGAGGAGCCAAGATCTTTTCAAAGATCAACCTATGATCTGGGTACCATCAGGTACGGATCGCGATGAAGATATTCACAAAACCATCTTTCGTACAAGGTACGAACACTATGAGTTTGTAGTAATGACGTTTAGATTGACCAATGCACCCGTGAACTTTATGTGTATGATGAACATTATATTGAGTAAATATCTGGAAACATTTGTTTTGGTCAATATAGACGACATCCTAGTTTAATCTAAGAGTAAAGAGGAGCATGAGGAACACCTTCGCATAGTGGTACGGGTGTTACAAGAACACTAGCTCTATGCTAAGTTTAGTAAATGTGATATTTACAAACCATAGATATAGTACTTGGGACACATCATCTCTGAGACAGGGATAGTTGTGGAACCAGAAAATATTAGAGCCATAGAATATTGGCCTACCCCTACTAGTTTCATCGACATTAGGTCCTTTTTGGGATTTTCCAGATATTATCAGAAGTTCATTGAGAACTTCTCAAGAATATCTTGTCCCGTGACCACTTTGAAAAAGAAGGAAAATAAGTTCTTATGGACGACCAAGTATGAACAAAGTTTTCAAAATCTTAAGAAGCTTTTGACGACCGCACCGATACTACGAATTGTGGATCCTAATGGGGATTTCGTTGTTTGCATAGATGCAAGAAAGGAAGGGCCCAAAGTATTCCTCTTGTAGAATGATTACGTGATCTGTTATGAATCGTGAAAGTTAAAAGAACATGAGAAAAATTACCCCACACATGATCTTGAGTTAGCTGCCATCATTCACACCTTGAAGATGTGGAGGCACTACCTCATGGGAAGGAAATTCCTTCTGAAGATAGACAATATGAGTCTAAAGTATTTATTTGAACAATTGGATCTAAACACTAGGAAATCCAGATGGTTGGTTTTCCTGAGTGAGTACCATTTTGAACTAAAGCATATTAATGGAAAAGAGAACAAGATTGATGATGCTTTGAGTGGACGAACTCATATGATATATGAGGTGAATTTAAGTCAAACTAATTCGAATTTACACAAGGGGATTAGAACAACCAATAGACTTGACCCTTTCTATGTATAAATCCTCAAGAAAGTTCAAGAGGACAAAATGTTTCAACATCAAAAAGAGTACAAGGTAGACGAAATAGGACTGCTATGGTCCAAGGAGATATTGCACATTCCATAAGGAGGGGACATTCGGTCCAGCATCCTAATGGAATTTCATCGGAAACCCTACTCTAGGCATCCAGGATATCAAAAGATGAAATACGTCGTTAAGAGAAACTTTTTATGGCCTAAGTTAAAGGCCGACATTGCCCTCTTTATCACGAAATGTCAGGAATGTCAGCTGGTCAAAGGTGAGCATTAACATCCTAAAGAATTATTGTAGCCATTACCCATTCCAAAATGGAAGTGGGAGGTCACTAGTATGGATTTTATCATCGGTCTACCTAAGAGTAAGAAGAAAAATGATTCTATTTTTTTAGTAGTTGACAAACTATCAAAAGAAACACACTTCATTCCAGTAAAGTCGACCTACAAGGAAGTACACATTGTCGATATCTTCTTGAAGGAGATATTTAGATTGCACAGGATACCCAAGGAAATCATCTCGGATTGAGATACTAAGTTTACCAGAAAAATTTGGAGATCTTTATTCTCTGGATTAGAGACGCATTTGAACTTTAGTATTGCTTATCACTCGTAAACAGACGAGAAGATAGAAAGGGTAAACCAGATTGTTGAGGAAATGCTTAGGATGCATGTCATGAAAAACCCCACCAAGTGGGAAGATTACCTGCATAATGCATAGTTTGCATATAAAAACGGTTACCAGACTTCCACTAATATGAGTCCATTTGAGGTACTCTATGGACGGAAGTGTAGAACACTAGTTACTTGGGATAGCTTGGTGGATCGGCTCATGTTAGGGCCTGACTTGTTAAAAGACTTGGAACAGTTGGTTACCAAGGTCCAAGTGAACCTTAAAGAAGCACAAGACCACCAAAAAAGCTAAGCGGATAAGAAAAGAAAAGATAAATATTATCAAATTGGTGACCATATCTACTTGAAAGTAAAAGCAAAATGGAGCTCGTTGAGCTTAGGAAGGTGCAATAAGTTAGCACCTAGATTTTGTGGACATGTTGTGGACCCTTTGAAATACTATCCAAGAGAGGGCCAGTGGCATATGAACTAGCATTACCCGCTCACATAAGAGTCCATAATGTTTTCCATGCTTCATTATTAAAAGATATGTTTGTGATACTAAACATGTGATTGATTGGTCCTTATTATAGCTGGAACCTGACGGGGAATTTTTCCCTAAACCTCTTCATATATTGGACAAGAGAGAGGTGTAGCTCAGGAAGTGCACCATAGTCCAGTTGAAAGTGAAATGGAAGCGCTTCGAAGACAATGAGGCTACTTAGGAGAATGAATCCACCATGAGAAAGGCTTACCCCGCCTTGTTTCATGACTTCATTCTAAGTCCCTAGAACACCAGGGACGGTGTTGTTCTAAGTGGAGAGGGATGTAATATCCCAAATTTTGGACCTAACACTTATGGGTATGAGCCCCATTGATTATGATGTTACCTTGATGTTTTATTTTAATATACTAGGTCAAATACCCCACTACATATGAACATAATGATTTGTTTGATATATTGGGTGTAAGCCAATTGCATATGATATATATATGTTTTCCTTTGTTGAGAGTGGACCTTGAAGCACATGGTTGATGATATGCTTTATGTTGAGCGAGGAGTTCTAGAGCACATGGGTAAATTGATGTTTTGTGTTGAGCAAGAAGGTCTAGAGCACATGAGTTTTGAGACATTTGTGTTGAGCATGAAGCTATGGAACACATGAAAAGATAGATTGGATGTGTTATGCACAATCCATGGAGCCTTCCATGTTGATGTTGAGCATAAGCTATGCAACATCAGATCCTTGGCCATTGTATCCCTAAGTGTATCCTACAAGTACATCCTAGCATTAGGTTTGAGCGAGGAGCTCTAGAATTCCACTAAGTTTGTAACTCCCTGTTTTTAGCATTGAGTATGGGCTCTGGATAAGCGCTAGGAGTTACTGAAAAGAATTAACTATGTCGAGTGAAAATGACTCAAGAAAAATATTGATCTCATTTGACTTATTTATAAGTGATTAAATGAAATTTCGAATGTATGTATCTCATCAAGTACTGAAGAGCTACTATGTTATACAAGGGAATCGAACAAGCGAGGATGTTTAGAGTTTCCTAGCCTAGTAGGCCTAACCATATACCTGATGACCTTAATGAAGAAAGTGTCATAAGTTAAGGGATCATAACACATGATACCTAAAGACAAATGTTAACAAATAATATATATTATTATATATTTTATACATGGTATGTATAAAGATTAAGTATAGTAATAATATTAAAAATGTAAGAAAGAAGGAAAAGCTCCATCTATTATTATTATTACTAAGAGAAAATTAAATATTATAATACCGACTAAAGTCCAATTAGGAACCAGTTAAAAGTTCCTAAGTTAAAATATTAAAAGTACCTAAATTAAATAAAAAGGGTTAAATCAAGAAATCAAATGATTCTTGATTTAATTGCCCCTTTGACTAAAAAGTCTATCTATAAAGTCCCAAGCCAAAGAGAGGCTTGGGGATCTCTTCCATATTTTTGGAATCATTATTATTCCTGATTATTCTCAAGAGAGTTCTTGGAGAACATTTTCCAAAGAGGAAAAAGGAGAACTTATCCAGACCCAATATACAGCTAAGGAAGCTCTACCTTAGGAGCTCTAAGCTACTTAAATGTTGGAACCATCTCGGGGGGATCCAGATTAAAACCAGGAACGGTTCCGGGTCATGGTTGGGTAGAACGTGGTAGTTCCCAATTGATCCGGTCATCTATACATAGGTTAGATATTCCTGTGAATTGTTAATGTTGGGTAAATGAGTATGCAGGTTTCATCCATTGGGATAGCTTCACCTTCTAGGTATGAGGTTCTTGGCTTCCTATATTTCATTATCTAGTATAATTTCTGGTTAGAATATGCAAGTGTTTATGTTCAAATTCTAACCCTATGTTTACCATTGTTTTCCTGTCAAAATATTTAAGGGTTTTCATTTTATTTATAAATCCTATGTATGTAAATTAATTATTGTTTAAGAAATAATTATGGTTTATTTCTGCAATACTTAGTTTTGCATTTCTTCATAGTTTAAACTTTGTTTTCCTAAACCCTCGGAATGTCTCTAATAGTGCCTATATATTTATTTACCTATAAACTCTACTAGTAGATTCCATATTGCCAACAAAACTATGCTAGGAATAAAAGACTAATTCAGGTTAAACTATAAACAAACCATAAATATAAAACACAGTTAACCAAATTATAGTAAATAGAATTGTATTCTAATTAAGCAATATTATAAACATATTATTCTATACTTAATAATATTCATCAATACAAAGTATTAAAGCTAAAATAAAACACAACAAAACCCTCTCGGGTCTGTAATTATTTCTACCAGGAACCAAGGTTAAACAATGTCATTTTCCATTGACCAAATAATTCATAAGTCAAATGTACAGTCCAAGTATTGAGACCACTTAATGGTACACAATTTATGTGTTACCAATGCTCCATATTAGAATAAAACCACATAATTGTTATACCAACCACATCTACGAAATCATATTCCTTAAAGAACTATCAAACTTAAAAACTATGTACAACATCCATTTCAAACATAAATATATTTACACAGAGGTTGCAGGATCAATTTCTGTAGGTGTTAAATCCCAAATCGAATTCTTACAAGTATAAACCCTCACCACCAGAAACGACCCATGAAGAACTCCTATAGGGTATGTTTATCTACAATGATTCCTACAGGATTCATTATTAGTCTGCTACCTCATGTTGTAGCATTATGTTATCAAATCCACGGTATATACATATGCAGACTGTAAATTAACAACATAAATCCTTCACACAGAGGTTGAAATACCCAATAAAATTTACACGTTGTAACTATGGCCCTCAACCTTATTCATATACAAACCATTTTAATAATTAAATACCAAGAACTACAACCCTATCAACACTATGCAATAGCCACGACATCCTTTGTAGGAGTTCCATCCAAAGGCTACGACCCTTGTATTTATGAATTAAAACAATAATGTAAAACCCATTAATTTTTTTTTATCAATGATTACCAATAGCGTCGACTGCTAAACACATGGTTATACCACAATCGGCCCTTATATTCCTATTACATAGTGTAATCACAAAACATTAAATATCTAACTAATACACTATTGCAGTTCTAATGGTGGGAACGCCAATTCCATATATGACATGTCCCCAAATCCAACAACAATTTCACACATTCATCCACACAAATAACACTAACAATGATTTTGATTACACACAGTCCATTAATAGGAATAATAACCACAAAATCAACACAGTATGCATTTATTGTTTATATATAAACACAACCATTATAAAAACCAATAAAGTATTTTACACAGTCGATTAAACTCATCCTTGCACCATTGCAAGCAATGGCGCTGCCCCATTCCAATAAACAAAACTTATTTACAATACACAGAGCAACATTTAAACCAAATACCCTGAATACATTAGTTCCGTCTCGAAGGCTCTAGAAAGTCAGCAAAAACCCCAAATCTTAACACATCTATGATTCTTACAGTCTGTACACAGATAGACCTTCTTCTAGGAGGCAGCCATTAAAACCTAGCACCAAACATTCAAACCCCCAATGAGTTCAAAACTTAGTCACAACAACCACGCAAGAGAGAGGAAATTTTTAACTTGTACAAAGAGAGCTTACCCGAATGGGTATGGATTTTCCCACAAAGCTATCCACGATATACGACCCACATTTTTGCCACACCCTGCAACCTACAAACACAAAGAAGAGGCCATGATGAGAAGTATGCATGATAACCAAACTAAAAAAGAAAATGATGCTGCTAAACTAGACTATCAACATACATGTTAAGCCGTGGAAGCTTCACCCCATTACACCACGCAGGAGCAGAGCACAAGAAGCCAAGCTGCGAATGACCAAACCAATGCAATGAGCCAAGCCCTAAGCTTGGATGCCACATTTACCCATGCAGATTTATTTCTCCACCCTGGCCTCCAATATCTCATTCCAAACTCATAATCCTATAGTTCATGCCACCATTTAAACATTGTTACAAAACCATGTGTTTTACATAAACCCCAAATGTATATTGAATTACTTAGGGTTTAAGCCCTAACACCATGGCATATGAAATATGCCATGGAGTACTATAAGTAAAAGTTTTTACAAATATTTCCAACTATTTAAAACCATATATTAACACCATGTTGGAGCATGAACAAGTCATAAGTCTTTATACCACACTAAGTATGTGTCACATGAATAATAAGTGCAGTAGTGACCAAGTTAGTAATGTAGTGTCCGTAAGCATAATAATAATAACCTGCGCAACAAAGGCTAGTAAAATACCAAGCTTGGTATAAATATCATCTAACAGTCAATGTAATGTCACTAGGATAGATCTGTAAAACAAAGTGCTAGTGGAGAAATGGAAAGCTGGGCCAATTATTATTTTATAAACAGTTTTCCATTGCCAAGTGCATCTACACACAAAGTGGAAATAAATGCATTAGTTCGTAAGAACTAAGTAATCCCGATGTAGAAAGTGGAAAACAGTTACCTCTCAGGTGGTTACAAGGGAAACTAGCCCCAGCACTCCACCCCTTTTTCCAATAACAAATTTAAGTCAAAATTGTGTATACGGCAGTAATCAAATGTTATAATTAATGAGGTACGTAATCAAATATCTAGCATACACATCAATGCGTAAACATAGGTCCAAATATTAATCAACATCTCAACAACGTAATTAATACATTAATAACCGCGTCAACAAATATGAAAGCAAAATGTAAGAACATCTTACGACTTTATAGTACAGTAAACAAAGTATGACACATTTCGTACAAGTTCCAATAATGTCGAGTATAGGTAGTTTTGACTAGCCTAATAGAATTTTTCTTTTATTTTCAATTTTTGTGGACATTACACAAATCTTTGAGTTTCTTATTGATTTATAGAATGAGACCATGTGATCTCCCCATTTAAATGGATAGGAGGAATAACTAATGATGACATTTTCTCGTGAACCTATAAAGTATATAATGATTCTATAACTTACAGTTTTGTTTGGTAGGATCTCATATCCACATAAAAACAACAATTAAAGATGAATCTAACATGGTCACCTTTGTTCCAACTTACTATCAAAACTTCCTCATTTTCTATTTGCATTTTCAATAATTCTTCAATTGTAATTATATTATATTCCATTATATATTCTAGTCACTAATAAAATTGTTAGAAGATAATTAAAGACATTGAGTGCCTAGGTTCCCTTATCTCGAGTTGAACTAGTAGAATCTAATTCTTCCCCCTCATGATGCATTAGTTGAAATATATATCTAGAAAAAAAACAATATATTGACTGTAAAAATTTATTCGAGGCACACATTGAACTTGTTAGAATTTAGTATAAAAAAGATGAAATGTAGGCAATTAGAAAATTGCATAAACTTGAAAATTCCATGCTCTTTTATTAGTGGTATGTTACTTTTTCTAAAAAATATAATGTGTATGTTTGTGTTAAGACATCAATTTAGCACTTAGATGATAAATTTTCTTGAAACAAATTTATAGAGTTGTAGATAACGATCACACAACTATGTTTTCACATTTTTTAACGTTTATTTTAGAATTTTTCAATGTAACAATGTTTGTGAAGTTATGAAATTACAAGTTCAAGCATTAAGATAAGGTTTGAGACTGTCTTAACACAATCAATAATTGTTTTTATGTGTATAGATATTAAATTGTATCTGTGCACCATATAATTTGTTTTCTAGATCAATGAGGCAATAAAAAGTTATGATAGAAAATAAATATCTATCTATCTATCTATCTATACAAGAAAATGAAACAAAATATATATAGAGTTTTCCTTTACAAACACACACACGCACGCGCGTGCACACAAACACACACACACACACACACACACACACACACACACACACACACACATAGAGAGAGAGAGAGAGAGAGAGAGAGAGAGAGATCTATGTTAATCAACAATGAGGACCATATCTAAAAACCTCATTAAAGAGGCAGGTAATAATATGGAGATGGAAACCACATGGAAACATTAATGGGTTTTCATTTATGTATCCTAGACCACAATATGAATTACTTTGAAGAAAAAACCAAAGAGATCAACTCATCCAACATGTAGAGGAAAATAGATAATCTTGCCTACTTTTTTGAACTCTCACGAGCACGCATATTATTAATGCACATGGTATTTTTACATAAAATCAAAACCATGTAACACTTTATCACCTTGACATGTTTCAAAAACCAATATTTAGCACTAAAACCTTCTTTGAAGGGTAGGGATCACACTTTCCTCTTTGGATCATAGTGAATACCCCTAGACCAATCTTTTTTGCAAAAAACATCTAATGAAACTCATAATACAGAATTTGAGATAAAATTTGTCATAGTAAGTGATTGAAGCATATTTCACAATGATTTAGGTCTACAAGATTCAATAACCGTGGTCTATTGACCCAAAATCATCACTACTCCCTAAAACTAGTTTATCCTACTTAAAGGACAATGATACATTACAAATCTCCTGTGTCATGTATTAATGCATATTTCATGACAATTGAGATCAAGGGTATTTATTAGATTCCTATTCCTTTGTTATCTTATCATATCCTTTGTGAATACGAAAGGTCCATAAATCTTACTTCAAACATAATAATGTACCTTTGTAAACAACTCATAGTTGAAACATCCACACAAGATGGAATGCTTTGGTGATTAAATTTTCTTTTCATGCTGATTAAGTCTAGGAAACATATTTCCAGGCATAAGGCCCTTGTTTTATTCCCATATCCTTAGTTAGGCCTCACAAACCACTCTTAGTTCACAACTAACCTTGTCATGATGTACAATAGGAGGTGGTTTATACCATATATAAGACATATGTCATGGTTCAAGGACTTGTGCATTATGCTTGATCCTAAGAATCAAGTTATATGGTGATAGGCTCTTGTTTCCTTCCCTCAACTATGGTTAAGGACCCAAAACCAATCCATAATTCCAATTCCTTGTGATGGTGCCCATATTCAACATGGGTTCCAAAGATTCTATAGAGAGGGATTATGCCATAGTTTGTAGGTGTTGTTCATGGTGCTTGAGCTCGAGACAGTTCAATTGGGGCTTAAATCCCATGTTTACCCCGTGGCATTCTTTATGCCTCAAAATATGTTTCAAGTGCACAAAACCTATTCATGGTGCATGTATCCCACTAGAAGGACAAATACACCCTACAAAGTTATTGTGTGTTAATTCAAGGGCATATTCACATCTTTTGAGCTTAATAACATTAAATAAGATTATGAGGCACTTGTTTTGATTATTAAATTATTAGGATCAATTCCTTATAACACATACATTGTACTATGTGATGATTTGAGGACACATTTATGATGTTTAAGCATAAGAATCTTTGTTCAGGGCCTAAGGTTGTTGTTTCCCACCCCATGCATGATAAAAAATACAAAACAAGAATCACCTAACGTTAAAAATGCATTGTAATATATTCAAGAAGGGAATGGAATGGGTCTACCACTAAACCAATGCCAATATAGGCAAAGAAAGAAGTAAAACATTGCTAGATGTAAGTAATGTAGGAAAAGCAAAAATGTTCAAGAAATACAATAGTTTTATTGTAAACATGAACTAATCTTATTAATAAATTGTAACTAAAATATCTAATAAATATAATATATACAAATACTATTATATACTATACAATCTACCATAAAAATAAATCAAGCCAAATCTGAAATATCTAATAAATATAATATATACAAATACTATTATATACTATACAATCTACCATAAAAATAAATCAAGCCAAATCTGAAATATATTCCCATTTATTTTTGCTTTAATTTACGTGATAAGGTCACTAGAAATTTTGTAGAATCCATTGAAGCAAGGGATTGGAAAGAAGAATAATGTAGATCACTAATATTAGAGGAAGAAAAGCATACTAAGAGTCAACTTTCTATTGGCCAAAACTTTGAGAAACTAAAAGTATATAACTGTAATGTCCCCAAAAATTGAAAAAAAAATGATAAGCTAGTGAAAAACTACCCAAAGGAGATCATTATTATTCATGCAGAATTACATGCACTACTTATACTTTCGACCTCTTCATAAATTGTCCTTACTGTCTTGTTAATCTCTCATCCATTCAATAGTTATTAGTTCATTTACTTCTTATAGCTTAATTATGTTATTTAAACTATTTGTACATCTTAGTTATTACTATCGGTGAATTAATGTATGGGAAAGATCATTGTTTTACTCCTGCACATGTGTACTTTGTTTATTTAAATGATTATATGAAAATACCTTGGAAGGTCTTTAATAATTCGTTTAGCTTGTTTACTATATGAACTCTATTCTTAGTAGATCTAGTTTAAAATATAAAATTGTATAGTTAACATAAATAACATTTTAATTAATTATTACTGATCTAGTTTATTTAAAATTCTAGGGAAAGCCTCTGCTAACAAATGGAATATGTCAGCAGAGTATTAAATACAGAGAACATAGTATAAACATAATCCTAAGATCGAAACCTAGTTAATATAGTAACATTTATGAAGGATACCACCCTGAACATAAACATCATATAATAAAACTTCTCCAGCATAAGATTAGTAAATTGTAATTAAAAAACCTAGAAGATTGGTAACCATAAAACTTAACCCTTAGGGTTAGAAATTTCATTGCAGCCATTACTTGACATAAACAGTAATGAATATTTAGGAAATAAACTAGAATAGGTTTTCCAGGGCTTCATACTTGAATTTGAAGCTTTGTCAATGGCTGCACCTGCACACTTAAATAACCAGCATTAACAATTCAATGCAGATCTAACCTCTTTTTGATGACCAAATCACTTGGGAACTACCACGTTCCACCCAACCATGACCCAGAACTGTTCCTGGTTCTAATCCGGATCCCCTCGAGCTAGACTCCAACATGCAAGTAGCTTAGAGCTCCTAAGGTAGGGTTTCCTAACTGGTATTCAGATTCTGAATCAGTCCTCTTTTCCTTGCAAGAGAACGTTCTCCAAGAAAACACTTGAGAGCAAAAATAGGTAGAATAATAATTCTCCAATATAAGAATCAGAACCCCAAGACTTTGCTTGGATTGAGTCCGTATAGGCATACTTTTCAGTCAAAGGGGCAGTTAAATCAAGAAATCCTTGATTTCTTGTTTTAACCCTTTTTAATTTACTGGGGTAATTTTCAATTCTTAACCTAGGAACTATTAACTAGTTCCTAGTTAGTCTTTCATAGATATTTCACTATTTATTAATTATTTAATAATAAATAATAATTAGTGGAGCTTCTATTTTTTTCTCTATTCAATTATATAATTAATCATAATAAATTCTTTATACATACTATGTATAAAATACATAGTATTAAAATACTTGTTAACATTTGTCTTTGGGCATCATGTATCATGATCCCTAGACTTAATGACACTTCTTTATGAAGGTCAAGTAGATAGATGGCTTATGTCTACTAGGCTAGGAAACTTTAAACATCCTTGCATGTTGGATTTCCCTCATATAACATGGTAGCTCTTCAGTACTTTGATGAGAATACAAAAATTCGAAAGTTCATTTAATCACTTATAAATAAGTATGATGATGATCAATATTTTTCTCGAGCTGTTTCCCCTTGGAAGTTATTAAATTATTTTCAGTAACCCCTAGCACTTACGAGAGCCCATACTCAACGACTGTAGTAGGGAGTTACAAACCTAGTGCAATTCTAGAGATTTTGTTCAACACTAAATGCTAGGATGTACTTGTACAATACACCTAGGGATACAATGGCCAAAGATCCAATGCTCCAGAGCTTATGCTCAACATCAACATGGAATGCTCCAGAGCTTATGCCCAACATTTCCAATTATATTTTAATGTGTTCCAAAGTTTTATGCTCAACACAAATGTAAGTACTCAAGTGCTCTAGAGCCTCTCACTCAACACAAATCATCTCATCGATCATGTGCTTCAAGGTCCACGCCCAACACAAAACATTTCATCAATCATGTGCTTCAGGGTCCATGCCCAACACAAAACATATATATACATATATATCATCAACAATTGGCTTAGACCCAATATACAAAACAAATCATCATGTTCATATGCAATGGGGTCTTCGACCCAAAAATAAAACATCAATACAATCATCATGATCCATAAGCTCATGCCTATAAATGGTAGGTTCAAAATTTGGGATATTACAATAACATATTCAATTTAGTGTTTGTCTCGTTATATAATTGGCTAAGGTCCTCATCTTTTGATTTTCCCACGCAATATCCAATACTCTAATTTAAAATTCACCTCATCCATATTAATTGCATCAATATCCAATATGGCTTCTAATTATTTGTTTTAGAGAGAAAGTTGTAATTAACAAATATGAACACATTTAGTTTGTTGTTGAGCTAGTTAGAAAATGTAGGATAAATCGTACAATGGATAAAATGCTCAAATCTATTGAGACTAACACCCTTGGAGCATTATCTCTTTGCACCAAATACAAGTAATCAATATCTAAGTGTCGTCTCTCCCTTTTTGTTATAGTCTTTAGAAATGATGTATGCCTTTTTTTATCAATCTTTTCTACCACATAAAATAGAGTAGAATAAGTAATTCAATAAGAATTAGAAATTCATATATTCATACAATAATATTTATTTTCGATATTATATAACAATCACAAAGTATGTAAATACAACTCATTGGGGTATTTTTGTTGTTACTTCCTTTATTGATTACAATTATCTTACATTTTCTTCTCTCGTATTCCTCTCTATCCCTTTGTATAACATCATCATCTAAGGAATCTCTACCGGAATCCATATGAACCATATATATATTACAATGACACACTACTAAGTTAAGTACGTAAAATACATGCATGATTAATTGACATTATAAACATTAAAAATATACATGTATAAGAGAAACATTCATAGGGATATAGAGACTAACCCTCTAACATTGTTGATTAGAAAACGAGTTATTGACAAACAAATTATTAGCGTTGTTGGTTAGAATTACTTGATCAAATGAATTGGATTAACCTTGGATTGGTCATTTTAAATGTATACAAGGTATCTTTCTAGTCTCATATGATATGCTTAAGGAAAGTTCAAAGCTACCGTTTGAATAAAATGTCAACTAGTGATTAAGAGATAGAACATCTTCACTATAAAGAAAAATAATAGAATAATTAAAAAGGACCATTATCATTGTTTGTTGAAGAATTAATCTTCTAAGGATAATAAAGAAGTTAAAGTCTTGTTAAAAAAATTCAACAACCATCATTAGCAAGCAAGGATTACAAAAAAAAGGAAAACTTCTATCAAAGTGTCTAGGCACCATGTTTGCATTACTGTTCATTTAAAAAAATCTATAGTTATTTATGTCCTTTCATCTCTTAATAGCCTCAAAGATGACCTATAACATCAAAAATCCCAACATAAACACCTATCAAATGTCAATCTATCAATGAAATAACCATTAAATCTAGGAGAAAAAATACAGTATCATGCTTTATGGGAAATTTATTTATGATAAATGGAAATTTATAACAAATTAACTGAAAAGATAGAGATATTATAATTACAAGAACCCATGTCTCTTTAATTGAAACAACTTACAACAGAAAATATGAAGACAATACAATTTAGAATTGTTTAGAAACTCTGACTTATTGTGGAAATGGTTACATATTACTTTCAAAGATGAACTATATATTTATCCCATTGAGAACAAGAAGGAAGCAACAAAGGTTCATATTATTGATAAAGAAAAAATTATAAGAAATTAATTAAAAATAGAGAATTGATGAATATATTATAATTAGTAACAAATTAATTTACAATAGAGAATTGATGGATATATTATAATTATAAAAACCCATGTTTCTTTGATTAAAACAAATTCCAAACGAAAAATATGAACACAATGCAATTCAAAATTGTTTAGAAACTATGGGTTAGTGTGGAAATAGTTACATAATACATTCAAACATGAACTATGAACTATATATTTAGCCCAGTGAGAAAAAGAAAGAAGCAACAAAGGTTCATACTATTAAACCTCAGATTCATCGGATTGATTATATGCCAACTAATTGTTTTCATTAGTGAATGCAATATCTAATGCTTATATGAAAAAATATGTAGTTTTGGTTGTTCTATAGTTTTCATATTTCAAAGTGATGCTCTTGATACGTTTTATTTCGTAAGAAGAGATTTATCTAATCCATACAACTATTCTCTTGTTCATTTTTATCATGTTATACTGGAAATTGTATCTCTTTTCACAATATAATGGATTCATATTGCCTAGCAACATCTCTTTACATGATTATGTTTAAATACTTTAACAGTAGTTCTTTCTAGAGAATAAAATGAGACATTTGCTGTAGAAATTGCAAAAAAACACATAAAGAGAAACCATATTGCATATCAATAGTTCCACCACTCACAGTATTACAACAATCTTGGAGAAAACGAAGGAATTAAACTCATTATGTCATTGTCAAAAACAATAGAGATCATATGATCCTTTAATTAAGGAGTTTTTTCTCATGTGATAATTGTCCAAAACTCTCTTTCAATATAGTCCAAAACCATGGAAACATAAAAATATTAATTTTTCCCATGTGCTCCAAAACTCCGCAACTAGGAAACCATTAATATCCCTCAAGTCACAAATTTCTAGAATAGAGAATAAGCTTCTTTACCTTGTCCATATCGAAAGTTTCCTCTACTACCAATTGGATTTTTCTCCTCGGTAGTTGAATGCTTAGTTTTGTTTCGTAGAATCCAACTCCAAAAGAATTTATTTTGTTTAATAGGTGACCTTTACCCAAATGTGCACTTGTTGGCTCTTATCCAAGTGATTGCTTAAAAAAAACTTACATAGAAGTTATGAAATTCTAAGTGAAATTGGGTTAAATGATTATTATGATTAAAATCATATTAAATATAACACATAAAATAAGGAATCGATACCCTTTTACCTTCTTCATGGACTCCTTGGCAAGAAACTATCTAACAAAAATACTATTTTCACCTTCATTAACTTTTCCACCTCTTAAAAGGGATTATTTAGAGGGCCATTCATCAATAAGAAATTGAGAAAATAAATTGTAATTTCACTCTCCCTCACCTTCTCCTCTCTATCATGAAATTAGGATTTTTTTTACTCCCAACCCTCAACTCCTTTTTTGTGGGAATTAGGTCACACCACTTGTTGGTATGCACATTCCAACTTCTATGCGAAAAAAGACATGAATTAAATTTGACATCTTTAGATTATTCTATATATGTCATTCATTGTCTATATATCCACACACACATATGTTATTTGAGAAATAATATTTATTAACCATTAAATATATATTAATTCTCTCTATATAAGTTGTTACATTATGATTTTTAAGCTCGTTAATATTTATGAGTTTTCTCCTTTCAAGGAACAAGTAATTTATTAGAATCTAGATATGGCTAGGGAAAATTCTAAATGCAATGCAATCATTGATTGTCCTACACGAAAGGTTGTGAATCTAGGGGTTTCAACATAAATAATAAATTTGGCAATGTTGAATTATAATATCCATGTGTGATGTTAATTGAGATGAATCAGTGTACATTGATCAACCCATTGATCCAATATTAAGTAGTGCTAATCAAATTTAGATCAAATATAAATATTTAAGAAACAATATATACTTTCAGTCATGATTGGCATCAAGTTAAGTGAAATGTGGAATCAAATTGAGTTGTGATTCATGATGTAAATGACTATATTGTATATATTATTAGGTGCAACGTTGTGATAAAGGTCAACACATCCATGCATACTAAAAAAAATGAATTCAACATGAAAAATATTAATTAGCATGATAAATCACTCTAAAATGCCTACACTACTAAAACTCAGTTACATATAGGTATGAAATATGACTCATTTATATTGGCATAATCATTGTTTAGTCATATATGTCTATCCTCAATGTATGTCAATAATTTATAGTTATGTCACTTCAAATACATCAAAATTGCTCAAATTGGATAGTATTTAGCTTATAAAAAATGTCTCATTAATTGTTTTGGTCTTATAGTCATAAATTTATCATTTTATACTAGTGATTGTTTGACCACTCATGACAAATTAGCTCTTCATATCAACTATCAATTTTTCAATATCCTCAAGGGAAAGTATATGGCTGCTTACAAAACATATCATGAACCACACCACACTTCCTTTCACTTGCTCTTCATTTTCAAAACCAATTGTATGCTAGCACTAAGAGATAATTATTATAAGAAAATGGTTGTAATTGGAAATCACATTTATCTATTTAATCCATTCTGGTCCTTTGATGAAATGTGAGATGATTTAACTCTAAATGATCCATAATTACATTTGAGATTGAAAAATGATATCTTAATAACATATAACATAGAAAATGTAACATATAACATATTGAAAAATGATATCTTAATAACATATAAAATGTAGATTTTTTTTTTTAAGCAAAACTAAAAAAGCTTTATAAAACTACCATTAAAAATTCATCTTTTAAAATGACATTTATGTTTGAAAATTATGACTATACATGTATCACAATATTGACTCAATAATATTTCTAAATACATTCACTAAAATGTGGATTCAATAATCTCTATAAATACATTTACTAAAATGTAGGCTTAATATTTTTCTTAATTACACTCACTAAAATGTCAATTTTGTTTAACATTTAATACTAATAAGATATAAATATTAATACTTAGACCTCTTCTTTTTTTTAAATTCAAAACCAAAAAAATTACAATTAAATTTAATTTTTTTGTTACATGGACTAAATATTTCTTAAACAACATTAGGGTGAAAATGTAAAGGTAAAATGATGCTAAAATAAACACCACCTTGACCATTACTAAATCGATGGAATATATGTCTCTTATTAATTACTTATAAATATTCTTAAACAACATTAGTGTGAAAATGTAAAGGTAAAACGATGCTTAAAAAAACAACACCTTGACCATTACTAAATCGATGTAGTATATGTATCTTATTAATTGCTTAAATGATAAGCTTGCTTAATGCTTTTCTTAAAATGATGCTGAATAAATTGATCCGCATGCAATGATGCTTAATAAATTGATCTCAATTGCAAGAGTCTTGATAAAATCAACTATATAACTTTTCAGTGGTTGTTCCAAATTATGATTTCCATGTCAGAAGTTTTTTCATTTATATGCTAAGTACTTAATTATCAAAGTGTATTATTTCATTTCCACCCTTATAATTTTTCAGTAGTTGTTCCAAATGATGATTTCCATGTTAGAAGCTTTTTTATTCATATGCATAGTACTTAATTATCAAAGTGTATTATTTCATTTCCACCCTTATAATTAAAGATGATTTTAAAGAACCATACTTATTTAAAAGTGTATAAATGTTGGCGAATTTTACCAATTTTTAAAACACCAACTATAAAATATTTGGCGATATTTTTCAAAAAATATTTTAATTTCCATGGATTTTATATCATTTATATAATAATTTGGCGATGTTTAGGGTGAAAAAAGTTTACCCCATCAAAATTGGGCGAAACAGGGCTTCAAAAAATGCAAAATGGTTCATCGTTTTTTGGAGAAAAACCCCTAAAAATATCCCATGGGCTAAATTTCGCCCCTAAAATTATCCCTACTTATAATCTCCAAACTGACCAATGAAATTGTCTATAGTTATCTAGAAAAAAGAAATGTAAATTATAAAAATATTTGTATGTCAAACACTTAGCAATTTTATCAAGATCTATTTCAATGAACTCACCAATGCCATTTGTTAAAAAAATCGTTGTTTTTATTTTTATTTTATTATATTTTTCATATTAAACATTATATATAAAAGATTTAGAAAAGATTTATCAACAATTGAAAAATAAAATCTTCTTGAGTAAAGGGTTACATTTTATAGTCAAAGTAGATGTATAAACAAGTGATACAAGAGTATCAAGGTAAATTTGAAGATACCAACTTGAGGATACTAGTGATTGTAGGAAAAGAAAGATAGACTCGTTTGGGTGGACATTGAGTTCAAAAGAACACTAGTATTTTTGAGGAACACGGACTTTGGATCCCTGATGTATAGTGAAAGGGAGAAGGAGAAGACCATGTGGTAGGACATTTCAATTGTACTTGCTATGGAATCAATATGGGTGTTGGAATAGTTGTTGTAGAAGTCAACTTTTTCTAGATATGGATCCTTGACTATGGGTTGTGTGGAGCCTTTTTTGGATATAGATCACATGGATCCATACTTGGGAAACCAATCCAATGTTATGGAACTGGGAATCATAATTTTGGGTAAATATAGGACAAATATACAGAGTGCGCTACAAAAGTGGAAGCTAGAAATGAAGGAGCTTATACATTGCTATTTGAAGGAAGCACATGAGAAAATGAAGACAAATAATATGCTAAAGAAGAATAAATAAAATATGCACATAGAATAAAGGAAGTATTGGAAGAATACTCAAGACAAGGCTCCAAGAGAAGAATGAGGAAGTGGAGTGCCCGGAGAGGCTACCATGGTCCATTTCATGGTAGTGAGTGAATAAGAGAATTTTATGGTTAGGGTAAACACCTGAACTATATGATGGGCCAAATTTTAGAGAAGAAGGATTTCTCAGAGACCACTGAAGTGTGTCTATATCTAACCTATGTAATGTAGTCTACTACTAATAATAAGAGTGCATTGTTGTTGCATATATATTTGTGTGGAAGACTTCTTGAGTGTGAATACATACAATTGTCCTTTATTATATTATCTTTGTGAATGTGTCAGTCATTAGAGAGATGTTCTCAGCCTAATAATGGTGCAGTCAGAAGTCTGTTTGTAGACTTGTACATCTAGACTATATTCGGGCGTGTGTCTGTGTGTGTGCACGCGCATGCGCGCACACACACACCCACGTGCTCATGTGTATGGTGAGATATTTAAACTATGTATGGATCATTGAGTTAGGAAGGATGTGGATGATAACCCATAGGTTTCCAATAAATTCATCACTGAGTAGCATGTGATCATTAATCTATGTGTGGGTCATTGAGTTGGGAAGGATGTGGACCATATTTGATAGGATTCCAATAAATTCACCACCAATTAGCATGTGTATTAATGGATTGAGTTATGTAAGTGTTATGTCAAATCACTTGAATTCAAAGCTTTCTTACCTCACTTATGAAGGTGATCCTTTCCTTGTGAATTCTCTTACGACCATCTATACCTGCAAAAGAAAGTTAGAACAGGATACAAAAGTGGAAGCAATAAGATAATTTAGCACTCTATGTTAATGATCAAGGAGAAAAACAATGAATAACTCATATCTAGCACAAATTATTCATGGGAAAGTGAAACATATTTGTATAAATGAAAATAGAAAAGAAAACTACAACCAAAGCGTTGATGTTGAAGCTTTTTCCTCACAATTCTCTTGACTCACAATCATAAGTTCTACAAAATCTCACTCACAAGCCATACTCTTTTTATCTATCACACTCAGAATGATTTCACCAGCATGAAGGTGCTTCTCTTGGTCCTCCCTCGCTCATGGGGTAGAGGTTGTTTATATAATCCAAAAGGGACCAAACGGGTTGAGATACTTTGGGAGGAAGGTGAGGGATCATTCCTACACACTACGGGTACGAGTGCCACCTACTCTAGTTAGTTGGTATAAGCCTCCATGAGGACTTTCATCTAGAAGTTTCTTGAATTCTCTTATTTTTACCATTTTGAGAGTGTTGGTGCTCCTTGCACATAAGCATAAGGCTTCAGGGAGGTTTGACACACCTTGTCCAAGAACAACAAGTGTCACCAACGATTCTTGTTATTGGGAAAATAACATCAGGAAAGGTTGGAACTCTATATCAAAGGACCAAGTACATTAGAGCTTCTAGAATTGGGAAAACACTCCTCCAAAAGATCTTTTGGCTAACAAACTTCAGGGTATTGGGTAAAGTGACAGTTTTTAGGTGTAACCGAGACTCAGGCTAGCAGAAGTGGCATGAGATGACTTGAACAAGAAAGGAAAATGGAAATTTGAGATTTCCATGTGTTGTATTATTAAACAAAGATGCATAGAAATGAACATGAAAATATCAACTACAAGTTGAAGAAATAATATGCAACATAAAGATGAAGCATTTTATTACTTGCAGAGTTGAAGTGTATAGTAAAATGTAGAGCTGGTGAAGACATAAGTGATGAAATTTGTATTGGGAAGCTAAAGATTTGAATAATTTACCTTATAATAATTAAGGCGTGCTTTCTCAATAACCTAGGGAATCTAATTTGTAGGAGCATCAACACCATTTTGAAGATGTCATCTTCAAGACGCTAGTGATTGTAGTAGAAGTGAGATAGACTTGTTTGATTGGAGATTAAGTTCAAAGGAACACATATTTTTGATCCATAATGAGAAATGTAAGCGTGCAGGAGACAACCACATGGTAGGACCTTCCAAATGTACTTGTACTAGAACTGATATGGGTGTTGGAACAATTTCTATAGAAGCACGTTTTTTCATACATGAACCCTTGTCTATGGATCATATGGATATTTTATTAGCTACAAATTGTGTGGAGCCATACTTGGGTACAAAACTCCCAAGTCAATGTTTTGGAACTGGGAATTGAAGTGCTAGGTAGCTACAAGACAAACTTGGAGTGTGCTACAGAAGTGGAATCTAGAAATGAAGGGTTGTGGGTGCTAATAGCTAAAGAAAGCACATGAGAGGATGAATATGAATAGTCTATTGAAGAAGAATAAATAAAGTATGCACAAAGAAGAAAGGAGGTATTAAAAAAATACTCAAGTGAGGGATCTAGGATAAGATCGACGAGGTGGAGCACTCAAATAGGTTCCCATGGACCAAGGATTGGTAGCAAGTGAATAAGAGAGTGTTACGGCCATGATAGAAACCATAACTATTTAACTAGCCATGTTCTAGAGAAGGGCTTATGAGAGACAACTAAGATGTGTCAATATGTAACCCATGTAATGTTTATACTACTAATAATAGGAGTACATTGATGTTGCATATACTTTTGTGTAGATCATTTATACTAAGTATTGTTGTTGTAGTTATGTTGGAATCATCATAGGTTGTATTACTGTGATTGATTGTTAATGTTGCAATAGAGATGAGTGTGAATACATATAATTATATGTTATTATATTTTCTAATAATGTGAATGTGTTAAAAGTGAGAGATATGCTTTGAGTCTAAGAATGGCATGGTGAAAAGTATATGTGTACATCAGTACTGTATTCCTATCTATGTATGATGAGATCATTACCATATATGTTTGGATCATTCAATGGGGAATGTTATGTGTCATAAACTATAGGTTGTGAGTGAATGCATCAGCTAGTAGTATGTCTATTAATGGGAAAATTTATGTAAGACTTATGTTGTGTAGATGGTCCGTGAGAAGGTTGATTGTTTTTGGAGAGAACTACCACTATGATTGAATGTGTAACACACCTAAAAATCCATAATAATAAAAAAATCTATAACATATATCTAAAGACACTTCATTTAAAGTACCTAACAGTAACATGACATTATTGAACATTGATAGTTTATTGCATATCCCTGGAATTACTTGTTCATTCAACCTTTCCTCAATCCCAGAACCCACTTCTAAAAATTAGGCTTCCATTCATTTAACTGCTTAAATCCTGATTTGCTAAGTTTATTGTTCTTTCCGTAGTGGTCATTCCACAATGACCATTCTGCAATGATCATTTTGTAAGTTATCCTTCTGCAATGGACCTTCCACAAGGACCCTTCCACAATTGCATATTGTGGATTGCGGGTCTCCATTAAACTATAAACAAATTTAACCTTCCACAAATAACCTTCCATAATGATCCTTTTGCAAATGCGGATTGCGGATTGTAGGTTGTATTCTTAACATTTTATAATTTTCCTTCGACAATGTTCCTTCTACAAATGTGAATTGCAGATTGTGGGTCTCCATTAAACTATAAACAAAATTAACTTTCGCAACTATCCTTCTGTAACAATCCTTCCACAAATGGGGATTGCGGATTGTCGGTTGTATTTTTAGCATTTTAGAAATTTCTTTCTGCAATTTTCCTTCCACAATTAGTCTTTCGCAATGTTCCTTTCGCAAATGCCGATTGCACATTGTGGGTCTCCATTAAACTATAAACAAAATTAACCTTTTGTAACTAGCCTTCTGCAATGATCCTTCCTCAAATGCATATTGCGGGTTGCGGTTTGTATTTTTAACATTTTCGAAATATTCTCCTACAATTAACCTTCCTCAATTACGGATTGTGGATGGGAGGACGTATTTTAACTTTTTAGAAGTATCACTCCGTAATTAACCTTTCGCAATTGTTGATTGTGGGATTCCTTTTTAACTTTTAGGATTATTCTCCTACAATTCACCTTCCACAATGTAGATTGCAGATTGCAGTTTGTGAGTTGAATTTCTAAATTTTTAGAAATAACCCTCCGCAATTAACCTTCCGCATTTGCAGAATGCAGATTACGGGTGGCTTTATAAAAAAAAATCTGTGTAAATATGCTTCTGCAAACCTTCTTTCCACATTTAATAATTTTCAATATATTCTGACGAATCATTTGCATTTTGGATGGAGATCCTGTCATGAATTATACCGTAGTTATAATTGTACATTTCTTTGTTTCAATCAATTGTTGCCATCCTTGATGGGCTTACTATCGTGAGTAAGTTGGTTACTAAACTTTATTAACACTCAGCGACCATCCATGATGGATTATTACGAGGCATGGAAAACAAAGATTCATTGTTGCGAACAGTTGGGGAATCTTTGTTAAACCGTAATGTGGATTATGATGGATCCCATAAAATGCGGTTGTTAACTGATAGTGTAATATTAGATAGAATATTTGTACATCCATAATTGATTAGTTGAATAAGTTATAACTAGTTAATTGATGATTTCCATGATTAAAATATCCATAGATATTTAAATTGATCACCAAAGATCCCGATCTAAACAGTCTTGATTTGTATAAGGGTTTATGAGACAAGATTTATTTTAATAAATTATAAATCTATAGAAAGTTGTGACTTACAAACTGATAGAAGAGTCATCCAGCTGATAACATTTCAGACTAAGTTTTTGCACCGAGAATTAATTGACTGCAATATTCCATCTTATTTGTTCCTATGCTCTGACTGAAATTTTTTTACAATAACTAGTGAATGATATCCCTATTTACCTTGATCATAAATTAATTCCATCTATTCTATAAAAAGAAATCATAGATTCAATCGACACTTTAATTCCATAAATGCATATTAAGGAAATATTTAGGAAAACAATGAAAATAGGAAATATATAGTTGATTATATACTTATACTGTGAAGATTAGAAATAGACAATTTCATTCTATTAGGTACATGATACAAGTATGACAACAATAAGCTAATTGAAAACATTTAGAATTTACATTAACCTAGTTCGAATCTAGGATTTAACCATATTCTACAACATTAAAAATATAAGTATAAACCTAGCACCAACATTGGGAAAACAAAAGTGGAGAAGATTTTCCTCCCAACCAACTCCCAAAGAAGACAAACTACTTGCTCCATAACCCCTGAGCTTGTTCACTGAACCACAAAAGAAATTTTTTTGAATGTGCCATCTCTTGCATTTCACATATGTTAATCCTCATCCAATGCTAGCCTCCTACTACTTATGGGCATACTATTACATAGTATTTTTCCTAGGACTTGGGCGATTTATGAGCCTCCTGCTCTTTAGCACTCCAGTAGGATTTGTGACCTGATTTTTGGGGATAATGCCTCCTGCATCTTGAGTTCTCACTCAATGGTTTCTACCACTTGTCTTTTTCCTCTAATGGGTCAACAAACACTCTTCAACAACTATATGCACTTTTGTCCCCTTCAACATTTTTATTAAATAAAAATGTTTTTATTACAAAATGTTTTATTCTTGACTTTTCTGTGAAAAATAATAAAATTAATAAAATAATAAATAAAGTATTTTTCCAACAGAATTAATAGTAATTATTAATTCAGGGGGTATTACATACACCCCCCCTTAGAAGATAACATCGTCATCGGAGTTATAACTTTTACTTTTATTTTTCGATTACATCTTCTTGGAACAAGTATGGATATGCCTCTCGCATATTACTTTTCATTTCCCAAGTAGCTTCTTATGAACTAAGGTCCTTCCATTCCACTTGGACTTTCCTGATGGTATGGTTTCAAAGTAAAAGTTCTCTCCTGTCAAGAATGCGCTCCGTCCACACTTGGAACTCTCCTTCAGGTTTTACCTAGATTACATTCCAATCAATCACATGAGAAACATCATGAACATATCTTTTCAATATAGAAACATGAAACACATTATGTACTTTAATATTGGGTGGTAGGGAGAAATCGTATGCGACCGACCCTACTTTAGCTAAAATTTCAAATGGCCTACAATACTTGGGTACCAATTTTGAATAATTTCCCAGTATCAAGGAACCTTTCTTAGGATTTACATTTAAATACACACGATCACCCACCAGGAACTTTCTAGGAGTTCTTTGTAAATCAACATAACTTTTATGCCTGTCTTGGGAAGCCTTTAAATTTTGTCATACTTGTTTCACGGTTAGTTTAATATCTTTTAATAAATCCGGTCCTAACATTAATCTATCAATTGGGATGCTCCAAGAGATTGGAGTATTACATTTACACCCATATAATATTTCAAACAAACTCACACCTACCGAAACTTGAAAATTATTATTATATGAAAATTATACTAAGTGAAGGTAATATTCCCACTTACCTAGTTTATCCATGACATATATTCTTAGCATGTATTATAAGACTTGATTTACTCTTTTAGTCTCCACATCCGTTTGTGGATGATATGAAATACTAAAATTTAAGTGTGTGCCCAAATATTTAAACAAGGCTTTCAAGAAGTTATCGGTAAACTTTGCGTCTCTATCCGAGACTAATACCTTCGATACACTGTGTAGCCTGAGTATCTCTTTCATGAAAATATATGCAATGTTGGCATCTTTATAAGTAGATTTAACATGAATAAAATGAGTAGATTTATTTAATTTGTCGACTACGACCATGATTGAATCATGTTGTCGAAAATTCTTTGGTAAGCCTGTTATACAAATCCATACAAATGGTTTCCCACTTCCATTTTGGAATGGGTAGTGGCTGCAACAAACCTGCAGGATGTTGATATTCTACCTTAACTTGCTGACATTCAAGACAACGAGCTAAGTATTTTGCCACTTCTTTCTTCATATTTGACCAAAAGAAGTCCTTCTTAATCATAGTGATCATTTTCTCGTATCTAGGATGCCCTGAATATGGTCTGTTATGTAGCTCATACATGACTATGAGTTTAATTTCTGTTATGTTTGGTATGTACAACCTTTTCTTAGGAAGCAACAGTACTTAGGATGAAATTTGTTTTTACCCTATTTTGTTCATTTTTAGCAATCTTTTCTTTTAAAATATGATATTCTCTATAAGAATTTTTAGCGCTTATAATATGATTTTCCAGATCAGATTCATAGCTGCTACTTGCAAACAATAAATGTGTATGACGACTTAGAGCGTCTGCTACTTCATTTTCTTTTCCTTTTATATGTTTGATTTCGAAATGGTATTCGTTTAAAAAGGACAGCCATCTGTCCTGTCTTGCATTCAAATTATGTTGGTCAAATAGGTATTTAAGACTTATGTTGTCTGACATAAGTAAGAATTTTATTCCAATTAAGTAACGTCGGCACATTTTTAAGGCGTGAATTATGGCAACAAGTTCTAAATAGCATGTTGCATAGTTTTTCTCATGTTCTTTAATTTCCAGGATTCAGATGCCACAATATAATTTTGTTGTAATAAAAATTCTCCTAGCCCTTCATTGCAAGCGTCGGTACACACGACGAAATCCTTGAATGGATCAACAATATTTAAGATTGGGGTGGTAGTTAATAGGTGTTTTAGTTTGTTAAATATTTCCATGCATTTTTCAGTCCATCCAAACTTTTTACCTTTCTTTTGAAAGGAATTTATGGGGTAGGAAATCTTACATAATCCTTCTATGAACTTACGTTAGTATCCGAGAATCCCCATAAATGATCTTATGTGAGATACGTTCTTAAGAACCAACCATTACATGATGACCTTTATTTTATCCAGATCGACTGAGATTCTGTCCGTGGACACTACATGTCTGAGGTACTAAATCTTATCTTTAAAGAAATTAGATTTACTGAATTTTGCGTAGAGTTGTTGTTCTTTTAGTACTTGCAAAACTATCATTAAATGTTCTTCATGTTCTTGTTCGTTTTTAGAGTAGATTAGTATGTTGTCGATGAAGACAAACACAAACTTATCTAGGTAGTTTCTTAAGATGTTTTTCATTAAACACTTGAATGCACCAGGTGCATTTGTCAACCCAAAAGGCATTACGACAAACCCATAGTGACTGTAACAGGTCTTGAATGTTTTTTTAAAGATATCCTCGTCTTTTATTCGTACTTGATGATAACCAGACCTTAAGTCTATCTTTGAAAATATAGTTTCTCCATGGAATTGATCGAATAGATCATTGATTTAGGGGAGTGGGTATCGGTTCTTAATAGTCATCTTATTTAACTCTCGGTAATCTATGAATAATGTTAATGTTTCGTCCTTATTTTTCACAAACAAGACCGATGCTCCCTAGGAAGAGACACTTGGTCGAATGTACTTTTTATTGATTAGTTCTTGTAGTTGTGATTTCAGCTCTATAAGTTCTATTACATTCATTCGGTATGGATATTTTGATGATGGTACCACTTCGTCTTTCCGATCGATCGAGAAGTCAATGTCTCTTTTCGAAGGAAGTCCGAGACTTCTTCCGGAAAGATATCTTCAAACTCCTTCAAGATTGGTATGTCTTCTAGTTTAAGTTTGTTATCATTTTCATTATGAACACTTTACATCCTTTTCTTACTGATCTTTTCATTTGCAATGCAAATATTTCTCTGATGGTCACCTTCTGAGGGGTTTCTTTTACTTTTATATTATATCCATTATTGTCAGTACATGTAAAGGTTTTATCAAAAAAATTTAACACAACTTTATGTTCCTCTAGCCAATCCAGTCCTATTAATAAATCATAGTATCCTAAAGGAAAAATATTTACATTAACATGCGTAAGGAAATCATTCATTGTCAATTTATAAATTTTAACAAGACTGGTAACTTTTTGTTTTGTACATGTGGCTAACTGTACGAGCCATGAATTATCAAACTTTACAAGTACCAATTTGCATAAATCAACTATTCTAGGTGATATATAGATCAGGCTTGCGCCTAGATCATTTAAAATAGATATAGGTTGGTTTTTTATCATATCTTCAATTTAGACCTTAGAATTCTGGTGGTTTGCTTACTGGTTTTCCAATGCTGCACAAATTCTGGGCATGCTCCTTTCCATGTCCCCAACAGTGAGTGCTTCTTGGAGAGAATGAACATTAAAATTATTTTCCTTACTGGGAAGTATTTAAAGTAGTGTGGCCCTCCACATTGCCAACATTTTAAAGGTTCCTTTTGTGTTGTGTTTTTATTAAGA
This sequence comes from Pseudotsuga menziesii, assembly GCA_001517045.1. Taxonomy (NCBI): domain Eukaryota; kingdom Viridiplantae; phylum Streptophyta; class Pinopsida; order Pinales; family Pinaceae; genus Pseudotsuga; species Pseudotsuga menziesii. The sequence continues at coordinate 137,219 of LPNX010739989.1, forward strand.
ACATTTGAAGGTTCTTTTACTGCATAGTTTTGGGGTTTAAAGTTTTTGTAGTTATTACCCTGATATCCCGTATAGTTATTTCCTATGTTTTTTGTGGAAATTATTATGCTTCTTTCTAAGATGAAAATTAATTGGCCTTTTATTCTTCCAAGCTAGTATAATTTCTCTTTTATTCTTGTTTTGTTTGTAACATAAGTTTGATTTCCTCATCACTTCCTCTAGCGTCTTCGGATTGTCATATTTAATATGTTCTTTGAACATGATGGGAAAACAACCGAGGATCCGTTGTATTTTAGGTTTCTCATCAATTATATATGCAACATAACAAAGTAGGATTAAGAACTTACTACAGAGTTCTTTCATCGCCATGGCTCCTAGCCTAATTCATAAAATTCTTTTGTTTTTTCTTCATAATATTGTTTTGATAAGTACTTTATTTTAAAGAGTTTCTCAAATGTTTTCCAAGTTACATAACTCTCGTTTATCCCTTTAACCTTATTTATGTCTTGCCACCATATATATGCTTTTCGAGTCATATTATAGATGGGAATTTAAGCCTTTAACTCATTAGAGGAGTTGTCTATCTGAAAATACTTTTTCATTCCGAGCAACCAGGATTATGCTTCTTATCTCTTCTCAATTTCCCCATTAAACATGGGTGGTTTAATTTTCTTAAACTCCCTAGAGATTTACTCATAGGGTATGTAATTATTTTTCTTTTTATTATCATCACTATTGTCGCTTGACTCATGTTAATTTATGTGATGTTTAACTGATTCTTCACTTGAAGTGTCAGATTTATGGCTGGAAAATCCCACCTTTATGTCCTTACATCTGTAAGGTGTAGTTTTAGGCATTTCTTATTCAGATTTCTTATTTTTTTCCTTTTCATCGTTCTGTATTTTTGTAAACATAATAGTATTTAGTTATTCTTGAGCTTCTAGAATTTGCTCATTATCTTCTTTAACTTTTCTCAGTTCAAATATTAACTCCTTAAAAACTCATTTTAGTTTAGATTTATTATCCTGACTGTCGTTTAAGTCTGCACAAATTTCTCCATTCCTTAATTTACCCTCTTCGTTATTTAAAGGATTTTCTGGGTGATGTTCCTCTTCTGCAGACATCTCTGCATCTTCCATGTTTCCTGGAAAATATAGTTGTCCTTCTCTTTGTTGTCTGTAAGAGAATTTAACAACAATAAAATATACGTTAGTTTTATGTTTCAATAGAAGTAACAATATTGAGACGATTTAGGCCTAGTGTTGTAATTGCACTCTAATACCATTATGTAAGACACCTCAAAAATCCATAATTAAAAAAAAAAACTACAACATATATCTAAAGGCACATTATTAAAGTCCCTAATTGTAACAAGGCATTATTGAACATTGAGATTTTATTGCATATCATTGGCATTACTTGTTTGTTCAACCTTTCCTCAATCTCAAAACTCAGTTCTGACATTTAGGCTTCCATTCATTTAACATCTTAAATCCTGATTTGCTAAGTTTATTGTTCTTTTCACAGTGATCATTCCATAATGACCATTTTGCAATGGTCATTCTGTAAGTTATCCTTCTGCAATGAACCTTCCGTGGTGATCATTCAACAATGATCATTCCGCAAGGACCCTTCCACAACTACGGATTGCGGGTCTCCTTTAAACTATAAACCAAGTTAACCTTCTGCAACTAGCCTACTGCAATGATCCTTCGCAAATGTGGATCACGGGTTGAAGGTTTTATTCGTAACATTTTAGAAATTTCCTTCTACAATTAGCCTTCTGTAATGTTCCTTCTGCAAATGCGGATTACGAGTCTCCATTAAACTATAAACAACATTAACGTTCCACAACTAGCCTTTTGCAATGATCCTTTCACAATAGCAGATTGCAGATTATGGGTTGTGTTACCCCCTAGTTTGGCAAGGGTGTCCAAAGAGAAGCAAGGAATATTATGAGTTTTTCTTTGTTGCACATATGGTGCTGCTTAGGCCTTCACAGCCTGCAAAATACCAAAAATTAGTCATCATTTTGAAAATCAAAAGCAGATTCAAGCGTTGCATGCAAAGCAAAGAGGAACCACTATCATGTTTCTTTACTTCAGGATTTGGTTTTGAAACTCAGTCCCCAAGTCACGACCAAATGCCACATATGACAGGTACATAGTTATGATAAATTGATCAATTGAATGCACCAAGTTACAGAGGTTGGACCTCTATAGCATTTCTTATGAGTACTTTTCCAAAGAATAAAAAACAAGAGAAGGTATGTCAGCTGCGGCAGTGATCTTCACGAAGATTAAGTCACGACGACGCAACAAAAGTCTCATCCAATTGTTGAAGGTGGCACCCAGTGATGAGTTATTTTCCTTGTTCACAGTACCAAATCTGGCAATTCCGCTAGCAGACCTGAGCATGTTTCACTCAAATCGCAGATCATCCCTTCATGTGGAGCCTATTACCAGCTAATTGGAGCAGCTTGTATTTCTTTCGGGTTTGCAATCCAATTTTTCATGCAGGGTTTTGAAAGAAGTAAATATGTTCAAAGTTGGATTTCAAAAATCAGAGGTGACAGTACACATTCATAGTGATCAAAACAGAGTTTTAGTGTGTTGCCATCGAGGAGTTTTCTCTAAGGATTTTTATTGAAATTTGAAGGGCATGGAAGGACCTTGTGATGCTCAAAGTCACAGGACAAAATTTGATCACATAAATATGAGGGTGATAAACATCCATTCATTCTGACACGGGCAACCATTTTGTGGTCGAGCCTTCGGTATTGAGAATGTCGATTTTGTTGAAATTGCAATCTATACTTGGAGCTCAGATCAGTAGCCGAGTTTTGATGTTTTCAAGGTCTATTTTTTCTTGTCACCATCTATGTCTCTTAGTCTTAACTGAAGCTCATGCCATGACAAACCTTCAGCTGGGAAAAAAACTTTGGTTTCACCAAGCACACGACTGGTTTTCGAAATTGATGTGAGTTTCAACCCACATTTGGCATTCGAATATTTGGGCATATTATAGAGGATCAACGTATTGGGAAGTAGAGAGACATTACTTATGGAATCTGTCCACCTGGAAACACCATATCTTACTATATATTTGATTGCTCCATTTCATGTGAAGGCCACTGCATGGTTTTAAGCTCCACGATTTTTTTTGCGTGTGGAATGTGTTATTTTCACCTGCATATCAACTAGTCGATTCATGTGCGCGGAGCTTGGAATCGCATTTCCATTGGAAGCTGATTCATGTGGATTCTTGGAGCCACAATTTTTCTTGGAAGATCGTCATAATTTTTTTATAGCAAATCGCTAGTGGAAAATCATATTTTTTGTAGCAGTGGCCATTTTTTACCATGGACTCCGAGTTAGATGATTTCGTTGTTAGTAAAATCATTTCACTAGGTTTTCAGATCATCCGTCGACTTATTGATGCTTCCATATTCACGGCCATCTACCGTAGACAACCAACTGTTGTCAACAGCTCCACGTTCCCTTTAAATTGGATGCTTTCAATATTTGATTCGAATATCTCCATCGCAGGCAGCCGAGGCTCTGGTTTAAATTAGGGATTTTGTGGAACTTTGGTAGTAGTTCACGGTTTGGTGGCAGCTATGAATTTATCCACGTATCAATTTAATTGGCGGGTGTCAGTTACAAGGTAAGTTTGGAGCAATCACGCATTGAGTGGTAGCCGAGTGCATGGAAATAGGTTTCAAAGGTTTCGATAGCTGATGTGGATGTTTTTTTTCACTTGGAAGAAAGTGGTTAGTTATAGTGGAGCTCCACTTCATGTTATATTAACCTATTTGGATGGAACATATAGTTAAATTTGGAGTTCTTTTAATAATTTTATTTAGTAATTTATTTGCTAGGTGAGGAAAAAGTGGATCCATGATTCACTTTAACCTTTTTATTTTTTTAATTTATTTTATCCTATTTTTATTTTTTGAATAATAATAAGAACCTTTTTGTAACATCCCGGTTTTCACCCCGTTCACATGATGTATATATTGTAATTAATCGTGGTGAGGAGCTCAAGGCAAAAGCCCCACCATCGATTTGGTTGTGTATGTTTCGGCAATGGGGATAGTTGCTGATGGTATGTCGTGCTACCCGGCACATTATAATGTGGCATCATGTAAATATGCACATCAATTAAAAATAAACCACAACCAGCTACGACAATGCAACGTTGAATGAAAAGGGCATGATTCCAAAGGATAAGAGTGGGGGATGTCAAACCTTAGTCTATGGGGGAAAAACCCATGTGTTACCACCTTGTTGATTTGTCACCTTTCTTGTCTCTTCCAAACCCTTTATTGTTTTGGTTGAGTAGTTGAGGCAGTTATGGCTGCTAGTGGTTGGGGGCAGTTATTGCTTTTGGGAGTGGGGTGATAGGACTGTCAGTCCCTTGCCCACACGCCCACTCCACCCACGACTGCCTTCACTCCACTCTCCCATGACTCCATTCTGGCCATGGTCGGTGGTTTTCCTCACATTCTGTATATTCATCCGCGCACGCATAGGAAGGTCTGTTTGTTCCTCCATTCGTCCTGTCCACTCTCACGTAGAGGTCCATTCACTCTTACGCAGGGGGCGCGCAGAGAGAGACGGTCTGCTCATTCCTCACGTGGTTGTTCATCTGCGTGCATGAGTGGAGCTATTCACTCTCACACAGGGGCAGAAGTCTTACCCATTTTCCTCATGCACAAGAGTTTTGCGTTGGTTTCCTCACGCTCTGGGTTGTGTGCCTGCGTGTTTCACACCAGTTCGGTGGTAAGTATATGTTCCCCTGTCGATTATGGATGTGTGTGCTGTCAACTGTGGTCTGCGGTTGTTCTTTCCTTCTATCCACGCCAAGAGTCTGTTTCTCTCCATTGTCAGACTGGGTAATCCTTCCGCTATTTCATTGTGGGAAGGGAGCTGTCATCCTCCCTGCCTTTTGTTGGCTGTGGTGTCCAATTACGTTTTAGGCCACTGTGCATTATTAGTGGAGGTGTGCTCACTGGTTTTCATTTTGGGGCTGTTGCTTCCCCCCCCCCCCCTGTTCGCTGATATGTTTGGGACTGTGTAAGGTCACCATATTTTCTTTGTGTGCTTGGGCTGTCGATTCACCCTGGCCTGGGGGTTTCTTCTTGGTTGTTGAGGTTGCAGACATTCTTTGGGTGTTGTTGCTGAGTTTTTTTGGCCACATTAGGGCCAACAACAACTCAGAGTTGCCTTGTGGGCTTGAGCCGTGCCTCATCTGTTGCTTGGGACTATCACCCGGTTGCCTTTGCTTCTTCACGGAGCTGTGAAGGGATTGTTTTGCTGCAGTACACAGTGGTTGGTCTTCGGACTGTGCTGGCTTGGCCGGGTTGTGGATGGCTTGATAAACCCAGCTATGTTGGTGGCTGATTTGCATCCCTTGGCTATGTGTAAACCTACATTGACCCTTATCCTTAGAGGAATCATGCCCAGCTCGTGGGTGGCAACGTTGCTGAGAGATTGATGAGCACACTAGCCTATGGTTGGATGGAATGTTGCAGCGACGTAGCTGGTTGTGGGGTAAACTCTTCATCAAAAGATAAGTGCTGCTGGTTTCTTCATCTCTGCAATATGTATCTAGTGTTTTATGAACTATGATGGACCTGTGAATGATGGAATGTATATGTTGCTTCCGCTGTATATTGATGTTAATTCATTCTGCATCTGTGTATACTTTCTATGGTTCTGCATCTTGGTATGCATTGTGTTTTAGTAATTTAATTCATCATTTTATCCCTGTCCATGTTCATGGGGCTGTTTGCCCGGCTGTTTGTGGTGTTCGTCACGTCCTCTTCGCCGGTCTAAGGGATGGGGATGTGACACTTTTGGCTTATAAAGAGAAGTCCTCTTTCTTTGTAATAGATGGAAAAAGTTGGGAGTTTCTTTCCCATTGAGCTGAATAGAAAATTCATGTGAGGTTTTTGGATATATATTGGGCATCTCTTTCATGGTTGCATGTTTTTCATAAGCTGTAGAGTAAACCTAGCATAGAAGGCTATAATCTAGTCCAATATTGGGAAAGCATTTGCAATTGTCAAGTTGTTTGTCGATGTTATGTTTTTAAAGATCTTAGGAGTAATGGATAGTAGTCAATTATACTTACATTCTCCTTGTCTTTGATTATGGAACGTACTAGTTTAATTTCACTTCTGTGAAATGCAAGGCCTCCCTGAATCCTCTTTTGACTCCATTCTCCCTTCCGATACTAACACCCGTCTTCCCTCGAGGACTGATCTCCCCTTCCTTCCCATCACTAAATCCAAATTTCTTTTTTGTTACAATTTTTTCTCTAATGCAGCCTCTTCAGATCACCTTGCCCTTCGTTGCACCTACCTTAGGAATCCTACCTTAGGGAATCTCCCCTAGAGTTGGAGAAGATACAACCTGAAGCAAAGATAGAGGAGTGTGGTGACATTGGCTTCTCTCTCTAGAGTTATCCTCAAGCTAGTGTGCTCACTTTTTAGGCTTCAGCACACGCATGCTAGTTTTGTGCATCAACAAGTTATATTTTTAACATTTTAGAAGTTTCCTTCCATAGTTAGTCTTTTGCAATGTTCCTTCCACAAATGCGGATTATGGGTCTCCATCAAACTATAAACAAAAATAACATTTTGCAACTAGCCTTCTGTAATGATCCTTCCACAAATGTGGATTACGGGTTGTATTTTTAACATTTTAGAAATATTCTCCCGCAATTAACCTTCTGCAATTGCGAGTTGCGGATTGCAGGATGTATTTTAACTTTTTAGAAGTATCCCTCCACAATGAACCTTTCACAATTGTAGATTGTGGGTTTCCTTTTTAACTTTTAGGATTATTCTCTCGCAATTCACCTTCTGCAATGCGGATTGCCGGTTACATTTTTAACATTTTAGGATTATTCTCCCGCAATTCACCTTCCGCAATGTGGATTGCAGTTTGTGGGTTGCATTTTTAAATTTTTAAAAATAGCCCTCTGTAATTATCCTTCCGCAACTGCGGATTGTGGATTGCGGATTGTGGGTGGATTTATATATTTTTTTGTGGAAATATGCTTCTGCAAACCTTCTTTCCACACTTAAGAATATTTAATACAGTCTAAGGGATAATTTACATTTTTGATGGAAATCCTGTCATGAATTATACCGTAGTTATAACTGTATATTTCTTTGCTTGAATCAATGGTTGTCATCATTGATGGGCTTAGTGTCCTGAGTAAGTTGGTAAGATTCTTTTAGATCTCATTACTAAACTTTATTAACACTCTGCGGCCATCCATGATGGCTTATTACCAGGCATGGAAAATAAAGATTCGTTGTTGCGAATAGCTAGGGAATCTTGATTAAAATAGTAATGTGGATTACCGTGGTTCCCATAAAATACGGTTTTTAACTAATAGTGTAATATTAGATAGGATATTTGCAGATCCATAATTGGTTAGTTGAATAAGTCATAATTATTTAATTTATGATTTCCATGATTAAAATATCCATAGATATTTAAATTGATCACCAAGGATCTTGAAGAGTATTGATTTGTACAAGGGTTTATCAAACAAGATTTATTTTAATATATTATCAATATGTAGAAATTTGTGACTTACAAACTGATAGTAGAGTCGTCGAGGTTATAGCATTTTAGACTAAGCCTTTACACCAATAATTAATTGATTGTAATATTCGATCTTATTTGTTCCTATGCTCTCACCCAAATTTTGTTACAATAACTAGTGAATGATATCCTATTTACCTTGATCATAAATTAACTCCATCTATACTATAAATAGAAATCATAGATTCAAATTGATTATAAAAGTATATTATAAGATATTATAAAATTACTAATTAAGTAGTATTCAAATTGATTATTATAAATTAAAATATTTATTTATAGTAATTTTCATTTAAAAAATATATATTATAATAAATTTGTTTTTATTAATATATTTTATTATATTTAACTTTAATTCAAATTCAATTATAAATTTAAATTTTCATATAAAAATATATATATTATAATAATTTATTTTATTAATATATTTAACTTTTAATTCAAATTCAAATACAAATATACAAATAGTTATAATACTTTATAAATTTAAAAATAAGATAAATCTAAAAATATTATAAACTTATTTCTAAACATAAATGTCAAATTCCATAATTATTTATTTACATATTTATTCTGAATAAAATATTTATACCATACATACATACAAATTCATAGGTTTAATTTTCCAAATTTGGCGGTCTAGGTAAAATATTTGCTGTATTCTTTGATGATCTAGGTAAATCTTTGCTGTATTCTTTGTCGTATTTGACAGGTAAATTGACCCATGATGGGTATTTGCCAGTCAAACCATCCCTGCTCATGAGTAACATTAATATGAAATATTGGCTCATAATTACATGACATAAACGTGAGTCTGTTAATTATTATTATGTAGTAGGTTTTGATTTTAGATCATCAAACAACCAAAACCGTGCTAAACTGCTCGACCATTTACTCTACCAAAATTTGACAATGTGTTATTATCTTAACAACCACCACCCATTGCATTTGAAATCGCATGAGTTGTCGCTCTCAGCCACCAAAGACGAGACATCACGACTCACGAGAGAGTCATATCGCCGTACAGATTTGAGATGGTAGATTTCAAATCCAAACGGATGGACGCAAGGGTGACGAAATATTGGGGTCATCACATGTAACTTTATTTCCGGTGACGTTATTTTGTCCTTGACGCACCGGGCCGCTGTTTGCATAGATTTGGAAATTGCACAGCCGGAAATTCTGCAACAGAGCCTTGTATTGTAGCCCACAATATAATTCTTACTCATACCGCCGCCGCCGTAAAAATATTAAAGACCAGGTACCAGGTAAGATTGTCCCGTTTTCAATCGAAGCAGTATAATTGAATATGGATTCATAGATCTCCTGGCTAAACGTTGGAGAATAAAATGCAGGGAAAGCAGAAAGGTTCCATGGGCATAGGCATGACAATTACAGTGAACACAAAGTCTTTTCTTGATCTTATAACAGGCTAGCCAGAGAGAAAACGACTTCAGAATAGGATGCTATCTGAGGGATGTACTCTGAAAGGCCATTCGTTTTATAATAATTCTCATATTGCAATTTGGAGATTTACACATAAGTCCTTCGTTAGCTGTATAGGATTTCATCCCAGAACAGTGTATCATCCCGAATAGGAAAATAATAATAATCATGTTATATAATTGATTATAGGTTTATGGATCCTTTTTTTTTGGTGTGTCCAAAGAAAGAGTAAAATATGTATATATTAAAAAGGACCGTGAAAGATTAGGAAAAGATAGTAAGTAAAAGATTAGGAAAGGAAAGTTGAGAAAGAAGGTCAGCATAAGTACTATTTCGGTTAATATTTTTTTGAAGTCGGCATGAAAGCTCTTACTATTCATTGTTATTAAAGAAGTGTATATGCGAACAAATTGCTGGTTCAAAATTATACAAAAATACATAGACATAGTAGTAGGGATTATTTTGGTTTGCTTGGGAACCCCACATGTTGGGTGATTGAAATGTGTTTCATTCGCTGAGCTACTTCATTGGGGCAGTCTTGACAATGAGTGCATTGATTCATCTGGGCAAGCTTATGCACTTCTTCCTTGATAATATCTACCCTGACCTGCCTTAAGAGTAGAGTAACCAAAGCCTGAACCTTTGTGTGCCATTGTTAGGGCTGTGAACCATGAAGAAAGAGCCAAGGTTAAAACCTGGAGAGCAGTAATCCTCATCGGCGATGAAGTTGAAATGGAGTGGACGTTGACAAAGGATGCAGTGCTTTTAGAAGCAAAACCTTCGGCAATATGCGAGATACTATAATAAAAACCTTCAGCAATATCAACAACAAAACCTTCGACGATGGGCGAGATGCTATTAGCAGTGGAGCCTTCAACTATCGACTCAATGCTTTCAACTGCAGAGCCTCCGAGAGAAAATTATGAGCCATCATCAACAAGACCTGAGAGCGAATGAGGCATATGGGAATAAGCGTCCGAGGGGAGGAAAAGATCCATGGAGCATGTGTGAGAGGAGATGGCTCGCACAAAGAAGGAGGAAAAGTAGTTAAGGCATAGCAGTAGAGGAGGCCACACATCAATTGAGGAGCCACTAAGCCGGATAGGGGAAGGCGTGTGGGACGAGGCAACGCAACCCATGGAGGGGTGATAGAGAGAGTGCATGGTGAGGGAGGTGGGGTGAGTTAGCTTAGGAAATGAGCTTGTGGTTAACACATTGATCATTATAAACCATGGATACTTGAGGTAAGGAGGCCCCTTTACTGGCCAAGGAATCAACGAGTGCATTATTCGATCTGAGTATGTGACGATAGATGATGTGAGGGGGAGATTTAGGAGGGATATCCTGTGGTAGAATTTTTTGCAATTGATGGGTCTTGTGAACTATCCCAAGCTCATCTTTAGGACAACTTGATGAGATTCCCCAAATATGAGAAGATTTAAGATGGATCTCCAGTCTATCATTTCTAGACCATGAAGGAGTGCCAGCCATTCTGCCTCATTATTTCTCTTGGTTCCGAGGCCCCAAGCAAAATTCTTGACAAATTTTTCCCCATGGTGGAAAATCACCTCTTCCACACCTGCCTCCCCAAGGTTTATGGATCCATTGACATTAGGGAAGTACCTTGATTCTATGAGAAATTTAGTTCGAGCATGGTTACCACAGTTCACCATTGAAGAGGCAAAAGCGCTGAAAGGATCCTTCGAATTTCTTATTTATAACTACTATTGAGCAGAATTTAAAATTGTCAATCCAATTCCACCAAATTCTACATTCTAGATGCCCATGCTATCTAACATGTAAGCTTACTCAATAACCCATTAAAATGGAATATAAGTAATCCATGTTTCATTCATATATGTTAATTGATATCATTTTTTTCTTCTTTTGGTGGGCGTTTTTTTTATATTAAATAAACGGAACATAAATTGGATTAGCTCTAAGAAACTTGAAAATTTATTTTCTCTTTAATACATGATCAAGGGAATAAAAATTGGATCAGCACTAACCAACTTGAAAATTTCTTCTTTCTTTACTACATGATTAGGGGAGTTTTCTTGCATAAGTTGATTAGTGAATTACTCGAAAACCATTTAAATGGTTAAATGTATATACATAACTATCCATATGCAGGAGGGTGTGAGTGATTCCAGGTCTTACCCGCCTGGAATAAATAACATAATAAGCTACAAAAAACACCCCTAGAGAAACCCTCCGATATACATCATAGAGACTGTTATGTAACTTCTAAGCTTCAATTGATGAATCAGAATTTTAATCTGCAAAAGTATGAATCTGGTGATTGAGAACAACATTATTTTGATCAGGGTATGAATATGATGATTGAGAACAACATTATTTTCATCAGGGTATGTACATTGATTTTGACAATGGGTTATGTGGCTTGGTGGCTTATGGACAACTATTTGTGGTCAAGTGGATACAATTAGTATAGCCACTTATCTTGTGATAGGTGGACATTGATACGACACTACGAAAATGCCATGAACAAGTTATCTCTTTCTTCTTGTCTATGCTTAGTTGTAATTACCGGTTGTCTATGCCTTATCTACTTGTTATTTTATTTAGTTAGATAGATTGTTCTATCCCCCTTCAATTTAATAAAAACATAAATAACATTCCACCCTAAATTCTAAGATATAAACACATTTCAATATAATTATCTGTTTGGTTTAAACACATCCTCACTAGATCATCTAGATTTAGCCATACCTCTCCAAGAGGTTCACAAATGTGACCCAGTTATGATTTTGGCTAATAAATTTCATTATGCCAAATAATTCATTGATTTTCTTAAAAATATTATTATTGTTATGAAATTTAGCTCCTAATTCATTATTTAATTAAGCCAGCTTACCTCAAGTCATTATTTGGTAATATATAAACATGTTTTTTTGGATCGAGTATATTTTTATTTTATTTATTGTAACCTACATTTCCATATTTTAGTTGAAAATTAACGAAATCTTGTGTGTGCTTTGATGTTGTATTAGAGGGCAAAGCAAAATCATTTTGTAACAAAACCAAATTTCAAAAGTTTGTAATGGGATTCATATTCGATTAAATAGGGTTTGGAAAAAGTGAGAAAAAGAAACTATACTTCGTATTAAAGTATATAATAAACATTAAAAGAATCTAAAAATAGTCTAGAGACCAATAGCACTAAAATTCAGTCGAAATAAAAACTAAATCACATGCACCGGCAGGATAGTATCAAAGCAGAAACAGTAAACCCAACAAATACAACAGACATAGGAGATAATACATAGAAGAAGGCCAAAATCAGCCAGATGAGAAGACCCAAAAATTCCAACAAAAATTGTGGCCCACATATCGAGGGCCTCCAAAAATGAAAATATGATTTTGCATCCTCCAGATATAGGATCAAATGTCCAAATAGTAATTAATAAAAAAATAAAAATAAAATACAATTTTCATAAGGCATGAGAACAAGCTATAGAAAAAGTCTGGTCAGGAAGATCGTTTGAAGATTTCCTTAGAAAATGGTGTAATAATGAACTAATTGAAGAATACATCAGCTATGGTTATTTGGAGGGTGAGAAACATAAGTATTTGTGAATACATGGAAAAACATGTCTTTGTTTGTGTTGTTTAAAGTTTAAATCTGTTGAGATTCTTTCCTCAAGTTGTATTCAAAAGGATTTTCAGGAAACCTTCTTTCATTGAAATTAAAGATTATCCCAAGTTTTTTCTAATGGAGCAGCTAACGGGAGTATCTATGGAGTAGGTGGTGTCATTTATAAATGGGGGTTTGAATTGATTGAGTTTAAAGCTGGTCTGGGTTAGGAAACTAATAATTTTGTTGAGCTTTCTATTTTATGGTTATGTTTAAGGCTTACTAAAAATCATGGTCTTGATCAGGGTAGGGTTTTCATCACCCTGGATGGAGAAACATAATTCAATTTTTCTTGGGGACTTGGAAGGGAAACTAATAACATAGTGGAATATTTCTCTCTATGGTAGGGACTTTACATTGCTAGAGATCAGGGAATTAATGAAATTATCGTGTTAGGGGACTCGTGAGTAATCATTCAATCCATTGTTGAAAACACTCTTCCGTACCATATGCATCTTCGACAGATGATTAGAAAACTCCATGCTTTGGTCTCCTCCTTTCGCAAAATTGAGTTTTTTCATATTCTAAGGAAGTTCAACGGTAAAGCAGACCGAGCTGCAAATATAGGCCCAGCTCTTGGATTCAGATTTTTAAAGTGTAATGGGATCAAATCCTTCTACCAACTCACATAGGACCCCGTCCTGGACCAAGGGGCTTAACATTAACAATATTCCTTGTGGAAAAAGAATTGTTGGCCCATGTGACGCATGCCTCATCACGTGGCATGATGGCAGCTTCCATACTAGTGCATGTTCAAGGACAAAGATTTTTAATTCCTATACGTCTGAGCGTTTGCATTCATTGTGCTGATGGTTTTATGTCCCTTCCACTTGATACGAACCCAAGCATGAATTCATAGGAAATTATGGATAAGAAGGGTGTCTTCAGTGGCTTGTTTATTAGACAGGACATGGGAAAAGATCGCTATATGATTTGGGTCAACTGATCCAGCAAGGAATTGTGCTCTAGTTTGTCTGGCGTGAGAAATTTGTTGGTTTGTTTACATCAGTGAAGGATTGTGTTCAGGTTCTGTCTGTCATACACAATATGAAAGCTTCCTCTGAATCCACTATCTCCTCTGCTCCTGATCAATTTATCGAAGCAAACATTAATGAGCTGAAGAAGAAGATCAGATGAATTAACAGGTTCTTGGTAGGATAGATTCTGAGGGTGGTCGTCGGCTAGATAATGTTTACAGGGACATGGCCCATTTGAAGAAAGAATGTGGCCGCTCAATTGCATGCACTGAGTATGTTTTGACAAGGATGCTACTTGATTTGGAGATTAAGTTCGAGAAGTTGGAGCTGAAGGTGGCTAAGCTGAAAGTGGAGAATTTCCTAGGTTCCCTCTCTCACCATGGCAAGAAAGCCAAATGAATTTCGATCTTTTAGAATCAAATTTTGATTTTCCATGTCTGGTTGGTGTTCCTGCATTTAGCTAGAATACATTTGTTTACTATTTATGAATAGAACTCTATATGATGTAAGTTGTATTTAGAATGGAAATGTATGAACTATAGGAAGACTTTCTTATCTAAACTATTTTGCCACTTCCATAAAGACACCTATGTTTTTGTGGTTAAACCACCTATAAATATAACCATTTTTGTCTAAAAAAAAGAATCATGATATTAATGATATGTGTATGTTTATGGAGATTCTCATATTAGATTATAATCAATTAGATGAATAAAGTTAATTTATGTCACAATTTGGAATTATAACATTTGTTGAGGATATTTTTAGTCTTAAAGATACTTTTGAGAATATTAGTTTCAAACACATTTACATAAAGCATAATGTTTTTAGCAGATGTTCTTTTTGAAGGAAAGATTAAATTGAGGAATGGAACATGGACTATGAAGAAAAATAGGGCCAACATTTTTAATGTTTTGGATTTTGTTGATTAATGAGAAAGAAGTTTTAGTAGAATCTCTCAAATTAACAATGAATTTGTTTTTGCTGAGAGTAAGGGCTTTCCAATACAATTCCTAAAGATATTGGATCTATGAGAAGTTAAGAGGTAGTTTCTATAGTATACTTGTGTGGCTTGGCACTCTATTTATTGGAGGTGGGTCTCCAATACAAGCAAGCAAGTTTTTCCTGCTAAAAGTACAACCTCATAATGGTTGATATGTAATCTTCCACAACTCTAATAAGTTGTAGGGTAAGATGAAATTATGTAAGAAAATAGAGGAGTGGACCTTATAAAAACAATAGCATCTAGGTTGTATCTTGAATTGTTAGATTGTTGAGACATTCTATGTAAAAGCATAAGAATGATCGAAAACTGTTATTGAATGTAAGGGATTTTGGGTAGAAAAATATTTAAAAAAATGCATATTTTAAATCATGTATATAAAGAATGTAATATGTTTTCAATATTAATATATTACTAATTTTTTTCTTTGAAAAAAAATGAGAACCAAGGTATAAAAGCTCCAAAAAAAAAAATACTTCCTGTCACCAATGACTAAGCAACCCTAATTAGAGGAGATAATTGAAAAAGTGGACTTCATATTGACTATAAGGAAAATGTAGAGAATGATTAGGTATCCAATTTACAACTTTAAATTTTTAGTAATGTGGAATGAAAGTGAATTTGAAAATTTAATTTTCAAATTTAAGTGTGTTCATTTGAAATTTGAAACAAACAATTATATATATATATATATATATATATATATATATATATATATATATGATGGAGCTAGTCAAGATTAGCCTCCTTTAGGAGGAGCAGGTGCAGTTACTTATTTTTCAACAAAAAGAAAAAGCGGCTGGTAAAATATGTTGTGGGATAAGCTACGAACAACAAAGCTGAAATCTCGACCTTATGGGCAACCTTAAAAGTAGCGAGAAGTAACTAGATTCATGACATACATATTTTTGGCGACTCTAAATTCGTGGTAGATTGGGAAAAGTGGAAGAACATCATTCGAGCTCCACATTTACAACATCTTCTTGCTGAAATTCAGGAATTGAAATCCAATTTCAGAAGGATTTCATTTGATCATATTTACCGAGAGTTGAATACAGAATCCGATTCACTCTCAAAGCAGGAATTAGCATATCAACTAGGATAAATGGAAACAAAAGAAGTGGTAGAAGGCACATCAACATACCATTATGAAACAATATAAGAAAGCAAAACCAATTTTAGCGGTGAAGTATGCGGGATAAAGACAACAAATTTTGTAACAAAGATTACAGATGTTCAGTAAATATCTAAGCTTTAAAGGAAATCCCTTCTATCATCAAAGGGTTGAACATGTTTTGACACAAGAACTCAAGGGAGTTTCTTTTTTATGTAAGCTCGTTAGAGCAGTTCATGTTTTATTCTATGAATAAAATAGTTTTTTTCTTTGGAATATATATATATATATATATAAAATTCATTGTAGATGAATAGATAACCAATAGTTCATAGGAGATATCTAGAAGAATATGAGAGATACATAAAGAATATAAACAAAAGTGATAGTTGATAAAAAAATGAATATAAAAGATAAATGGATAACTTGTAGCTAATGCATGAATGTAAGGATAATGTATAATTTAGGGTAGGTTGGGAGTTTTTTTTTCAAGAATAAAAAATCTTGTCCTTGTTATTCTTATTAAGAATCAAAGGGGAACAATAGCACCATCCCAAATATGGGTTACATCTCAAAGAGAATACAGCTCATACAATAATAAGTCACATCCAGATGTAGCCAGGGGGAAAAGCTAGACAATAGAGTGAGTGTTCCCATCAGTTAACTGTCTCATCATGGAGGGGATCAGTCTCGTCAAACCCCAACTACCGTGAACCAAAGGGATCAGATCAACAATCTAAAAGAGGCCACTCAAGGAGAAGCAAATCAACTAGTCAGAAAGGAGAGTAAGCTCCCCAAACAAGACTCAAAAGAGATGGAAGGTATCATATGAGACCAAATGGTCCTCCATAAATTCTGAGAAACAACCAAAACCCGGATTCAAAGAGAGAGCAGTTTTAGAGAGACAGTCTGCAATCTGATTGTGTTCACAGAAGATGTGGCTGAAAGACAGATTCTAAAAGCTAGTAATTAGCTTTCGTGTTTCCCGACACCAGTGAAAGAAATCTGGTGGGGAAAGAGCAGTGGATCCCTATGCCCAGTTGATGATAATTGAAGAGTCACCAAATATGTGGGATAAGGGAATCCCCATCATCTGGGATGAAAGCAGAAGGGCCCATAGGCCAAGTAATTCCGCTTTTGTATTGGAGCCATTTCCAACCCCCAGCGCAAACTCAAAGGAGTGTGACTCATTTACGTACAAGCTATATCCAACACCGGTAACATTTATTGCAGAGGCCCATCAAAAAATCCACAGGGGTAGATCATGCAGGGAGGATGCCCAATCTTCCTGACCTTTTTAACTTTGACAGTCTGAGAAGAATACAATTGCATATAATTAGTGATCTGGTGCATAATGCTAAGAACAGTCAGCTTCTTTCCTTCAAATATGGATAGGTTCCAAGATTTCCAAATGGCCCACATAATATGGAATGGGATTGTGCAAAGTGCCGAGTGTTTGGGGAAATTTACAGCCCAATTTTCCAAAAATATAACAAGAGAGTCAGCGTCAGGAGGAGGAGGCAAATGAAACTATTCACATATCTGATAAAAAACATTCTTCCAAATAGTCAGTGTGAGAAGATATGTATGACTAACTCCTCATCAGCATAGCACAGAGCACAGATACCTAGACCAGACTGACCCTATTTCTGAAGATTATCCCAGGTAAGAATTTTGTTCCTTAAAACCAACCATATAAAGCATCCAATTTTGCTTGGGAGTGCACTGGACCATAATAAAGTGTGAAGCTGATTTCCAAAAGATGGGAAAAAAGATTTAACTATGCAGTCATATACAAGTTTAGCAGAGATAGAGCCATCCTATTTGTTAAAGCCCCATAAAAGAGTATCAGATTGTGTTGTGAGACGAATACCACAGAGATCTAGACCCCTTCGTATATGCATCCCGAGCATCTTTCCAAACCCCATCAATACACAAATCCTCAGTTGTGTACCAATAATGCTGAGAGTCCGGTAAAGTATTGTGAGCCCGTGAGAGAGTGTTGATGTCCAAATCCTCCAGAAAGGATCTCAGCTCGACTGGAAGGGTGAGAGAGGAAGGGACACCAATAACCGGGTCAATACCAATCAAAATATCATTACTGTTACCCACCTGCCAAGCAAGGTGACTTTCCAGCAAGGGGAGAGTCTGTAAAAAACCCCTCCAAATAGTAGATACCCCATGAGTACAAAACCATTTACCTTTGAGCCAAGCTACCACCTTGAGGTGTTTCAAGTATTTATTGGAGAGTACTCGATGCCACAATCCATCATTCAACAGAACCCTCCAGAAGTTTTTGAGATGCAGAGCAATGCTAAACTAGTTTAGATTTTTTATCCCCCAGCCCTCATACTCCTTTGGCCATGAGAGACTCTGTCAATTTACCAAATGATATCTGCGGTTATTTTTAGTGGATCCCCATAAAAAAGCAAACATAATGCTCTTAAGTTTGTGCAGGACAGAAGTAGGGATGGGAGTTAATCCCAACCAATAAAACGGAATACTGGAAAGCACAGACTGAACAAGTATCAGACGGCTTCCCAAAGTGAGTAGCTTGTGGGTCTAGAGACAAATCCTCTTCTCATATTTCTGTACCAGTGAATTCCAATCACAAACCCTATAGCCAAGAGGTTTAATGTAGTAACCAAGGTACTTAAAACTAGAAGAAATCGGCTCCATCTGATATGGTAGGACCCTAGAAATGCCCAAGTAAATGTCTTCATCTATATTATTATATAGAAATCAAGATTTATCTAGCCTGATACACATACCAGAAGCCTTGCAGAAGGTACCAAGAATTACATCAAAAGCAACCCCTTCCTGTAATGTGCCTGTGCCCATTAAGATCACATCGTCCACGAAAAGAAGATGGGTAAGAGCATGGGAGGAAGTGATCTGAATACCTCGGATGAGACCATGATTCCGAGCATCAGAGATTAATATGCTGAGTCCCTCGATGACAAGGATGAAGAGTAATGGAGATAAAGGGCAACCTTGTCGAATGCCCCGAGAAGCAAAAAAAACTTCGATGGGGTACCATTGATCAGGACAACAAAATTAGTAGAGGTGAGGTAGCCCATAATCTAATTAACAACCAAGAGAGGATCCCTGATCTGGATCAAAATGAGACGGATATAGGTCCAATTTACACGATCAATGGCCTTAATCAAGTCCAGTTTGAGGATGAAGGCACAGATATTTTTTGTTTTAACAGAGTGGAGAGTCTCTTGAACAATACCGATAGGCTCAATGATCTGATGGTCTTTAAGGAAGCTGAATTGTTCTTGGGAGATATCGGAGTCCAAAAAAGGCTTGATCCTGACCGCAATGACCTTAGAGATCAATTTATACAACAAATTACACAATGAGATGGGCCTGTAATCTGAAAAATACCTAGGCTTATCTTTTTAGGGATCAAAGCGAGGAAGGTCGAGTTCAGTGAGGATGGGATAATGCCTGAGACCCTGGATGAATCAACTGTAGACAATAATTCATGACCCATGAGATCAAAAAAGTGTAGGTAGAACTCGACAGGCCAACCATCTGGGCCCGGGCTCCTGTCTTTTTTAAAAGATTTCAGTGCATACTCAATTTCCTTTAGAGTAACAGGATAGGTGAGGCCAGATGCTTTCTCATCAAATATCATCTTAGGATAAAGCATGACAACCTTTAGTTGATGCAGCATACAAGTGCGTCCATCATCCTTGAATATATTTGCAAAATGAGACTGACCCAGTTCTTTAAGCACTGCCTCATCTTCATAGTTGTTACCATCCTCATCAACCAGACACCAAATTGAGTTTTGATTCCTCCTACCAGAAGCCAACATGTGGAAATATTTGGTATTCGAATCACCATGCAGGGCCCATTTCATTCTGCTTTTTAATTGCCAAGTCAACAAATAATGATCCAAAATATTCTTCTTTTCAGTTCTAAGGAGGGTCAGTTGTGCCATATCCTCAATGGAGAGGATACAATTAGATGTGCCCGAGAGGAGAGATACAATGGAACTGTCAAGACTTTTGGACTCGGATTCCATCCTAGCCAGTTTGTCCTTAATCCATACCTTAGCTTCAATTTTAAGAGAACGCAGCTTGCGGTAGAGAGAGTCAAGACCATGAGCATAGTCACCATGGGGAAGATGAGGGCACCGCATAGATATCCACTTAGAGAAAGTCGGATCATTGAGCCAATAACGATTAAATTTAAATGGATAGTTACAGGAACCCCTTCTGTTTGTTCCATTCAAAGCATATTAGGTAGTGGTCAGAAATGTCAGCACACTGAGTCTACACCCTGTGTACCCCCAGAGATGGAATCATGGATGCTGAGATTAAAAATCTATCTAATCTTTTACTGATACCATCAGCACCCACACGACCATTCCGCCAAGTAGGACCAGCATATTGAGGAGCTAAATCCACAAGACCCACCGAGTCAAAAAGGGACAAGAAATGTTGTGAGAGGGGATCAGGGGAAAAATTTTGTCCCCAAATCTCTGAGGAGTTCAATGTGAGATTAAGGTCCCCTCCCAGAACAAGATTCGGGATGCTAAGAATGCCCCCTCTGTGTGTCTTTTCCCAGAAAAGTTCATGATCTTTGTAGGGGCCATATACATTAAGGATGGCAATGGGAGAAGGAATACCATGGAAAGAGGCCTGAACAAGGAGGCCAACACAAGTTTGGAACGCTCGACACTTAACCCTAAGTGGGTTCTAGGCCAGAAGGAGTCCACCCGAGAGGCCCGATGCACTGATGGCACAGAATTCCCAAGAAGGTAAAAGTTTAGAGAAGACAAGTAAAGCAAGAGAGGAACTACACATGGTTTCTTGTAGGAGAATCATATCCGGACCAAGTGACTGGAAGAGAGCATGGAGGCTAATATTTTTGGTTTTACCTCCAAGACCCTTGACATTAAGGGATAAAATATTCATCAAGGAACATTCTGGAGGGGAGACATCGCTCTAAGTCCCCAGGAGGGCAAGCCACAGGCTGCATCTTTGATGCGAACAGAAAGAGGAATATAGGGAGGAGAAGCAGAGGATAGGTCCACCTTCGTCTTATCCTTTTTTTTCTTATGGATAGTCACATTTGCAAATCGAATGGAGTTAAGGTGAAGGATGGAAGAAGAAGTAGGGGTCGTAGCCGTGAAGATAGACAGTGATATTTGAAGGGAAGGGTCAGAGAAAGAGGGGGATGTGGTAGGACTGTTGGAGGATGCAGTGAAAACCGGTGGAGTGCTAGGGTTAGTGAGTGGTGGGAAATCCACAAGAGAAGTTAAAGAAGGTAGAGTCTGTGCAATGGTGAGGTGCGAGGAAGGTGGAGGCAAAGAGTCATGAGTATGTGCAGGAATAGTAAGGGGAGGAGAGCCCACAGTTGTCGATGAAGACCGTAATGATGAGGATATGTTCAATACAGGAGGCAAATTGTCATAGGGAAGTACTTGAGCAAAAACCGGAGAAGACTCAGGCAACAAAGACCTAGAGTCAGCAAGGGGAAAGGGGGCCGAGGTAGGTTGGGAGTTGACAGGTAGATAAGGTATAATTTGTGGTACTTAGCTTTCGGTTTATTGGCCTTCACCAACCACAAATTAAGTGGTTGTGCTAGTTATTAGGGTCACAAATTCCACAAATGAGGTTGTTTGTCATGAAGCTGGTTATCTATGCATCAATGAAGAATTATCCATGCATTAACTACCAGTAATTTTTTATATTACTTTTTCTTTTATAATTGTTTTGTTTCAATTTGAAACTATTGTCATAAAATCAATGTAAACACCTAGTTTAGTCCACCCCAAATTTTAAAATATAAACACCTATTGTGGATGTTCACTGACCGCAAACTATATGTTCACCGATCACAAATTAAGTGGTTGTGCTAGTTTTAATAACTATAAACTTGTATCAAATATATATATTTAATTAAATGTCTTATCAATTAATTCTAAGAGTTATAAAAACTCATCTATTACACCATCTTTTTTGAAAAATATATTTTGATAAATTTTTAAGTACCATTTTTTTGAAAAATATATTTTGATAAATTTTTAAGTACCATTTTTTGAAAAATATATTTTGATAGAATTTTAAGTATTGAGAAGGGTAAAAGGTACTAAAAACTATTCATAGTTTTTGAAAAATATAAGTAAAGTTTATATGTGTCCCTTATAATTGAAATAGATTGATAAAATATAGAGAAAAAATGTTTAGAATTTTATAATCAAATAGAGGAGAGGATCATATGTATGTAATGATACATTATCTTATGTATAAATGTGTAAGAAATGGACACTCATTTCAATTAAATTAAATATTTGAGTATATTATATAGCTTCACTAGTTTATAAAGAAAAAGGAGTCATATTAAAGATGTTTGCAAACATCGTAAAAATATACGAGTATTATTTCAAATTTCGAAATTTGCATGAAGATTTTTCCCAGGCCATGAATGGGATGGCTTCTTACGCTAGACAGGGGAAAGGGAAGGGTAGTACTCGGCCCTACTGGAGTGCTGAAAGATGGATCTAGGCCTGTTGAAGTCTTACTCTGCAAGGTATGGACATGTAATGGACATATATTTTATTTTTTTGGGACAGGTATTTTTTTTATTTAACATTTTTTCTTGGTAGCCAGCTTGTAATCTCACATACAAGGTTCAATGCCATTTATGGAGCTTTTACAATCCAAGAAGCCGTTCCTCTTGCATGTAGCAAGAAAACACCCTGTACAGACCAGACCTACTGTTGAGCGATATAGCTGTGACGCTGAGCTGGGGAGCTATCAAAGCCTCATCTTTTTGCCATAACACAGTGGCTCAAACTACGGGAATAATAAAATCTGCCATCTATCGCCTGCAAGATATTATGTATCACTTATTTTTAATGGTTTTCAAATGCCATATCTTGATTAATATTAAGTCAGCTGGTTCAATCCGATAGGATTGAGAAATTTGTGAATATATGATTTCAAATATAATTCTAAGCCCAAACATCCATTTCCACCTTAACTTGTAGCTTACTACAAAAGTCTACATTCACTGCATTACCTTTCTAGGATAGATGTATTTATATATACATGCAAATGAGTAGATTTATATAAATCGATTAACATGTAGTTATTTCCTAGATCTAATTTTTTTCTATGAGCAATTGCTACATTTTGATAGTACGCCTCTGTCACCTATAGATGCATTAGTGATAATTTTCATGACTAATGTAGTTGTTGAAATAACATGTTAATTCAATTTTCCTTATACAAAGTATTGTTGAACTTTGAGTAGCATTAAATTCTTTATCTTGCTAGTTATTTCCATATTCAATACAAAAGTAGAAAGGTTAGTGATAGCATAGTATGGTTATTGATAACATTACTATGTTTCGAAAACATTTACATCTCACACACACAACTATCACCACCTAGTGTGTACACATTGCTCTCATCACAAGTATGATGTGTAAAGTTAAATTATTTTTAATATGGTATCATAATTTTTATCTTATTTTGGCTAATTTCCATGTCTTTCTACTAATCTAACATATGTTGGTTTATTGGTTAATACTGAGGGGGTGAATCAATATTGTTATCTTTTTACTTAATTTAACCACTTATTAAATTTAACATTAAAACACACAATAACCAGAATACACAGAACACAATTTTAACGTGGAAGCCCAATAGGGTAAACCACCAATACGTCCTATTACTGCAAAATTGTTATTTACAAATAGTTTTATCGGCTGCTATAGACAAGGATGGTATTACAACCTGTTTAACAATACCAATTAGAAGGAGGCTACAACCCCTGGTTTATCAGCTACGGCTGAAAGGATGCTACTACACACTATTTACCAATGCTAATTGGAAGGAGGCTATGACCCCTTGGTTTATCAGCTACAACACCCTATTTACCAATGCCAATTGGAAGGAGGCTATGACCCTTGGTTTATCAGCTATAACTGAAAGGAGGAAACAACCCTTGTAGGCTCATTTCCTACCCTAGTGCTGCCTTGCCACCCTAAAATGTTTCTAACAAATTCTCTCCCATTGATTTCTATAACACCCATTGATCTCTGATTCTAATCATGCAATCCAAACTGCAGAGACATATTTATTTCTTACTCAGGACACTACCTAAATACCTCTCAGCGTTTAAGCTTCTTTCAATAGTTACGTCTCTTCAAGCTGAACAAATACACCTTTCACTGTTGCGCCCTTTCAAATATGAAGATCACACCTTCCAGAACGTCCTATCACATTCTTCCATTGATCCTTCATCTCAGAGATCGTTTCCGCATCTTGGAAACCATTCCCACATCTCTGTCCAACGTTTGCAGGTGCTTCTGTACTGCCAAACTTCTTTCTGCAATCTCATCTTCCATATTTAATCAGTTCCATTGATCCTATTTCTAAGTCCATCCAGATTGTCGATCTAACCATCAATTTTTGGCTTAAAATTGTCTTTCCACACCAAGATTTCCTCATCAATGATTCCTCACCATTGATCTTCGTCGGATTTTTTCCTAATCGTCGATCTCCATATTACGGGATGCGGGTTGTGGGATGTCGATTGTTCACTTTTGCCTTTCAGTAAACTCCTTTCCGCAAGCTTCTTTTCACAAATTTTCTTTCACACCGTCGATTTTCGCGGAATCAATTTCAGCCATCAAATCTCTCTCCATATTGCGGGATGTAGGATGCAGAATGTAGGATCCTAAAATATTTAACGTTACGTCCACAATTCTCTTTCCACGTTTTCCTTGCGCACCGTTGATCAATTGTGGGATTAATCTTAGTCGTCTGATCTTTGCGGGATGCGGGATGCTAAATTTTTAACATTACATCCATAATTTTCTTTTCGCATTTTCCTTCTGCACCGTCAATATTCTTTAGTGGAACTAATCTCAATCGTCTTATCTTTCCAGATTGTGGGATGTGGGATGCATGACCAACTTTCCAAAGTTGCCTCCCCGCAACTTTCCTTCCGCATGTGGGATGTCGGATGCCCGACCAACTTTCCAATTTTTTAGTTCTAGGATTTCATTCCACAACTTTGTTTCCGCATTCTTCTGGACTGTTGATTTCCTTGTGTATTTACCCTTGACCGTCCGATCTTGATCTTTTGTGAAACTTTTTCTTTTCCTCCTATCTTTTGCGGGATGCTTCCTAACCATCGGATCTTGTGTGGGATGCTTCCTAGCCATCCATTCTAGAACTAATGTGGATCTGCATTCTGTCTTTGTCAATTATACAAAAAATTATCCTCATTCATTGGATCTCATGCAGATAACTATGCCACCTCATCAACATTCCATGTCATCACTATCTTTGTCTATACCACCTCATAATTGTGCCATTTTGTCTTTATTTTGACTTATGCTGTGTTAACACTGTGTTATCTCTTCCATGGTATCTTTTGCTTATCCTTTGTACTTCATAAGAAGCTTTTCCATCCTTAGTCTTTCATCATCATTAGGACACCATCATATTCCATGTCATCATATGTGTCATGCCATATCCTCAACTATGCCATGTGATGTCATCATATGTGTCATGCCACATCCTCAACTTATGCCATGCCATGCCATTACTACTTTAGTTTTTCACCGAGTCTGTCCTTCCATCATATTTATTGGTTATTCCTTTGTCATTCGTGAATACCTTTGACATCAATGACAACTATAACCCAAACTTGTCAACGATCTCCCCCTTTGGCATTGATGGCAACCTCTAAACATTCTCCCCCTTTGATAACAATGACAAAGGATAACATGTTATGCCAATGCTACACCTATTTTGATATAGGATTTCCTATCTTTCTACTTTCTGACAACTCCCCCTGTCATCAGATCTCCCCTTTAAATGATTGAACTGTATTATTTTATCTTAACACTTCCTTTCATGCAACAAGTTCTTTGAATGAGAATGATAGATCCATGGACTCCCCTTGTCACTCATGGATAATTTTAGGGTCTATATATACCCCATGGGCTATATTAAGGGGTTTACGCAAATTTAGTGGGATATTTTATTATATGGAAATGATTTTTTCACCTAAAATATATTTGCCTAATGTTTATTAGAAAGAAAAAAAAATCCAAAATGAATAGCCTGCTGTATATCAATTAGGAAAATGAAAAAAACTATTTTTTCCCTAGCAAAATATCCCTTCAATCTAACTTTCACTTCCGATTTCTAGATAAAATCTATTGACATCACTCTTTTTCCCCCAATTTTCAGTAATGGAGGCTCCCAAGGGTTATTTTTGCCTCCATTTTACTTGTCATTTAGGAATATGGTTGCATTTTCCTGTATTTTTAATCAATTTCATGTGATACATTCTTTTAGCCCTTGATTTCCAATATTGAAGGGAAAACCAAGGGCTATTGTTTTCTATTTAAAGGCTACAGTCATTCATGGTTCACCCACATTTGATTTTGCTTGTAGGGTGAAGGTTTTGGTTGATGTGATTCCATTTTTCATTCTTAGTTCTCTTTACATTTTAATATTTGCATAACATTTCCATTGCCAAAATCTCAAGTCTTCAAGGGGCATGTTGCACATGCAATGTATGAGAGAATACTAACACATGTCACACTTTTCATCCAATAATTAACATGGTATTCTTTTTATCATACTTATTATATTTTTTATCCACAATTACAATAGATTATTATATTGTAAATTTACCTTCTATCATGTTTTTTTTTATCATGGATACTTTTCGAGGGTTGTTGAATTCTAGGGAACTTTTTATTCTTAGGGATCATTCGGTGTTATGAGGGTTTTATTCGGTCCTAGGAGTATTGGTTCTGTGAAAATGTTATAGAAATCAAAAGAAATTATTTATTTTATTCATTGTCATGTTTAAACTATAGAATGGAATTTATATGTTGTTACTAGATGCTACTCTTGATGGAGAGATACCACATGGTTTTTATATATTCAAATTGAATTTGACATAGTTGTTTAAAATTTGCTTTTATTAGGATCTTACTCTACAATTATTATAGGATTTAAGACGTTAATGAGAGTGTATATATTCATATTTAATGTCTATTATTTTTTATGTTTGGGATGTTTGTAACATAACTAAATGCACACCGATTATAATGGCGAGGATACAGTGGAATGGTCATTATTTTGGTTGTATTCTTGTAAAGTTGTCCAAAGCGTACTTCTAGATTCTTTTATTTGTATTGAGAAGTTCATCAATATTGTATTTTTTTATTCGTATTTCAAAGTTTGTCAATTTTATTTGTGACCTAAATTTGTTGGATTCAATGCTTGTTTTACAATATTTTGTTTTTTGTAAGGGTCATTCAGAAGTAAAAAAAAGAATTGTTGATTTCTTTTGATGTGTAATTGCTATCATCATCCATAAATGGATCTAGTTATGTATGATAAATATATGGTTTAGCTGGAACATGATACTTCATTTCCAACATGATTTTATATAATATGTACAATACATGTTTTACATGAGATGTAGAGATTATATTATTTTATATCTAGTCTTTTTCATTCAATGAGGGAGATAAAAAAATATTACCACAATTTGCATACTTTCAAAAATTTCAAGGACATGGATACAAACACCTCTTTATTTTATATGAGAAAAAGTAGTATTTAACAAAGTAGTTCTAATGATATGCACAATTATGCATTAATGAGATTTCTATTCTTGTTAGTGTATCTTCCTATCTCTAATAACCATTGCAAGTTTCTAACTAAATCTAAAAATTCTAAATAAATTGACATAATTCATATTTTGATTGCAACAAAAGAAAGGAAAAAGTGGAATTGGTATCTATAAAGAGATAAGAAGATTAATTTATTCTTAAATTTAGCTTTAAAAAACGAGATTTGGAAAATAAGCTAATTGGGAATTAATATACTATATTAAGGTTGTGGGTCTCGATAATACTCCACGCTGTAATAATGGTTCGTGGGTGCCATAATAACTCCACAATGTAAAGTTTTCAACTCTATGAATTTTTTGATATGTCAAGATTTGGGTCCCCACATGCTTGTTGGGCCATTAAGGGACGAGATAAAAAGTAGAGTCCCAAGTTTCCTTGAATCTAGTTAGTGTGGTTATGTTTCAGCAACACCTTCAGTTTTGAGTGACCCAATACTACTTGTGGAATGTATAAATAAATCCCTCGTCTCTTAATTCATGCATTTGTTCATTTGAGGGTCTAGGAGTTGAGATATTCAAGATACGGTACATGCTCTTCTATTTCACTACCTTATTAATTTGTAGAATCAAAAGATGAGTCTTCCTAGCAAAATATTCATGAAGACATTAGAAGATTTTATCATTTCATGAAAGATTTTCTATGTTGTTACAATATTTTAAAATTCAGTGAAATATTCAACAAGATTTTACAATATCTTATATTTTAGTGAAAGATTCGCCAAGATTTTACAATATTATAAAATAAAATAAAAGATTAGGCAAAAAATTATATATACATATTATATTATTGATCAAATAGACTTCAATTTTTATTATATATTAGGGAGATTCACCCATTTATTATACATATAAATTTTAGCGGTGTTCTTAAAATTATCCCTGCTGTCACTGTACTTCCTCTCCTTTGTCAACATTTTTGTGACAGAGTTTACACTCGGCATTTTTCCACACTTTTTATTTTCTGTTATGTCATCCATACACCATCCTTGACCACCCATCATCTTTGAAGAAGATAACTTTCCATATACTTTCAACATTAGATACCAATTGAATTTTTCTTAGATACTAATTGGAATTTTTTGACTTTAACTCCCCCTAAGTATAATATCCCTTCTAATGTTATTTTTAGGTTTTCCCCCCCTTTTTTTAAATCATGAGAGACTTTTTTAGAAAAGGATCCCACAACCATCACTACATCATTCTTCATCACCTTAATCTTTATTGGTGTATTCTTCTACATCACTAAGTAGCTTTCCCTCATGATGAGTGTCATTTTTATTTGCGACCTCATTATTCTCAACATCAACTATAGAGGCTTCATTAATGAATGAAAGTTGTGTTTCTTCTGAAACTTCTAATTCTTTCATCCACACCTTTTCAGGAAGTGTACTATTTACTTGTCCTTCACCATGCTCTACATTGGTGTCCTGTTCCCTTTTCATCCTTTGATTTTCTCCCCTGACTCTGTAGTTAGCCA
Source organism: Pseudotsuga menziesii (assembly GCA_001517045.1). NCBI lineage: Eukaryota > Viridiplantae > Streptophyta > Pinopsida > Pinales > Pinaceae > Pseudotsuga > Pseudotsuga menziesii. The sequence goes on from LPNX010739989.1 coordinate 166,216, forward strand.
CCTTGTGGCCAAACCCATCACAGTAATGACAATAACCATACAATTTTCCTTTATCCAAAGGAGGTCTTTGGTTTCTTTTTTTCCTAGCTGCCATTTTCTTCCACTGTCTCTGAACTTCTGCTAAAGTATCACAATTCAATTTACAATTTCTAGACAAGCGTCCAACATTATTACATTTATAACACTCTATATCAAACCTTTGGAGAAGTCCAAACTAGTTATGGTTCCTTACCTTTCGATTTTTAATTGCATCCTTCTAGTACTGATGAACCTTTTCATAAGCCTTGCATTTCAGGGCTTTATGAACAAAGTTATTAGAGGAATAACAATGACCCAAAAATATTTTCTGATTTCTATTTATTACTTGTCTCCTGGGATCCTCATGAGTTATGTCTTTGTCTTGAAAGGATAAATCATGTTCTTTTCACTTTTCCTTTTTAAGAGGACTCTTTAGTGCTTCAACATAGCTCTTTGTACTTCCTCTCTAATTAGTGAGTGGGGAACTCTCTGGCTTCTTCTCTTTAATGAACCCCAAACTAGACCTATCACTTGATGGTATTTGGCTACTCAGAATGTCATCTAGAATCCTTAAGTTGTTATCAAACTTTGATTTAATGTATTTTTCATCAACTCCTTCTCCTTCTCTAAGTCGAGCAATTTCTTTCTCAAGTTTTTCAGAATATTGAATTCTCTTCCTGAGAAGAACTACTAGATCTTCCTCACTCTTCTTGGCCTCTTGAAGTTGGCTTCTTAAATCAGTAATAATCTGATTTGTCTCTTCTTAGTGTTTAGAGAGTTTCTCTTTCAAAACATTGTTTCTTTTCCTACATCTTCAATTTCATTTACAACAGCCATCTATTCATCTTCTATGTCCACTTCTGATTCCTGATTTGAATTTGTTGTTCCTAAAAATGGGATTTCATTATCTTCACTCATTTCCTCATATTGACTTTCTTCCTTGGAATAGAGGTTATTCTTTTTCTTTTTATACATCTTTCCACCCTTATGGAAACATGATTCTTCATGGTTACTCACCTCTTATTCTAGGTAGGGACACTTATGTGAAAAATGTCCACTCCTTCCATAGTTAAAACATTTCAAGGGTAGTTTACCTTTGTATTTCACAGTGCCTTTATTAAGTCTACTTATAAAGAAGGCTTCCTCATCCTCTATATTTTCTGATTGATTTTTGGAAGTGACTTTAAACACTGCTTCTCTCTTTGAGGTTTCATTTAGTCCAGTTCTCATCTCATACATTGTGAGAATTCCATGTAGCTCATCTACTATCACGTTTTTAAGGTCATCCCGTTCCTCTAGGGTGGAAACCGTTGAGTCATATCTAATTGGTAATGTTCTTAGTATCTTTCTTACCACCTTTTTTTCTTTCAATTTTCCTCCAATACCTCTAATAGCATTAACCACCTCATCTACATGAAGAAGGTATTCCCCAATATTATCTTCTTGTCTCATTTTGAGTCTTTCAAATTGACCTTTATATGTCTGCAGTTTGGATTCTCTGACCTTAGATGCTCCTTCATAGATAATCTTCAACTTATTCTAGACTTGTTTAGAATATGTGCATTGCATAACCGTAGTAAACATATTGTTTGTTAATACACTCAATATTTCATTTAGGGATTTGGAATTGCCTTCATATTCACCTAGTTCAAGTGTGTCTATAGGGTATAGGTTTCCTATGTTATGTTCATTTTCAGTGGTTTCCCAAACATTCCATCCCAAAGACATCATATGACACGTCATTCTTACACTCCAGTATGCATAGCTTTCTCTTGTAAATAGTGGAGGTTTGTTAGTGGCCATGCCTTCTTGCTGATCCATAGTGGTTTTCATAAAGGATCTACCTTCCAGTGGTTAAATTGTGCTGAAGGAACCTACTCTGATACCAATTGTTGTTTTATTGGTTAATACTGAGAGGGGAGGGGGGTGAATTAGTATTGTTATCTTTTTACTTAATTCAACCACTTATTAATTTTAACATTAAAACACACAACAACCAGAATACATAGAATGCAATTTTAACGTGGAAGCCTAATAGGGTAAGCCACCAATACATCCTATTACTACAAAATTGTTATTTACAAATAGTTTTTCCTGCTGCTATAGACAAGGATGGTATTACACCCTGTTTACCAATACCAATTGGAAGGAGTCTATGACCCCCTGGTTTATCAGCTACGACTAAAAGGATACTACTACACCTTTTTACCAATGGCAATTGGAAGGAGGCTAGCTATGACCCCTAGTTTATCACCTATGACTGAAAGGATGCTACAACACCCTATTTACCAATGCCAATTGGAAGGAGGCTACAACCCCCTGGTTTATCAGCTACAACTAAAAGGAGGAAACAAGCCCTTGGATGCTTATTTCTTGCCCTAGCGCCACCCTGCCACCCTAAAATGCTTCTCACGATTTCTCTCCCACTGAATTCTATAACACCCACTAGTCTCTGATTCTAATCATGTAATACAAACTACAGAGACATGTTTCTTTCTTACTCAGGATGCTGCCTAAATACCTCTCAACGTTTAAGTTTATTTCAACAGTTGCGTCTCTTCAGATTGAACAAACACACCTTTCATTGTTGTTCCCTTTTAGATATGAATATCACACCTTCCAGAATGTCCTATTACATTCTTCCATTGATCCTTCATCTCAGAGATCATTTCCACATCTCTGTCCAATGTTTGCTGGTGCTTCCGTACTTCCAAAATTCTTTCTCCAATCTCATATTCCATATTTAATCAAAGTCGTTGATCCTATTTTGAGGTCCATCTGGACCGTTGATCTAACCATCAATTTCTGCCTTAAAATCATCTTTCTACACCAAGATTTCCTCATCAACGATTCCTCACCATTGATCATCCTTAGACATTTTCCTAACAGTCGATCTCCAGATTGTGGGATGCAAGATGCGAAATGCGGGATGTGGGATGTATGACCAAATTTCCAAATTTTCCTCCCCACAACTTTCCTTCCGCATGTGGGATGCAGGATGCAGGATGCTCGACCAACTTTCCAATTTTCTACTTCCACGATTTCATTCCACAACTTTGTTTCCACATTCTTCTAGACCATTGATTTCCTTGTGGATTTACCCATGACCGTCCGATCTTGATATTTTGTGAAACTTTGGATTTTCCTCCTATGTTTTGTGGGATGCTTCCTAACTGTTGAATCTTATGTGTGATGCTTCCTAACCATTCATTCTAGAACTAATGCAGATCTGCATTTTGTCTTTGTAGATTATACAAAAAATAATCCTCATTCATTGGATCTTGTGCACATAACTATGCCACCTCATCATCGTGCCATTTCATCTTTATTTTGACTTATGCTACATTAACACTATGTTATCTCTGCCATGGTATCTTTTGATTATCCTTTGTACTTCATAAGCAACTTTTCTATCCTTAGTCTTTCATCATCATTAGGACATCATCATGTTCCATTTCATCATATGTGTCGGTAACATCCTCAACTATGCCATGTGATGTCATCATATGTGTCATGCCACATACTCAACTTATGCCATGCCATGCCATTACTACTTTAGTCTTTCACTGAGTTTGTCTTTCCATCATATCCACTGGTTATTCCTTTTTCATTTGTGAACACCTTTGGCATCAATGACAACTATAACCCAAACATGTCAACAATCTCCCCCTTTGGCATTGATGGCAAACTATAAACAACATATTTAAGAATTTTGTGTAGGTTGTACCATTTATGTAAAATTCATCGTATCCACCTTTCCCTTCATGTCTTTATCCTATGCCATTCCTCCTACAACCACTACAACAAATCCTGGAATTAGCGTCCCATTTAGCGTCCCTTTTTAGTGTAATTTTTTTTTACATTGAGTGTTAAAACTAGACGCTAAATGGGACGCGTCATGGAAAAAACTTAAAGCATCTCAAAAAACGTCTTTTTTGGCTTCCTAGATAGCATCCTTTATGACGTCCAAAATAGCGTCTATTTTTTTGCTTCCAGAACTTCGCTTCCTAAACAACGTCAAGGTTTGCTTCCTAAATAACGTCTTATTTTGCTTCCTAGCGAGTGTCCGTTTTTGCTTCTTAAATGAAATCCCCATTATCACCATATTTACATCCTTAATAGCACCATGTTAGCATCCAAATTAGCATCCATTTTTGTTACCACTTTAGCATCCCATTTTGCACCATGTTTTGCTTCCAAATATGTGCCAATTTTTGCTTCCAAATTTGCACCAATTTTTGCTTCCTTTTTTGCATCGTGTTTTGCTACCAAATTGATGCCAACTATTTCTTCTATTTTTGCACCATATTTTGCTTCCTATGTAGCACCATGTTTTACATCCAAAGTAACACCTTATTTTTCTACCATATCAACACCATATTTGGATTCATCTTTAACGCCATGTGTAGCATCCTTTTTAATGCCTAGTTTCACATTTTATTTTGCTACCATATCAACGTCATGTTTGGATTCATCATTAGCGCCATGTGTTGCATCCTTTTTAATGCCTAGTTTCGCATATCTCATTTTTTTGTCACTAATTTAGTTGTTTTTAGTAATTTTATATACGAATTTTGGTCATTTTGTTTGGTCACTTATCTATCATTGTTTGGTCACTTATCTCCTATTTTTTGGTTACTAATTTAGTTGTTTTTAACCAATATTATAATATCATTAGGGCATGGAGGAATCAAACCACCAACCTCCTGCTTGAAAGGCAGGCGCTCTTCCATTTAGCTAGCACCCTTTAATAATTTTGGAACCTAAATTATAGAGTCCATAAAATTGAATAAAGCTACAAAATTACCCATCCAAAAAAATACAGAGCATGGTAAAGTGATCGAAAACAAAATCTCAATTTCTTAACCTAGAAATCATAAAACTACATTCAAAAAACCAAAAATAAATATTTTTTACTATCAATTCAATTTTAATGAAACCATACTCAATTTCTAACATCACTAATTTTTATGGAGACCACTCATCCTGATTTCAGTCCAGTTGAAATGGAAATATCCAAATGGATACTATAAACCTTAGCCTTGACACACCAACAAGGATGATAAAAATCTAGGCTTTCTATTTCAAGAATACTCAGCAAAAAGACAACACAAAAGCAAAAATCCTTGAACAAACCCCTAAGACCTCATTTCCCATGGAGATGCATGATTTTAGTTACATTAAACCTTTTGATTGAATTTTCAAAGTTATTCCTAATATGTATTGTTTTTCATGCACATGTTCATATACATATATATATATGTATGTATGTATGTATGTATGTATGTATATTTTATATATGTTGTATGAAAACATATCATATCCAAAAGTCTCTAAACATCTAACATATCTAGGTTCAAATCAAGATTCAAAATTAGCACGAGAGGAATTATTTTCGAAAAATAAAAAAGAGGCATCCAAATGTGTTATACACTATAATAAATCTCAACCCATTCTTTTTTAACCATACCAATAATTGCACCCATCATAAGATTACAATGCATGAACGTGTACATGGAACTTGCACATGAACTAAAATATCAATTTTAACCCATAATATTTGTAACCTAGTTATCCTTAAATTGGCTATAATAGATATAATAAAAATACCTTCTAACAATGTCCATGGACACTTTGCATATACTCCTTCCACACATAAAACTCAATTTCTTTGGCCACATTTTTTACACTTAATTATTCAGCATGTACCACCATATAGTAATCCAATTTAACCCATATCCAAATCCCATACCACAAAAACCAAATTAGATCCCTTGAAAACCATTGACTCAAAGACAATAGTAGAAATATCCACAGAAGCATTTAGACATAGATCAAGAATAGGGAACCTATCCCAGGGAAAATCACCCTTGTACTTATCCAAAATCGACAGATTAAGGCTATTACTATCCTTGAATTACATGTCTAGTTCACCTGATGCGAGCATAGGATCTACTAATGTAAACTGGTAATGAGGCCGGGTGGACATGTATCAATACCAACATCTTGAATAAAACCGATCCCTTTTACATTACAAAAGGATGGAATAAATAGAGATTACAACCCCTGTGTTGTTAAAATATTTTAGCCAATACTTGAGAGCAAAATAATAATAAAAAACAATTTTGATTTGATGCAAGGAATATGGAAATGTTGAGGTTGAAAATTTGACCGTTGACTCTTTTTGGACTATAAATTGTTGGCAAATTGCCACTTGCACTCGAATATGAGAGTGATATTTTTCCTCTTTTAATATGGATCTTATTTTTAACTATCGTATAATGCAAAGTTGGTGCTTGAAATCTGGAATTAATCTGGATGACTCCAAATAATCTACCATTTGTAATTGTTTCCTTGATACCTTAAATGTTGGAGAATACCCTTTGAGTGATTAAATTCCTGAAACTTGGGAATAATAACTGTTAATTATCTTCCTCATATATATGCCTAAAAATATGGAATTTGATTAAATGATCAAACTTGTTAAGAAGTTCGATTCTCATAATACTCTATGATTCACAATGCCTTATGTCTCCTATGAACAATTCAATTGGCACTTGTATATCTTTGGGATCACCTTCCTATTTCAATATTGGTATTCTCCAAAACTAACGAGAAAGCAAAATGTGCTCTTTAAATTCTTTTCCCCTCTCATAGCCAGCACCACAAATGTCTGTCCATCTTCTGCATTTAATATGAGGGTGTTGGTGTGGAAATTTACAAGACTTATGCTACATTTGGAGAACACCTAGTCATTTGGGCTGAAGGCATTCTACTTTGACATTTGGCTTAAATTTTCAACACTTGCACACATTTGAAACTTGAGCGTTGTTTGACCACTTGGAAGATCATTAAATACTTTATGTTTAATGCTCGAACATTATCTCGACACTTGCCGGCTTTGAGATCTTCAACTCTTTTTTTTTCAGAGGTGAGATCTTCAACTCTACCTGGATGGATTTGATAACTGAAACGATAAAGCTAAGATTCTTTTACAGCTATAAGCATTTTCTCTGATGTTGGAGTCTGGGTCCTCCTCATTGTTTGACGCTTAGACTTTGAGTAATTTCATTAACATATTTGTTGTATGGTACTCTTATGGGTAATATAGGATTTGTAGTGTTTGTATATGAGTGGTTTCATGAGACCACATACCATTCTTCATCATCCAAACACGGTTTTGAAAACCATGTTTGACCCATGCGAAATGCATTGAGTGAAGCTACGTTAACATTTGATTGACTTGAGATTTAAGGTAATGACTACGAATTTTGAGTTACAATGTCCATGGCTTTGGAATTGATGAACATGTATGACTTGGATTCACTTAACTTAATGTAGAAAACAAAAAAACCTAAGTTTTAAATAATAAACTAACTTTAGTACCTCTTGAATGCATGTGATCATGGAAAAGCTTATTGGAAAAGGCATACGTGAAATAGTTACTTTTTCATGTTTTAATAAAACTATTTTACTTTAAATAATTATTATTATTTAAAATCATAATTCTCAAGGTAGCTCAAAAATCATAATTTTCAAGGTAGAACACGACCACACATCCTTACAAATTAAATAGGATGAAGGTTTGAGGCAATAAGAAACTAACTAACTTGATATTAAAATTGAGGGTTTTGGAAAAAATGCTAGTGAACATTTCGACAGTGAAAGTAAATTTTAATGGGACAGATCCTGATACTAACACTTGCTGTTGTGATTAAAGCTAATCTTTCTGAGGCATATGATAGATTTAACTAGACATTTCTCATATTGGCCCTCACTTAGTTAGGGTTCAACCCTCCTATGGTGAAGTGGATACTATCTTGTGTGTAATATTTCAGTTTTGCAATCTTAATCAATGGCACAACATCCATATTTTAAGACCAGGCATAGGTGTAAAGCAAGGCTATCGGCTTGTGCCCTTTTCTTATCATGGAAGCAATAAACAGATTGATCACTCGTTCTAGAATCAATGGAAATCTCAGGGTATTCCACTTTTTTGGATTTATTTTCTTAAGTCACTTACTATTTGTTGATGATATATTAGTTTTTTGACATAGGTCTAGACAAGAGATTATTAAATTGAAATATATTATTACTTTTTTCCAAAAAGCTACAAGTATGATATGCAATCCAAGGAAATATACCTATAATGTCCCCAAAAATTGAAAAAAAAAATTAGGCTAGTCAAAACTACCTATGTTGGACATTATTTCAACTTGCGGAATGTGTCGTACTCTATTTATACCTTTGTATCGTCATAAGTTGTTCTTACATCCTTCTTCCATATTTTCAGAGGTGATTATTATTGTATTTACTTACGTTGTGATAATGCTGATTACTATGTTGTTCCATGGTTATGCATTGATGTGTAAGTTAGTTATTTGATTATGTACTTCATTGATTATAACATGTGCTTACTGTCATATACATCATTCTGAATTAACTTTGTTATTGGACAAAGGGATGGAGTGACACGACTAGTTTCCCTTGTAACCGCTTGAGAGGCAATAATTTCTACTTGTCAAATTGGGCTTACTTAGTTCTGACGAGCTAATGCATTTATGTCCCGTTTGTGTGCATGTGCACTTGGCGACGAAAAACTATTTATAATGCTTAACGAACATATTGTTTGTTTTATCCACTAGCGCTCACCTTTACAGATCTATCCTAGTGACATTACACTGATTGCTATTGTTGTTATTATGGAATTTATGATAGTGACTTGGTCACTACTGCACTTATTATTTGTGTGACACTAACTTATTATTTGTATGACACTTATTACTATGGTAGAAATGCTTTCTATGCTTTAACCTAGCCTTAGTGAAAAGTTGTAATAGTTGGAAAAAAGGATTTGTAAAAACATTAGTCTAAAGTATTCCATGGCATATTTCATATGCCATGGACTTAAGGCTTAAAGCCTAAGTAAATTGATGCATTATGGGGTTTATGCCTTTACATTGATTTGGTAACAAGGTTTAATATAGTTCCAAGGGATATGTGATTATTGGTCTGGTGTGTATTAATGGTGCCCAGGGTGGTGACGTCAATGTGCCTTGGGAAGAAGGGCGACCAAGCTTAGGGATTGGCCCAAGCGATAGTTTGGTTTATTTGCAGCCTTACTGCTTGTGCTCTACTCCTGATTGGTGTGAAGGAATTTGATTTCGATGGCATAAAAAGTATGTGGATGTTCTAGTGTGTTAGCATATTTTTTTGATTTGGTTTGGATATGTACATACTTTGCATCATGGAATTTCTGTATGTTTGCAGGTTGCATGTTGTGGCGTAGCGAGTGGGGGTCGTAGCTCATGGGCAAGTTGCGGGGAAATCCATACCCATTCAGGTAAGCCTGCTGTGCAAGGGTTTACTTGTTCCCTCGTTGCTTCATGGTTAAGACAGATTTTGTTGTTCATTGTGGGTTTGGATGCTTGGCTTTGGTTTTCTAATTTTTGGGTTTTGGATTGAGGTATGACTGTAACTTAATGGGCACTATATTTTTTAATGCAATTGTTGGGTCACGGATTTGTCCATATTTTCATCACTTATCGACATACATTTAATCCCTGTTCTTCATATTATTATCCATTTATCATTCCATTTTCCATCCATTTGTTGTAATTTCTCGTAAAATACCATGTTACTTCCATTAATGCTTTAGTGGTTAACCATGATTATTTTCCTTTATTTTTAATGAATTAAAGGCTATTATGCATCATTTTACTGATGATGGTTTATGGAGTGATTTTTCATATTAACAACAGAAACACTCATGGTTCAATCCTCCAACTCATGATCAAATGGACTTAACCAAAAACACATGCCAGATAAGAACACCTGATTCGCATCTTGATTTTCAGCCATATGGAAAAGAATATAAAGAATCCGAGACATGGATTTTGTGTGTAATGACCTCCTTTACTTGAATCTTGAGGAAATCACCAAAAAAAGCTACAGTTTGAGACATACAGGTGGTTCTTTGAGAGGTTATTTTCGATATTTGCAGTTATGTTCGGTTTTCCAAATTAGCAAATTTGTTGAAACAGATCAAGTTGGGGATTCGATTTCTCATTATCCTGAGAGAATTTTATGTATAAATATGTAATCAATCTCATGAGAAAGGGAGGAGAGAGAAAGCAATGTTATGTTGTAGGATTTGATCTAGACTCTATTGTAATACTTTCATTCTGATAATACATGCTAGCAGTTTCTTAATTCTGGAGTTGTAGACTTTCATTGTGGAGATCTAGCTCTGCTCAATGGAGGAAGGGGCCTCTTCCTTGAGCAGATGCTGGTACTGTTGATTGTAAGTGTGTTATTGTTTGGATTTTCTTATTATTTAGTTCATTCTTTCATTCATTGGATTTATCATTTTGTATTCTTCATTCATTAGATTTTCCATAGTGGTTTTCCTGTTAATTCATTTGATAGATCATTGGCCAACATAGCACTTCTTTTAGATTCATGCAATTATATCTTACTTCATAAAGAGTTGATTTTGTTTTAAGTTAGATTTATAGTGTGATTTTATGAATAGGTAATATGTGCAGTGAAGAGGGCATGGGTAACTCTCAACAGGCTCTGTGTATTTGTAAATAATGGTTTGATTATGTTACTAGCAGCAACACCACTGCTTGCAATGGTGCAATGGCAGAGCTTGAATGAGTGTGAAACTCCTTAATGATTTTGTAAAGTATGTGTTTATATATACATTTTGCATTGATTTTCAATTGTTATTATTCTTGTGGACTGTGTGGATTCACAAACATTGCTTGGGTTAGTTGTATGGGTGAATGTGTGACAGCGTTATGGCTTTGGGGCCATGCTGTGTATGGCATTGGCGTTCCCGTCATTGTAGGTGTGATAGCGTATGGGATTTAGACTTACTGTTTATGTTTATGATGGGTATTTAAATATATAAGGGCCAGCTATGGGTGTAACCCTTTGTTGGCAATTGTCGTTGTTGTTATTTCATTGACTGGGTTTGTAGCATTGGAAATTTTAATTGATTGTTCGGTTATGTATGAGGCCGAGGCCATTGATTACAACTTGGATATTTTATTGGGTCTTTTTGACCTCTGTGTAAAGAATTTATGTTTTTTTTATTACACCCTGTGTATATGTAATATAGAGTGGCTTTGTTAATAGAAATAGACCCTACAAAAATCGATCCTGGGTCATTTATAGTGATGAGGGTTTAAACTTATGGATGCAATTTCGGCTTATTGCCCATAGGAATCGATCTTGTGACCTCTGTGCAATTATATTTATGTTTTTAATACATGTTGTCCAAAGAATTATGGTTGATTTTATGCATTGGGATTTTTTTATGGTATACGATATATAATTTGATTCATAGATATTTAAGGGTTTGTTTTATTAAACTAGCAATGGTTTTATTTATGTGGAATAATTTGTTTACTATATTACGTTTTTGTAGTATTAATAGTATATAATTTTTTTTAATTATGGAATAAAGGTGAAGCATAAATCATGGACCATTTAGAGGGTCTCGATACTTAGTCTATAGCTTTGATTTATGATAATATTTGATTAATGAATAATGATAATGTTTATCCTTGTTCTTAGTAGGAATGTTTATACAGACCATGAGAGGTCTTTGTTGATTTTTATCTTAGCTTTAATATTTTGAAGTTATGATTATTATTAGATATAGAATACTGATTTTATCATATTTCTTAAATAGGTTAGGGTTCTATTTAAACATGATATTTATATAATGATTTATTTACTAGGTTCGGCTTATTTTACTGTATTTTATATTTAGGTTTTGTTTGAAGCGTAAAGATGAACTAGTCTTTTACTCCTAAACATATCTCGGCTGGAAATATGAAATATGCCAGTAGAGTTCATAGAATAATAAACATAAAGGCACTAATAGAATAATTTCTAGGTTTTAGGAAAACAAAGTGCATGCAATAAATAAATGAAAAACTAGATATAATAGAAATAAACCCTAACTATTTCTTAAACATGAATAAATTTAGAGATATAGGGTTTATAATAAAATGAAAACCCTCAAATATTTTGGCAGGAAAACAGTGGTAGACATAGGGTTAGAATATAACATAAACAATTGCATAATCTAACTAGCAATTATTCTAGATAATGAAATAGGCAGTCAAGATCTTCATACTTAAAAGGTGAAGTTATTCCAATGGCTGAAACGTGCACACTCAATTACCCAGCATTAACAATTCATAGGAAGATCTGACCTCTATATAGATGACCGAATCACTTGGGAACTACCATGTTCCACCCAACCATGACCCTGAACTATTCCACCCAACCATGACCCTGGACCGTTCCTAGTTTTAATTTGGATCCCCCTAAGCTTGTTCCAACATGCAAGTAGCTTAGAGCTCCTAAGGTAAGGCTTCCCTAACTGGTATATCAGGTTTGGATCAGTTCTCATTTTTCCTCCTAGGAAAATGTTCTCCAAGAACTCTCTTGAGAATAATTAGGAAGAATAATGACTCCAAAAACATGGAAGAGATCCCAAAGCCTCTCTTTGGCTTGGGACTTTATAGACATATTTTTTTAGTCAAAAGGGAAATTAAATAAAAAATCATTTGATTTCTTGATTTAGCCCTTTTTGTTTAATTTAGATACTTTTAACTTAGGAACTTTTAACTAGTTCCTAATGGGACTTTTGTAACTATTATACTATTTAGCTTTTCTTTTAGTAGTAATAATAATATTACTATTTAGATTTTCTATTAGTAGTAATTATAATATTACTATTTAGTAGTAATATTATTATACTATTTATCTTTTCTTATATTATTAATATTATTACTAGGTTTACTCTTTATACATTCCATATAAAAAATATCTAATAATATTTATTTGTTAACATTTGTCTTAGGGTATCATATGTTATGATCCCTAGACTTATGACACTTCCTTCATTAAGGTCATCAGGTAGGTGGTTAGGTCTACTAGGCTAGGAAACTCTAAACATCCTTGCATGTTGGATTCCCTTGTATAACATGGTAGTTCTTCAATACTTAATGAGATACATAAATTCGATATTTCATTTAATCAGTTATAAGAAAATCAGATGAGCTCAATATTTTACTCGAGTTGTTTTCACTTGGAATCATTAAATCTTTTCAGTAACTCCTAGCACTTATCCAGAGCCCATACTCAACGCTATAAACGGGGAGTTACAAACTTAGTGCAATTCCAGAGCTCCTCGCTCAACACTAATTCTAGGATGTACTTCTATGATACACCTATGGATACAATGGTCAAGGATTCGATGTTCCTGAGCTTATGCTCAACATCAACATGGAAGGCTCCAAGGATTATTCCCAACACTTCCAATTATATTTTAATGTGTTCTAGAGCTTCGTGCTCAACACAAATGTCTCAAAACTCATGTGCTCCAGAGATTCTCACTCAACATAAACAATCAATTTATCCATGTGCTCCAGAGCGCCTTGATCAAGAAAAAACATCTCATCAATCATGTGCTTCAGGGTCCATGCCCAACACAATCACACACACACACACACACACACACACACACACACATATCATATGCAATGGTCTTACACCCAGTATATCAAACAAATCACCATGTTCATATGAAGTGGGGTATTTGACACAGTATATCAAAATAAAACATCATGATAACATCATAATAAATGGGGCTCATGCCCATAAGTGTTGGGTCCAAAATTCGAGATATTACATCCCTCCCCACTTAGAACAACACCGTCCTTGGTGTTCTAGGGACTCCAAATGAAATCATGAAACAAGGTGGGGAAATCCTTTCTCTTGGTGACTTCATTCTCCCAAGTAGCCTCCTCAGCTTCGAAGTGCTTCAATTGCACTTTCAGCTGAACTATGGTGCACTTCCTAAGCTGCATCTCTCTCTTGTCCAATATATGAACAAGTTCAGGGGAAAACTCCCTTTCAGGTTCCACCTATAATAAGGACCAATCAATCACATGTTTAGTATCATAAACATATTTCTTTAATAATGATGCATGGAAAACATTATGGACTCTTATGTGCACGGGTAGCGCTAGTTCATATGCCACTGGCCCTCTCTTGGCCAATATTTAAAAGGGTCCACAAAAGCTAGGTGCTAACTTACCGCACCTTCCCAAGCTCAATGAGCTCTATTTTTATTTTACTTTTAAGTAGACATGGTCACCTATTTGATAGTATTTATCTTTTCTTTTCTTATCTGCGTAGCTTTTTCGAAGATCTTGTGCTTCTTTAAGGTTCACCTAGACCTTCGTAACCAACTATTCCAAGCCCTTTAACAAATCAGGCCCTAACATGAGCCGATCCATTGGGCTATCCCAAGCAACTGGTAATCTACACTTCTGTCCATAGAGTAGCTCAAAGGAACTCATCTTGGAAAACATATGGTAACCATTGTTATACGTAAACTCTGGGAGATGCAGGTAGTCTTCCCACTTGGTGCGGTTGTTCATGACATACATCCTAAGCATGTCCTCAACAATATGGTTTACCCTTTCGGTCTGCCCTTCTGTCTGCAAGTGATAAGCAGTACTAAAGTTCAACTATGTCTCTAATCCAGAGAATACAGATCTTCAAAAGTTCCCAGTAAACTTAGTATCTCGATATGAGATGATTTCCTTGGGTATCCCGTGAAATCTAAATGTCTCCTTCAAGAAGATATCGACAATGTGTACTACCTTGTAGGTCAAATTCACTGCAATGAAGTGTGTTGCTTTTGACAATTTGTCAACTACTACAAAGATAGAATCATTTTCTTTCTTACTCTTAGGTAGACCGGTGCTAAAATCCATACTAATGACCTCACACTTCCATTTCAGAATGGGTAATGGTTGGAGAAATCCCAAAGGATGCTGATGCTCAGCTTTGACTGGTTGACATTACTAACATTTCACGATAAATATCACAATGTTGGCCTCTAACTTAGGAAAAAAAGTGTCTCTTAACGACGGATATCATATTTTGATATCCTGAATGCCCCGAGTAAGGTATCCGATGAAATTCCGTGAGGATGTTGGACCAAATGTCCCCTCCTTCTAGAACGTAAAATCTCTCCTTGGACCATAGCAGTCCTATTTTGTCTACCTTGTACTTCTTTTGTTGTTGAAACAACCTTTCCTCTTGGAATTTCTTGAGGATTTCTACATAGAAAGGGTCAACTTTGTTGGCCGTTCTAATCCTCTCATGTAAATCTGAATTGGTTTGAGTTAAAGTCAAATCATATATCATATTAGTTCGTTGACTCAAAGCATCAACAATCTTGTTTTCTTTTTCCTTAATATCCTTTAGCTCGAAATGGTACTCGCTAAGGAAAGCCAACCATCTAGCTTGCCTAGCATTCAAATCTCGTTGCTCGAATAAATATTTCAGACTCATGTTGGCTATCTTTAGAAGGAATTTCCTTCGCATGAGGTAGTTTCTCCACATCTTCAAGGCATGGATAATGGCAGGCAACTCAAGATCATGTGTGGGGTAGTTCTTCTCATGTTCTTTTAACTTTAGTGATTTGTAATAGATCGAATAATGGTTCTGTAAGAGGACTCCTCTGATTCCTTCCTTACTTGCATCCATGCAAATAACAAAATCCCCATCAGGATCCACAATTCATAGTACCGGTGTGGTCGTCAAAAGCTTCTTAATCTTTTAAAAACTTTCCTCACACTTGGTTGTCCATAAGAACTTATTTTCCTTATTATGTAAAGTGGTCATGGGACAAGCTATTCTCAAGAAGTTCTCAATGAACTTTCGATAATATCCAGCTAATCCAAAAAAGGACCTAACACTAGTACAAGTGATCAATTTTGCCACGTTAGTTTTCCATGTTAGTTTTACTTTCGTGGAAAAATCAAGGGTAAATTATGCATTTTTACAATTTTTTTTAAGGAAGCCCCGACTTTCGTCATTGTATCCATGCCATACCATCGCTATAGTGACAGCACCACCTTTTTTTGACTTTTTACAATAGTCAAGGCGTCGATACAGCGATGGCCAAGAGTTTAAGCGCGGTTATGTTTGATTTTTTTGTGATTTTGTTCAGCGCGCGCGGTTATGTTTGTTTTTTTTGTGAATTTTGTATGCTGGGAGTTAACCTGGGGGTGAAGGATGGAGCCTCCGGGATGGCCTAACTATTTTGTCTCTTGGCTGGCTGGTTTCAGCTGGCTGGTTGGAAGGCAACTGGCTGCTTAGCTCCTCGTTCGAACTGGCGTGCCTCAACTAAATTGGGAATCAATCGTGCTGGGTTTCCAGTAGCTAAGATCTCGGATATTGGATATTTCTTTTCTGTTGGATGGGAAATAGAGTTTATTTATTTCTTTCCAACCGGGGGTTCAGGGGCTTAACCAGTGAGATCTCCCCCAGCGAGGAGAGCAAACCATCTCTTACCAGGGGGTGTGGGTAGGCGAGGAAAGCAAACTTGATATCTTAACCAGTGAGATTAGAATAGGTGGGAATGAGCATGTGAACGATTTGATTTGAGAAATATATATTTCAGGGTATTCAGATCCGAGTCGGGACCTCAAATAACCGGCCATGGATGATCTTTCGAGCCTGAAACAGCGTCTCTCATGGAGGAAAATCAATACATCAGAGCTGAAAACACATGATTAGGAACGAGATCTATGGATTTCAATAAGTGGGAAGGTTTATGATGTTAGTAAGTGGTTAGAAAAGCATCCTGGAGGGGAACTGCCTCTTTTGAATCTGGTAGGCCAGGATGTGACGGATGCATTTGTTGACTATCATTCGGGCTCCGCATGGAAGTATTTAGATCAGTTTATGATTGGCATTCATGAAGATTATGAGGTTTATGAGGTTTCTAAGGATTATCGTAAGCTTCTGGGGGAGTTGAAGAAGGCTGGGCTCTTCAAGGGGCCTCTGTTAGTTTATTTTTTGATAGGTTTATGTATGATGGCAATGATGGCTTTGTGTGTAGTGGGTGTGTTGTTTTATGAAGAGTTTTGGCTTCATGCTGGTTGTGGGGTTTTGTTGGGGGCGGTGTGGATTCAGAGTGGACGAATTGGGCATGATTCGACTCACTGTGGGCTTGTGGGTCATAAGAAAATCAATAGGATTATTCAGTTGGTGGCTGGAAATTGCATGTCTGGGATTAGTATTGGATGGTGGAAGAGAAATCATAATGCCCATCATATTTCATGCAATAGTCTGGACTTTGATCCAGATCTTTAAAATGTGAATCAAGCGGAAAGAGAGTGAGCAAGGGCAGGGGTGTGTTCCCATATCGTGTGATAGGCCAAGGTGTGTTATGTTTCTGAGTTTGATTAAAATACAGCATTTTATATGCTTTTGATTTGAAATATCTTTGTTATATTAATGGGTATCTCTATACGAGTGTATGATTAAATTGTTTGTGTAATTTGGAAATTACATGTGATTTCTGTGAAAAAGTTATAAATGCAAGGGTTTGATACTGGAACAAGAACTTCAACAATTAATAGCTACAAGAATATGAAATTCCTGTGAAGAGGTTTTAAGGTTTGGGTAAATCAAATTGTGATTCAATTTGGTCAAAATCTTGACCAAAGATTGAGTTGGCGTGAAGGATTTCTGTGTTAAAGAATTTACCAAGTTTATGTGAAGTTGAAATGTATATGTCCATCATGAAATTGAGATAGGTGGAAGAAAGAGAAGGTGTGAATGTATTTGTATGTAAAAATATCAAGAATATGCAGAGCTTCTTCTTGCTGAAACTGTGTGAATGGATACCGTTGGAATTATGAAACTTCGACTTGGCATTTGAAAAACAAAATGTTGTGTTTATGTGACTTCAGTTTCAAAAATTGCATGGGTTTGTTTCCCTTTTGTCGAACAAAATCACAGATCCTATCTATTGGTGGAAGGCATGGGTTTGGCACATGTGAATGCGTGTCATCTGACATGGAATAAAGAACAAAAGCCTGAGATGCTGGTAATGTTTTCCTTTGTTTGAATGGCTTCTTTGTTGTAATAACTCGCTATTAGATATTGGTGACTATTTTGAAAGAGATTGGAGTTATGTTTAGCCATGTTCAGGTCATGTAAATATTGTTTAGCGTTTCAACGAAAATATTGAAGGTGTTTGGTAGGTTGAAGGTGGAAAATAAAAAACAGAGTAATTATGTGTTCTCTTTGTTCCTCACTATAGGCTTGGCATATTCATTCTTATTCATATTCATATTCATTCATATTCATATTCATTCATTCTTGGCATATTCAATCAGAAACAGAGTAATTATGTGTTCTCTTTGTTCCTTATACTTCCTTGACTGACCATATGAGGGTCGATTCTCAACACCATCTGTTCTTCTAACTACATGCTTTGCTACTGATTTCACGTCACATAATCATGTGTTGTCATCCACTTCCATAGTGGTGCCTCCTTGGCTCGGATTGGCTAACTGCAATCTTGTTTTGATCTTAGTCAATTGGTTGGAAAAATCTAGTTGAAATACTTACTGTGAGTATAGGTTTACTTCAATGGTACTTATGATTTTTTGGAGTTCCAACTCCTTTTTAGACTCTCCTTTATTCCCTGTAAAGATATGGGTCTTTACTGTTTCTCCCTGAGGTTACGGAGTGTGGTATAGAGACTCACCTCCTACTATTTCTTTCTTGTATTTTTTATGTGACTCATGCTAGTCCAATTCATCCTTGTCATCGGTCGAAACTATGAAGGTTATGGTGCACTTCCTCTTCTTTTTCTGTAGTTCAGAAGCTCCCACCATTCCCTCTTGTTTTTTCTTTTTCATATTTTCTCTCAACTGAGGTGAATCAAGCACCATAGTTCCTTTTAGGTTAGTTTTATTCTTATTTGGATTACCCTTGGGGGTATCCAACATTTCAACACCATAGTTTTGTAGGATTTGTTACTCTAGTGGCAAGTCCTCCATATGATCTTTAATGTCCTATTCATTGATACATAAGGACAACCTACATTCTATCCTTCAAGTTTCTCCATAAAGATATTAATATAATGTGTGCATCCACTCAAAAAAACACTGCAGACTCATACTTATCTATCAAGTATGGGGGAATATAGTATAATTCAATGATAACCTGAATCATCTTTGTATACCATGTATGGAATTCCACACCTGTTGATTTTTTTACCTCCCTATAATTTCATACTACCACACATTGAACTTTGGCACTGAGAACTCATTAAACAACTTGGTGTCAAATTGTATCCACTCAAGTGGATTCCATGAAATCATTTCACTAAGAAGTAATACCCAGCTAAAGTGAACCTTATGATTTTTATGCTAATGACTTGTTTTACTGCATATTGGACAGGCAAAGAAAAAGGGCAGTTGTTGAACACTGTCATGCATATTGGAAAGGATAAAGATGAATATGAAATATCAGGTATGTTGTGGTAGGTTTACATTATGAATATCTATCTGGTTGTCTTATTCCAGACAGTTGAAACATATATGTCCAACATGAAATATTGACGGGTGGAAGCAAGAGAGGGTGTGAATGTATTTATGTGTAAAAATATCAAGAATATGCAAAACTTCTTCTTGTTGAAAGTGTGTGAATGGATATCGTTGGAATTCTGAAACTTTGACTTGACATGTGAAAAACAAAATGTTGTGTTTATGTGAAGTCGGTTACACAAATTGTGTGGGTTTGTTTTCATTTCGTCTGAGCATTGAACAAAATCACAAATCCTATCTATTGGTGGAACGCATGGGTTTGGCACATGTGAATGTGTGCCATCTGACTTGGATTGAGTGAAAAAACCTAGATAAACTCTGATCAATAAGAACTTTTCTTGCAAGGTGTGTTTCAAGTTAATATAACTCGGATCACCTGTTAAAAGATTAACAAATAGCTGTAGCACCTTTGTATTCACTGACTCATTATGGCATCCATCCAAAGCATCAATTAAAGGAAAAAAGTTACCATTGCCTCCAAGAAATTCCCGGTGTATATTTTTCATGAGATAGAATAGCTTGGAGAGAATTATAGGTACAAATACTGTTGCAATTATTTCTAATGTCATGGCTTTTTCCCAAAAAATCAGAAAATCTACATCACAAGCTATGGAATTTGGTGCTTTACTTTAATTTATTCAGGTACCACTTTGCATGCCTGATATGTGTTATTAAAAATACCTTGAAGCAGAAAACGATAGAGGCCAAGAAATCTGAGCAGGGGAGCCTTCTCCATCAAATACGAGCCTGAGCACCTTTCCCACTCCTTGACTTCCTTAATAAATGTGCCAATGTTTATTATCCTAGCTTTGCCCTTCTTTTCCACTGCAATATTTTCCAACCAATCTGCCATTTTATTGGCCTCCATTGTAGTGCCCTTGAAGTTAATGTTCCTATTCGTTATAACGTACTTAAGCCATTCAATAATTTCTTCAAGATGACAAGAACATTCTTTGCTCCTATTTTGGATTAGTTTGAAGATGATTCTGGAGTCATTGTCCACTTCTAAGTTCTATGTTTTGAAAGATAAGTTCAAGGCTCTACTTGATCCCTTCCAAGAGAGAATCCATCTTAGATCTGTTATTTGTGGACTCCCCTAGACATTTATAAAAGATCGTTTCATCTTTTTTGTCAAAGAAAACCTTGGATGGAAACCTTTGTGCGCTTCCTTTCATTTCATGGATGGTATCCAGTGTAAACCCGTTGGTGCTGATTATGGTGCTTGACTTGGTAGGGACATTGGGTGAAGGATGCAACAGGGGAAGCTAACCTGGGGATCAACCCTAAGACCTCTTACATGAAGCTCAAAGCAGCCAACCACTCGAACTAGCCCACTAGGCTTAAAGATCCTTTGCTCTTACCCTCACAATCCATTATTATTGCTCCCCTCCAGCAGGTCCTTGAGTACCTTTGGCTGCCCCATCAATATTCAGTTTCATTAGAAAGATCCCATATACAGGGAGGAATGCTGTGGTATACTCTCTGTTCTTCATCGAGGGATTATATATAAACAATTGTTCAACATAACGATTGCATAATGTGGTGTGACCAGGCTTGAAGAGTTTGAAAAATCATACATAAAGTGGTGGTGCTCACCAGGCTTAAAGAGTTGGAATCACCACATTGGTTGTCATTAAGATTGATAATAATTTAAAGAAAATGGAAATTACCTAGCATACCAAGTCAATTGGCATTACTAGGATTTCTTTGATGCTTCATTTAGAATCCGTAGTATACTCACCTAGCCTTTATCTGTATTTCTGGGATTTATATTTGGACTTGGAAAGCCTCTTACAGTTAATATGTTTTGTTGAGTATTCTTTTGTGGACTGTGTTATGTTGAGGGTTCTTTATTTATCACATTTATGGCCTGTTTTCATGGCAGGAATTTGTCAATATAAATTATTGTGTGACAAGGCAAGGAGTATAACTCTAATTATTCCCAATACTATTTTTAACTTAGTTTTCAACTATGTATTGTTGAGTTTCAGGGACGGAATTTAGAGATGGCTGGAAAGGCAAGTAGTCATCTCTGATGGACATGAACAGCCCTGCTCTGCAAATGACAGTTTTTCTGACTCCAGTAATATTCCTTTACAAGGAGTTGTTGAAGTGCTTAGTTTTATTAAAGAGTGCATTTTTTCTCCAAATTGGCATTCTTCTATTTTCAAAGAAGCCTGTCACCAACTTAATGAAGAACGTGTCAGTGCTCTTTTACGAATGCTACAACCATAGATTTCAGTTGATGAAATAATAGAGGGGGATCGTGTTTTAGATATGTCCTATGAAAAACACTTCCTTGAACATTTTCACAAAGCATACTTTAACCTGTTACATGAACTTGTTATGAGGCGTGCCTTATCCATCGAACTTCAAGAACACCTAGTAAATCAAGTTCTGAAGGTAGAGGATGGGAGGTTTGCTTATACTGATGATGCTCTTGTTCTTGTAGCTCGCATTCTTATTATAAGGACATCCACATGGTCCAGTTTGGGAGATGACTCCTTAAGACTCAAAATCTGCAAAGGCTACGCTGGTTGTTGTTCCTCATGAAAGTTACCCAAAGATGTATCGTTTTGAGTCTCATGTATATATATATATATATATAAGAAAGAGAGAATCACAAGATTCAATAGATATATATGAGAGAGAGAGCATTACCAGATTCATAGAGTTGGGCTGGATTTGGGCTGCTTTATTCATTAAAACAGTAGGGAAGAGAGCTTGAGGTTAGTGTTAGGGTATAGCTATGAAATTCCAACATTTCAAGAAATGGATTGAGTTCTGGAACACAACGGTGCAACCAGAGATGGAAAGAAATGATGAGCAATTAGAGTGGGTCAGTAATGGCTTACTAGATGTAAGAGGAAGACCCCTTCTCAGGAAAAAATATGGTGGATGGAAGGCTTCTGTTTTCATCTTGGGTGAGTTAATTTGAATTTTGAATCCAGGTTTAGATTCTATATAAACTTCTTTTTTTCACAACTATGGGAAAACTTGCATCTATATGCAGCAAAAAAAAACTTGCACCTATACACAGCAAAGCTAAAGTATATTCCATATACACTAATTACATGTTTATGCATGAATTGAACTACAATGTTTGTATTCAGCGAGGCTCTGACGTACTTTACAATTGCATTAAACATGATTATTTATCTAACAACTGTGTTGGACGAAGAGACTGCAACTGCCATTAAAAATGTGAACTACTGGGTTGGTACCACCTACCTTATGCCTCTGATGGGGGGGTTTATAGCAGATGTTTACTGTGGACGCTACAGGATGGTCCTCATTTCCTCAACGTTTTATGTCTTGGTGAGCCTGCAAGCTGCTTCAAAATTCTACATAACCATTCATTCTTGAGAGCATCTATAGAGTAATTTGCTATAGTTTATGGAACTTCTATGACTCTGATTACATTTTGATCATTTCAGGGATTAGTTTTGCTGATGCTGTCAGTGTCTCTCCCAGCTCTGAAGACAAATAAGGGTGTTTATTTCTTAGCTTTGTATTTGATATCATTTGGGGTCGGTGGACACAAACCTTCTCTTGAACCATTTGGTGTAGACCAGTTCGACGAAGAAGACAAAATTGAAATGCTTCAGAAGAATTGCTTCTTTAATCAATGGTATTTCTGGCTCTCTACTAGAATTGTTTTAGCACTTACAGTTGTTGCTTATGTCCAGGAGAACATAAGCTGGGGATTGGGATTCAGGATCGTTACAGTGGCCATGGTTTTTTCCACTGTTTTATTTTTGTATGGGACTCCATTCTACAGACTAAAGCTTCCTGGTGGCAGCCTAGTCACTAATATTGCTCAAGTTGTAGTTGCTGTTGTAAGAAAAAAAAATATCAGGATGCCTTCAAATACGAGCTTGCTTTATGAGAACGCTGTTGAGTTAATAAAATCTGGTCGAAGGATGCTAGCACACACAAACAATTTTCAGTGAGTGATCATAGCTTTTGATATTTATTAATGGAATGTTTTAGGTAAAAGCAATTTGTTAATTGTTTTATTTTTTGTTTTTAATGCACTAGCACACTGAAAAATTACACTTACATAGTTTGGGGACTATTTTAGGGATCAATAATGCTGAGTCATTTAATTACAAAAGCTCAGAGCAGAGTACCCCTGTTTATGTCATATGAGTTTCATAATTACTTTTTTTTCCCCATCTCTTTTATATTTTCATATATATTTGCCTACATAACTGAACTCCTTACTCAATGGTGCTGAATCCAAACATATATCCACAGCTTTAAACGCTGGTAATCATGTTATCAATGCACAGATGAATCACTGATCAGAGAAAATCACTACACTCCATCTTCAAGAGGCCAAATGATATGATGTGTTTTTAACTTAACTCGTCCTCTAAGGTCAATCAAGCTTTTCTAAAATATGGGTACAATGCTATAACTAAGAGCAGAAGAAGATTCACAGAGACACTGAGTACTAAGTGATTTGAAGTATATTAATATAGCAAAGTTAAACTCCCTCATACTTCCTTTGCATTTGAAGATTATATATCTAAAGGCAATTCTGTGCATGGAATTGAAAAATTAGTTCAAGCAACTTGTCTCTGCCCAATTCAGGACTCCATGGCAAAGCACCAGCTTCCTTAACATCAATATCTGATAGAGTGATCTATTAGCTTCATAGTGTGTCAATCTTATTTTATATTTTGCTTTGTAAATTTGAGAATAAACAGAGCAAGTCACGATGGTTATATATTTTTGGAGTTTTCTCTCTTTCTTGTTCTTCAGGGATAATCTTGATGTCTTATTTTACCTACTACTGCTAACAGGACAGAACTTTGAGGAGTCAATAGTGATCCAAAAACTACCATGGTATCCACTGCCAATGGCCAAATTCACTTTGTGGCGGTGCCTCTAATGGCAACTGTATCCTAGTGGACTAATTCAGATATACATATACCATGAACCTTGCATAAATGAATCTTCTATGCATTCTGAGAACCTAAGACTAACATTTGGGCTAAACTTATAGCTCTTAGCACAGGGATGAGGGAGTTTCTCAACCAAGGCATTAAGAAATTATTTTTGATGGTGATTTCAGGCCGTGGATAACTTGTAAAAACTTAGCTGTATGTTGTGGTTGGATCTAGTTTTAACAAATGTTTGGGAGCGTAAATTTTATGTTTGAGAAAGAATGCCAATCAAGTTGCGGATTGTCTATAGGATAACAGAGCCTTTCATTGGTTCCCACCATTCACCTGACTTATTTTATATTGATTTTCACTGACTTATGTTTATTTCCCCATTGCCATTATTTGGCTCTGCCTTGTCCCTCCTACCCTTCTCTGTCATGTGTTTTCTCCCCATTATGTGGTACCCTCCTGTATGTCCATCATTATTCTCTAGAGCATCAATCTCGATGTTGAGGCCAGCCTTGGATGAGTCTTCAAGCAGTCAAGGTGGTCCATTGTACAACAGATAGTAGTTTTTGCTTGAACCTCACTCAATGGATTCATTGATCAACAGGGTGGATCTGAATTGATACCCCTGGCCTTGATTAGGTGCTTTAAAAAAAGATTGTCAGATGAGTGTATACCTGATACCATCAAACAAATTAGGAGTAAGTTTATATATAGCTTACCTATATTGTATAAGTTGTGTTAGCTACTATGAAGCATCATGTGTTTACAAACAGGTACCTATCTTTCCCAGGAATTAAACCTGTTAGATCTGTAATAAGACCACTGTAATTGAACTAGTGTTATCAGATGACCATATATATATATATATATATATATATATATATATATATATATTTTTAAAACTACAGAGAGCGTCGCTATAGCGACGGCTTGCCGTGGAACTTTGCGACGTCTTTCCGTCGATATAGCGACGGCTTGCCATGGAACTTTGCGACATCTTTCTGTCGATATAGCTACAGCTTGCCATGGAACTTTGCGACGTATTTCCATTGATATAGTGATGTCTGACCGTCGCAGGTATTGGGGTTTGTCTTTTTCATTTTAGGAAGGGCCGTCGCAATTGCGACGTATTCCTGTTGCTATAGAGACGCCCTACCCATGGAAATATACACAGCAAAATAGAACATCGTCGCTCTTGCCACGCAATTAACGGTTCATCACTATTGCGATGAAATTGTTTCCACAGGAAAAAAAGACTTAGACGTGGCAATTTCCACACTTCTCCGTGGAAATTGCCATGTTTTGGCCGTGGAAAAATTGATCACTTGTACTAGTGTAATGTCGGTGACACTAGTAGGGGTATGCCAGTATTCTATGGCTTTAATATTTTCCAGGTGCACAGCTATCCCTATCTCAGAGATAATGTGACCCAAGTACTTTATCTGTGGTTTTTAAAAATCACATTTACTAAACTTGGCGTAAAGCTGGTGTTTTCGTAGCAATCGTAGTATTATGAGAAGGTGTTCCTCGTGTTCATATTTACTCTTTGAGTAGACTAGGATGTCATCTATAAAGACCAAAACAAATTTATCCATATATATACTGAATATATTGTTCATCATACACATAAATTTTGTGGGTGTATTGGTCAACGCGAACGGCATTACTACAAACTTGTAGTGCCCGTACCTTGCACAAAAGGAATTTTGTGAATATCCTCATCGTGAATCCGTACTTGATGGTACCCGGATCATAGTTTGATCTTTAAAAATATATTGGCTCCTCCTACTTGATCGAACAAGTCATCGATCCTAGGGAGTCGGTATTGGTTCTTGATAGTCATTTTGTTAAGTTGACGGTAATCGATGCACATCCACATCATAACTTCCTTCTTTTCCATGAAAAGTATCGGTGCTCCCCAAGGAGAGACACTTGGTCAGATATATCCTTTCTCTATAAACTCCTGCAACTATAGTTTTAGTTCCACCAACTCAGGTGCACTCATGTGGTAAGGGGCTTTTGAAGCCGGAACTAATCCCGGTGTCAGTTCTATGGAAAATTCTAGGTCTTGTTTTGGAAGAAATCCTAGGATCTCCTTAGGAAATACATCCCTATTATCAGGAATTATGCAATTGATGTGGATACCATTTGTTCCTCTACCCTATAAATCACAAGTGTAGAACAAAAAAGCACAACAATATATCCTTTCCTTAAGTAATCAATTTAAACAACAAGAAATAAACCATACATCAAACCTAAGTCTATTTGTCTTTGTTCTGAAATCCCTTGCAACATTCAATACCTGCAAAACATATCAAAATACAAAACACAAGGTCATAGCATCATGATAAATCAATTACTTAAATCAGTGATCAAGGAATTTGATAATACTCAATTGAAATTAACAACACATCAAATATAGGAAAGGATAACACTTTTGTATTAAATAATGAGAGAGTAAAGTTACAACCAATCCTTTATGTTGATGGCTTCAACCTCTACAAGAAATATACAATCCTTCACAGCTATGAGCATCTCTTTACATACAAGCCAACTTTATCTTTCCTCTCAATCAGAATTCAATCCAACAGCATAAGGATGCTTTATTTTTCCTCCTTCACTCATATCATGAAGACTTCATTCACAGGACCAAAACAAATGAGATTGACTTGGGGAATGGATAGGAGGTGATCCCATTAGGTGAGGGAGGTGAATGCCACCTCTTCCAAGAAAATAGGAACTGACTCCATGGAGGCTCCCACAAGGAAGCTTCCAGAACCTTTTTTTTTCCTCGTTTTGGACTATCGATGCACATATCAGAAAGGGTAAAGGCACCGACCTAATTTTTGCCAAAGAAAAGGTAGACTGGTTCTTATTGCTCCATTGTGAGAAGAACCGTCGGTGCTCTATGAAAACAGGAGAAAGGTGTTTCCCTCTCAAAATATTGAAAAAATCTAGCCAAGGTGTCTCAAGTTAGAATCTATGAAAGGCTAACAGACAATGTGGAATTTCCAGGTGCAATAGAATCCCCCCCAAAGTATGAAGCTAGAAGGAAGTGATAGGTGAAATATCTTGCAAGGTATCAGTCTAGTATAGAGGCAATGAAAGATGAGACCATAACTGA
Source organism: Pseudotsuga menziesii (assembly GCA_001517045.1). Lineage (NCBI taxonomy): Eukaryota > Viridiplantae > Streptophyta > Pinopsida > Pinales > Pinaceae > Pseudotsuga > Pseudotsuga menziesii. The sequence goes on from LPNX010739989.1 coordinate 193,713, forward strand.
CATAGGACCAGTGACTGATGTACCTGACTAAATCATGGCTATGGACCAATACACTACAGATTCATGACGATGACCATGTCATGGCTACTAACAATACACTGTAGATCCATGAATAAATGATATAGGAGGTAGAACATGGATACAGAACATACAAAGTAGATCCATGTTATTTGACCTCAAATATGGAACACAAACACCAAATATACAATGTGGATCTGTGTCAGGATTCTGAATGATCTCAAAATGCAACCTGAGCATAAGAAACCATAGTGACGAAGCCTAACTACTCAGGGTCTTCATTCCAATCCCCAATCGATACAATTCTAACCATGTAATTAGATGTCTTGATGTTGAACATGGCAGAAACCACTTGATTACCAGTCATTCATGTAAATTGTTAACAAGTGCGAGGGAAATCATCATTAATGTCAATGATCCTCAAGGTATCTAAGTACGTTATCCCAAGTGTGAATAGATGTTTTGAAGTTGAACAGTTGATAGAATATTTCAATCAAAGTTCATTGATGAAAACCTACTATTGAAAGCGAGGAAACCTGCCATTGAGGCATGCATGATTCAAGGTAGTTGACTAGGTTTCTAGGTCTAATTCATGGATAATGATATGAAGTCGATAGGAACATACTTGTCACAAGAGGGCCATGATGATTCCCACATCAGTGACACAAAACATCGAACAAAAGTTTATTTGAAGTGATGAAACTGACTTAGACATGACTAACTTTATGGATAGGTAAAGTTACTGATGATTTATTCTTCAAAAGACACAACCTTTAAACAATTTGTGGCATGACAAATGACTTGGCTACATTGACTTGAAGAGACTAGAACCAGGTGTAATCTAATGAATATGATGGAGCATTCTTTGAATTGACTCAAACGAGTCAGGTGACTCACAAAAGTGGATCGACTCAGAGACAAGCTGAATACCCAACTGTTCAGATATGCAAATGCAGACATGTGCCATGTTCAAAAGTGGACTGTAGATTGCCATAAATACAAATGAAAAACATTCCCCTTTCCTTTAATTTCCCCATATTTAATAGATGAGTTCCTCTTTTCATTTTTACAAGTTCAAATAAGGTAACAAACACTCATTATACCGCATCAAGCGATGAGTCCATTCTCACATGTTTTACGAACCTGAGAAAGGAGGGGTTCGGTCCCAGATAGGGTCTTCCATTGTTTTGTTTTACGAGTTCGATGAAATAAAACTCAGTATCTAAATGAAGACACAAGGAAATTTAAAAATATTCTTTTTCGTAAATAGGCACAGTCGGTTCGGAAAAGGGATAACCCACCAACACTAGTCGATCGTTCTGATACTTTTACATGCGTGAACGTAACAAGTTCGACTGGAAATATTTTTTCGTTTTTAAGGAGATTGAAAAAGAGATTAAATATCCACTAACTCTGGAACGGGTTCCCTTTTTCATAATCCACTTTTAACGAGTCTGAAAAAGCAAAAAAGTAGACTTGACACTCTTTTACTGGTAGTTTAACGAGCATGTGAAAAGTGTGCAAAGATGCTTGGTACTTTTTCATTTTCACTCTAAGCTTGAAAAAGACCAAAAAATATTGTTTCATAGCCATGAACCAAACTTTGACCTGAAATCCCAAAAAAACATTAAAATCCAACTCTATTAGAACTTTATGAAACAAATAGTAAAAACCCACTTTTATAAAATAATTTTGGACTCCAAAAATAATAAAATTACAATAAAATAGAAAAAAGTTCCAAAATTACTATAAATAGATAGGAATAGTAAAAGTTTTACCATTATCATTTTCCATTTGGAGAGTGTAGGAGTTGGACTAGAACAAGAGGAGCTTCCTTTGGTGATTTGCAAGTGTCCCCATCCTCTCAATTTTCTTGGAAGAGGTAAGCATTCTAACCATTTCCATCTCATGCCCATAATGATTTCTATTAGTTTTTGATGAAGATAGAAGGTTTTAATTAGAGTAAATGGGGATTCCAACTAGATAGATGAGGGTTATGGGAATTTTGAGGGAAAAAACATGGGCAATGGTGGCCCTTTATTTTTTTGGCCATGAGCATGATGACGTTCTGTTGTGTTGGGAAAGATGCGCCATAGGTGCTTTGTCCACAACCGACAGAAATGTCGAACATCGACGCTCTATGTATGTAGAGGTAGATGCATCACAAGAACTCTTTCTGTTCAATGGAGAGGCGCTGTAGGCCCAAAATGCTAAAAAAAAGAACCCTATCCCTTAGCAAAAAAATGATTTTTCCTTCTATGTTATTTAAAAACAATTTTTAATGCTTTCCTTTTTCCCATGATATGATTTCTAACAAAAGTATTTATGTTTTGCAGGTGCAATACAATGTTTACATCATGGAAATTTTGAAAGAACAAGAGCATGAGACGACAGAATTCCAAGCCATCAGTGATCCATCTATCGTAAAGGCCCTACTGAACTACGGGATACTAAAGTATTTTAGGGTACCAGGTATGAAGGCATACATCCTCCTATTGGAGTAAATTATAGATATGTGGGATCCCGAGCAGCAACACTTTGTGGTTGGGACCCACGCCCTGACCATAGAAATTGAGGATATCTACTTTTTGACTGGTTTGTCTCTAAGAGGAAGATCAGTTGTCTTATCCAGTGCATGAGGAGGAGAGTCCTTGTTAGATGATTTGATTGACCAATATTGTGTACTGGGTACATAGTCTCAGTCTGGGAAACTACGCATCCATAATATAGTGGATCATCCCTTGAGGACAGTGGTCTATACTATTGGTAAGGTGGCTGGGACTAGGTCTACTCACTTGACTACTAGGTCACACATGCTATATGCCCTAGAGTGCATGGAGCCCACAGTATTCAATTGGTTTGAACGTATGTTGGTAAGTCTAAAGGAGCATCTAGACAAATGCAAGAGGGGCACTCTTAAGCAGTTTGGCTATGGAGTTGTGGTGGTATCTTTCATTTTTCATAGGGTGCCCCACATGAGGCCTTCGGTGACTGTGAGTAGACTGGACCTTGACGATCCTAGGATACTTAGGTGGGTTTCTATCATGGCCTGGAAAGGAGGTGGAGGACCCAAGGTTGTCTAGGGAACAAACTTCTTTTGCTGGCTGAGGGGCCAATTGTTCATGTTAGAATACTATTCCTATGAGTGGGAAGAATTCTGGGATGACCTAGAGCTCGTGCTACCTAAGGGGGAGGAGTGGGATAACTGAGGTAAGGAAGATACTATCCACCTTGTTTTTAATTTTTCGAGTTTATTTTAATTTAATTTTGTAATACTGAGATAAGTGAAAATGGTTTTATACAAATATTGGACCAGTACACCAAGCTGGTATGTCACCTATTTCAAGGTGGGCAAGGACTAGGGATATGGTGGCTTATCGCTTCGAGGAAGATGAAGAGCTGGGATATTTGAAGGAGAACCTGCAACATCTGACTGTATGGACTCCCGATGTGACCACTGATGATTTACCAAAGTGTTAGAAATGCCATACTATAGGGGTATCCGGACGGTTTTCTAGGCTACTCCGTAGAGTGGCTCGGGCTATGATATGCTATCACGAGCACCGTTAGGAGGATGACTAGTTTACAGGGATTTTCCTTTTTTTGTATATGTATATTGAAATGTTTGAAGCTTCATATTCCCCCCCCCTATATGTATATTTTGAACTTGTTACAGTCTTGAACTTTGAAGGCATTGAAATATTGATGCTTCAGCCCAATTTTGTAGCTCAGTTTTACAGTTTTATATATATGACAAACTTTTTATTTACAGTTGTGTGCAAAAAATGTGATGTGTGAAATAAATTCCTACTTATGAATTTACATGTATGCCATTTATGTTACAAATGGACTTTTAATTATGAGAAATGTGCCAATCTAAGACATAATTAGCTAGGGACCCAGCCACGATGTTCAAATGTCTCGAAAGATGTTTACATGTGACTGGATCAAAAGATATTTCTAATAATCTAACCCTTTGAAATGTCCAAAGAAGTAGAGGGTTTCAGATAGTGTAGACTCAATTAAGTTATTCAACCACTAATTCAGAGTCTAGGCAAACCCTAATTTCTCTTACATCATTAGCAAGGTATTTCATCAATAATCCAATCACTGCATGATATTCAGCTATATTGTTGGTGGAGGGACCTAAACAAACACCCCCTGAACTCACTAGATCACTGGTAGGAGAGTACAGTACCCAAGCTCTTGATGCAAGATTTAATGTATAATGATTACCACCGTCGACGAAACCAGTAAAAGTAGTCATTTGTCCATTTAGACATAAGATATACATAAGCAGGGTTTGAAAAAACACATCTTAGATCACACAAAAAACAGACTTTCAAAATAAGACACACAACAATCTATAAATAGTATTTACAAAGAGTCTATGCTAGGTGACCTAGGCATAGTATCCTTTAAGGTAGAACCCATTACGAGGCTCTCCCAAGGGAATCCCATCATAATATACTAACTCATATGCACCCTTTTCAAAGATGTGATTGATAATGTAAGGCTTGTTCCACATAGTTTCACCTCCCCAACCCTTACTCGGCGGAGAGGATGCGACAACATCTATCAACCCAGAAAATCTAGGCCCCCATGAACATAATACATATATAAAAAATGCATTGAGCTTAAAGCATATAAATACATAGAGGCATAATAAAATCTACATGATATATATATAGGGGAAGCAAATCATTCATTTGACATATGCATTCATTCAATATGTTCATTATAATTTCATAATAAATCATAAGCAAATACAGTTGCAGAACTTAAATAAACAAGACTACTTATCTTTGGAGAAGCTTGTCCCACAACCAGCTTTGTCACTGCAACATTCCACCCAACCATAGGCCAATGTGATATTTAATCTCTCAACAATACTTCCACCCTCGAGTTGGGAATGAATTTCCCCAAGGAATAATAAACACTAGTAGACTTTCCCCATAGCTAAGGGTACAATAAAATTTAGTCCATAAAAAACAGTTGGGTTTATCAGATTTACATAGGCAGTGGTTCACGCTTAGCAAAATTCACATGAAACACAACCAAGCCAACCGATGGGTTTATCAGGCTACCATCCAAGCCATCCTTCCATTTGGGTTTATCAAGATGCCAAGGAGGTGGAAAGACTGACTACTAAGCTAGTGAGATCAACCCTAGAGCTATGAACACCCACACTGGATCTAGCTTGATTTCTAAACAATTACACACCCAGAACAAGGAATCATTCCCTTCTCTTCCACACAGTCCCTCAGGCCATGCCTTCCCTTCCAGTACTATTCAAGGCATGCAAAGAAGAAAACCATCCTTCTAGATTGGTCTATGAGGTTGTTTCACACACTAGGTTTATCAAGCAAGTCTAGACTCTTTTTCCATTCATTCAATCAATTCCAATGCTGAAATTGGATGCACACACACTGATATCAGTCCTAGGATTTATCAAAATGTAGCCGACGCCATGGATTACATACACACACAGAAATTTACAAATTTTTGAACATTTTCAGTTCCAGACTGGCTACTGTAAAAATACCAAAAACGAAAATGTTGCTGGTTTTTCAAATCAAAGATACAAAATTGGATTTAGGACAATCGTCTTCAGGGAAAAAACTAGCATACAGGGGAAAATGTAAGAGAGCACAATCCACATAGGGAAAACCCAAAATGTGGAAGATCCAGCTCGCCAGACAGGAGAAATTCATGAAAGGTTCAGACTCAGAATTGTTTCTTCTTGCTTACTACTGCGTGAATGCCCAATTGGGTTTCCAAAAAGTTTTGTTAAATCCAAATTGTGATGGTAGGTGAAACGCTACCGCATGGGGAAAAAGTGGTTGTTTTTGGTGTTTTCTTTCCCAAGAAATTTAAAAACATTTTTCCAAAATTGGTGCTCTGCCCAATTTGAATTTATTTCCACTCTTCCAATCCCCCAATCCTCATCCTTAGGAAAAATCATGCCCCCATCTCATTTATTTGCGTTGACATAGTCGGCTGTGGGTTTTTAATTAAAATTGCAAATTTAACATGATGTCTATCTTTTTTTTAATGTTTAGCTAGCATAAAATACCATCGGCTCAACCATAACTACCGAAACATAAACACTAAATCAATGGTGGGTCTTTTACCTAGCTCCAAACCATGATTATTTACATCATTTTATTTAAATGAAAAGGGGGACAAAACTGGGGTATTACATCCCCCTCCCCCTTCAACAGTACTGTCCTCAATGCTTTACAACATTGAACAAAATTGTTTACTTCTACTACCCTCAACAATCCACAGATTTAAACAAAAACGAATGTGCCAGTCACATGGCATCCTCCAGATCCCACATAGCTTCTTCAGGACTGTAGTGCTCCCATTGCACCTTCACTAGTCCTATTGCTTGGTTCCGGAGCATTGTGACCTTCCTGGCGAGGATGCACATAGGATTGATTTGGAACTCTCCCTCTAGTTGCACCTGTATCACATCCCAATTTATTACATGGTTAGGATCATGTACATATTTCTTAAGCAAAGAAACATGAAAAACATTATGAGCTCTAGTGCTAGTAGGCAATGCAAGTCTATATGCAACTAGCCATATTCTTTCAAGAACTTCAAACAGCCCACAGTATCTAGGTGACAACTTGGAACAAGTCACAAGGCTTCAAGGAACTCTTCTTTTCCTTCAGTCTGAGGTAAGCCTGATCCCCAACACTGAACTCTCTGTTCACCCTATGCTTATCTGCATAACTTTTCTGTTTATCCTGGGCTGCCTTCAAATTCTTCTTGATCTTTACAACTTCTTGCTCCATCTCCCTGACCAATTTTGGACCAATCAAAACCATGTTCACTGGATTGTCCCAAGTCACTGGTGTCCTAAACCTTATTCCATACAAAGCTTCATATGGACTCATCCCCAAGGATGCTTGTTGTCCATTGTTATAAGCAAAATCTACCAGGTGTAAATAATCTTCCCACTTGGTCGGTTTGTCCATCACATACATGTGAAGCATGTATTCCAACACTTGGTTAACTCTCTCGGTCTGTCCATCGGTCTAAGGATGGTAAGCAATGCTGAAATTCAACATTGTACCCAAATATGCAAACAACCCCTTCCAAAAATTGGAAGTGAACTTGACATCTTTGTTAGAGACTATTTCCTTAGGAAATTCATGTAGTTTGAAAATCTCCTTCATGAATATCTTTGCAATGTCATCAGTCTTATGCATAGAATTAACTGGTATAAAATGTGTTTCCTTTGTCAACTTGTCCACCACCACCATGATGGAATCATGTTGTCTCCAAGTCATTAGCAAACCTGTAATAAAATCCATGGAAATAACTTCCCATTTCCATTCTGGAACTAGCAAAGGCTACAACAAACCTGCTAGATGTGGATGTTCAACCTTCACTTGCTGCCACTTCATGCACCTTGAAATATATTCATCCATGTCCTTTTTCATTCCTGGTCGAAATTATTGCTTTCTAGCTGAAGCAATCGTCTTCTGATATCCTGGGTGACCATAATATGGAGCTTGATGGATCTCCTCCATAAGAACCCTCCTCAAATATGCTACATTTGGAATATAAATTATGTTCTTATAGGTAAAAATTCCATCTTCTTCCAATTTATATCCCTCATACTTCTTTTCAAGGATTTGCTGCTACAACTTGTCCTTGACCTGTGCATACAATTCATCTTCAGCAACATGATTAGCAATCTACTCCCTCAAATATGATTGGAAAATACTAATGGATTCCACATGCATCTCCTGCACCTTCCTGTTGAGTGCATCAGCTACCTTCTTCTCTTTTCCATTTATGTGCTTAATTTCAAAATGAAACTCACATAAAAACTCCAATGATATCGCTTTCCTAGCATTCAGAGTAGGATGATCAAATAAATACTTCAAACCACAATGGTCTGTCCTTAGCTCAAATCTTCCTCCCGTCAAGTAATGTCTCCACATCTTGAGAGCGTGTACAATGGCTGCAAGCTCTAGATCGTGAGTGGCATAGTTCTTCTCATGCTCCTTCATCATTCTTGACTCATAACATATCACGTGGTTGTCTTGCATAAGAACTCCTTCAATTCCTTGACCGCATGCATTTGTACATACCACAAAATCTTTCTCTAAGTCTACAACTTTTAAGACTGGTGCACTTGTGAGAAGATACTTCAACTGCTGGAAAATTTCTTCACACTTTGAAGTCCATTCAAACTTTATCCCCTTCCTTTATAAATAAGTGATAGCATGTGCAACCTTAAAGAATCCTTCAATGAATCTCTTGTAATATCCTGTAAGCCCCATAAAATATCTTACCTATGTCACATTCTTTGGAGTTGGACAATTCTTAATAGCTTCAATCTTGTCAGGGCCTACAGATATACCCTCTGAAATAATGTGTCCCAGTACTTAATTCTATCCCTATAGAATTCACACTTGCTCAGCTTTGCATACAACTGATGTTCTCTAAGCAATTGAAATGTTATAATCAAATGTTCTTCATGCTCTTGTTCATTCTTAGAATAAACAAGAATGAATTTGTCCAAATACCTGCTGAAGACACTATTCATAAGGCACATAAATGTTGCTGGTGCATTTGTGAGACCAAATGGTACCACTACAAACTCATAATGNAATGTATTCACCCTTCATTCTCACCTGATGGTACCCAGACCTCAACTCAATCTTGGAAAATACCTTTTCCCCTTTCATTTGATCAAATAGGTCATCAATTCTTGGAGAGGGATATTTGTTCTTCACTGTGAATTTATTAAGCTTCTTGTAATCAATACACAATCTGAGTGTACCATATTTCTTATTTACAAACATAACTGGTGCTCCCCAAGGAGACACACTCGGCCTGATATACTTTTTCTCCAACAATTATTGTAGCTGTATCTTTAGCTCTAACATTTCTAGTGTACTCATTCTGTAGGGTTCCCTTGACACTGGTGTTGTCTTGGCACGAGTTCAATTGTGAAATATATGTACCTCTTTGGAGGAAGTCCTGGAACCTCACCAGGAAAAAAATCCTCGAATTCTTTCAACACAAGATAGTATTCCAACCTAGGAGTTTCATTCTCCGCTACCTCTTCAATATGGGATGCATACAACTGACAACCTTTTCTACAAATTTTTTTTAACTGCATTGCTGAAATCTGCCTCACCAAGATTACCTTTGGAATGCCTCTTACAACTACTGGCTTCCCTTCTTCATCCATGCATTCAAAAGTCTTATTATAAGAGTCAAGCTTCAATCTATGAGCTTGTAACCAATCCATTCCAATGAGAACATCATAGGAACCAAGTGGTAGAACATTAATATCTACACAAGTGATCAAACCATTCATCACCAAGGGGAATTTCTCCACTACTTCATTAACTTTTCTCTTAGTTCCAGTGGCTAGCTGAACTAACCAATACTTGCTATGCTTTACCTTCCTGAGAGCACAAACCTCCACTACTATATGACCAATATAACTGCGAGTAGAACCATGGTTAATCAAAATAGAAATAGATTACTGAACAGTCTTACCTACAACTTCAACCACCGTTAACTGGTGATCTTCCTGGCGGTCTTCCAGTGCTGCATAAATTCTAGGTACGGACCTTGCTACTTGTCACACTGTTTCTGCCTCTTGAATATTGTATGCTAGTCTTGCATTTTCATTCTCAAGTGGACAATACTTGTGCATGTGGGGTCCTCCACATTTCAAACATTGGAGTGGTCCTCTATTCTGCTGTGGATCTTTTGGCTTCTCTCCCATCACTCTAGCTGGCTGCTTCTCAACTTGTGTCAATTTCTTCTGTTGATTCCCGAAGTTAGAAGGTTTGTAACCTTTCTTCCATTGGTAATAATTCCCACTCCTTTTGTCCTTCCATGTTTTTTGGTAATCCAGTTTGATCTTTCTTTGGTCGTAGCAATACTTAGCTTTTCTTATTTCTTCCTCCAGAGTCCTAGGTTCACAGAACTCAAGTCGATATTTGTAGGACTGAGGTAGTCCACTCAGAAAATGTTGGATCTTTACCTTCTCATCTTTAATACACCTGACATACCTCAACAATTCCAAGAACTTGTTTGTATATTCCTCCATGGTTTGTTGTCTAATATCAGCTTATGGAACTCTTTGATCTTGTCATCATAGTACATGTCAGAGAGGTACTTCTCCTTGAAATACTTCCGGAACTGCTTCCACACAATCTTCCTTTCATTGATCTTCTTTACTTGTCTGAAATGATTCCACCATATGGATGCTCTTTCAATCAAATTGAAAATGGCTACTCTAGCTTTCATATTCCCAGAATAGTCTTGGACTTGGAAATATTTTCTCATCCCAAGAAGGCAAGCTTCAGCTTCTTGACCATTCTTTATCTCACCATTAAAGGTAGGAGGCCTTGCCTTCTTAAATTCATTTCGTGAGTGGTTCTGGTAGCACCTCCTTCTCTTATTCTCATGAGAAGAAGAACTTGAATCTCTGGTGGACCCTTCAGAGTCAGTTGACTCACTAGGTGATCTCTTTCTTCTTCTAGCAGTGTTCTTACTCCCTTTTGGATTTTATGATAGGTACCAAGAGTTCATATTTATCTGAATATTTTTCAAAATTTCCAGCATGGCTACATTCAGCTGATTCTGATCCTCCCGAGCCTTAACCAACCTTTCATTGTCTACCCTGTAACTTTGTATCTCCACCATTAGGCTTCTCATGGTGGCTGCAAAATCTGGGGGAGTCTCTTGCAATGCTCTCCCATTATACTCTATCTCAGCATTTCCAACTCAGACATTTTCCCCCATAGCATCTTCCTCATACTCATTGGGGTCTCATGCATTATAATCCATGTTTTTTGTCCTCATGGTTGAACCACAACTTACTTTACTCAACTGCACTATCTTGAATGCTACTTTTGAAGGTGACTATGATTCTGCAAAATGTGTTAATAACATAGTTTGTTAAATTAAATATTTTTATAGCATTTTTAAAAATTCATAACTACTTACCTTCACTTGGAAAAATCATACATTGACAACTTTGCCAAAACACATAATTTTCTTTTCACAACTAACAACTCTCTCAGGGGGATGATGAGGATCAAGGGGGTCTCAGGGGGCACATCGACTCAGTCCTCAAATTTCTGCCACCGCACATCAGTTTGATCTTCAAATTTATTCTACCGCACATTGGCTCTAAGACCAAATTTTTTCCCTTGTTGTGGCTCAAAGCCTGACTTTCTCCCATTGTTGTGGCTCGAAGATTGAATTTCACCCATCGTTGCAGCTCGAAGCCCAACTTTCGCCTACTGTGAATCAGTGCTTCTGAATCGACATGGAATAATTTTCATACTTAGAAAATTTTCCAAATTTTTTTTGTCAGCTCATCCCACCCAACGCCCATCGGCTTGACTTACTTGATGCCCGTTGGCTCCATTTGGGCAACCGAGCCGCTACAACGGCCCATTCATTTCTTTTCTGCCATCCCTGTGCCTCACTCCTTTCATTTTTGTCGCCGCTGTGAATCAATCAAAAAAACTAGCCTGCTGTGTCAGCAAAGAAGGACTTTCATAGCTATCATTTCGACTCTCTTTAGTTTTCTCATCTACCACACAAAGAAGGGTTTTCTCTAGTACTTAGAAAAATTCATACTTAGAATAATTTTAGAAAAAATTCTTGTCTGCCTCCTTTCTTCCATCTGATCACAGAGGCTGGTCTTGCCTCTATCAGCTATTCAACTTGGTCCATTGAGGCCCAATACTACAACCAGTTCTCTTATGCCACACTGTCACATCCCCAACCCTTACTCGACAGAGAGGATGCGACAACATCTATCAACCCGGGAAATCTAGGCCCACGTGAACATAATACATATATAAAAAGTGCATTGAAATTAAAGCATATAAATACATAGATGCATAATAAAATGTACATGATATATGTACAGTGAAAGCAAATCATTCATTTGACATATGTATGCATTCAACATGTTCATGATAATATCATAATAATTCATAAGAAAATACAGTTGCAGAACTTACATAAACAAGAATACTTATCTTTCGAGAAGCTTGTCCTGCAACCAGATATGTCGCTGCAATGTTCCACCCGACCATAGGCCAATGTGATCTTTAATGTCTCAACAACACTGCCACCCTTTGAGTTGGGCATGATTTTCCCGAAGGAATAAGGAACACCAGTAGAATTTCCCCATAGCCAAGGGTACAGTAAAATTTAGTCAAGCCAACACAGTTGGGTTTATCAGACTTACATAGGTAGTGGTTTACACTTAGCCAAATTCACATGAGACACATCCAAGCAAACCGATGGGTTTATCAGGATACCTACCAAGCCATCCTTCTAGTTGGGTTTATTACGCTACCAAGCCTGGTGGAAAGACTAACTGTTGAGCTAGTGAGCTCAACCCCAGAGCTATGAATACCCACACTGGAAGGCTAGCCTGATTTCTAAACAATTACACACCCAACACAAGGAAGCATTCCCTTCTCTGCTACACAGTCCCTCGGTCCATGCCTTCCCTTCCAGTGCTATTTAGGGCATGCAAAGAAGAAAACCAGCCTTCTAGATTGGTCCATGAGGTTCATTCATGCACTAGGTTTATCAATCAAGTCTAGACACTTTTTCCATTCCTTCAATCAATTCCAATTCCAAACGTGGATGCACACACAGCGATATCAGTCCTGGGATTTATCAAAACGTAGCTGATACCAGGGATTACATACACACATAGAAATTTATGAATTTTTGAACATTGCTGGTGCCAAACCGACTGCTGCAAAAATACCAAAAAAGAAAACATTGCTGGTATTTCAAATCAAATATACAAAATCGAATTCAGAGAAATCGTCTTTAGGAAAACGACTAGTAGATAGGGGAAAACGTGAGAGAGCACAATCCATACAGGGAAAACCCAAAACGTGAAGGATCCAGATCACCGGGAAAGAGAAATTCATGAAAGGTTCAGAATCAGAATCGTTTTTGCTTGCTTGCTTTTGCGTGAATGCCCAATTGCGTTTCCAAAAATGGTTTTTTCAATCCAAATCATGAGGGAAGGTGAAACGCTGCTGCATGGGGGAAAAGTGGTCATTTTTGGTGTTTTCTTGCCCAAGGAAATTTAAAAATGTTTTTCCAGAATTGGTGCTTTGCCCAATTCAAATTTATTGCCACTCTTCTAATCCCGTAATCCCTCATCCTTAGGAAAAATCATGCCCCCATTTCATTTAGTTGCGTTGATATAGTCGGCTATGGGTTTTTAATTAAAATTGCAAATTTAACATGATGTCTAGATTTTTTTTTAATGTTTAGCTAGCATAAAATGCCATCGGCTCAACCATAATTGCCGAAACATAAACACTAAATCAATAGTGATTCTTTTACATAGCTCTACACCACGATTATTTACAACATTTTATTTAAATGCAAACGGGGTCAAAACTAGGGTATTACACATAGATTCGAATTTCCCTGCCCCCAGCTTATGATGCTTCTGGTCATAAGTCAAGAATAGATCTCCTTCATCGAAAGAGTGGGGCTGAACGGTTCTGTCATATTGAGCTTTCATTTGTTGTTTGTGTGCCTCATTCTCTAAGGAAGCGTCGCGACGAGTTTCATCAAGTTTATTTAGATACAAGAATCGTTCCTCTTCTATAGTGTTGTTAGGAAAAAGTTCCACTGCAAGCTTAAGAGAAGGGATCTCGCATTCAATCGGGAGAGTTGCTTCCAATCCATATACCAATTGAAAAGGTGTGACACCAGTGCCAAAGTCTTTACAATGGTCCTATAGGCCCAAAGTGAAGAAAAACGTTGCAAGTGCTAGTTTGACTTGGCCTGCCCTACCATTCCCTGAAGCATAGTTTTCAACACATTATTTATCACTTCAACCTAGCCATTATCCTGAGGGTAATAAGGTGTAGAGTTTTCATGACAAAAACCTAACTTTGCACGAAGTTGGCCTGAGGGTAGCCACGTAGAAGGAATAGTCCTTGGTGTAATCGAGTGGTTGCAACACATATAATATCCTGAATTTAGGACCTAACACTTATAGGCGTGTTCCTATTGATTATGATGATTATCTTAATGTTTTATTTTTATATTGGGTCGAAGACCCCAATTCTTATGAACATGATGATTTGTTTTATATATTGGGCATAAGCCAATTATTGATGATATATGTATATGGTTGTTTTTGTTGGGTGTGGAGCCTGAAGCACATGATTGACGAGATGTTTTGTGTTGAGAGAGGAGCTCTAGAGCACTTGAGTGATTGATGATTTGTGTTGAGCGAGAATCTATGGAACAAACGAAAAGATAATTGGATGTGTTGGGCATAATCCCTGGAGCCTTCCATGTTGATGTTGAGCATAAGCTCTGCAGCATCAGATCCTTGGCCATTGTATCCCTAGGTGTATCATACAAGTACATGCTAGCATTAATGTTGAGCGAGGAGCTCTAGAATTGCACTGAATTGTAACTCTTTGTTAAAGCGTTGAGTATGGGATATAGTGAGTGCTAGGGGTTACTAAAAGGAATTTAATAACTTCTGAGTGAAAATGACTCGAGAAAAATATTGATCTCATCATAGTTATTTATAAGTGATTAAATGAAATTTCAAATTTCTATATTCTCATCAAGTACTGAAGAGATACCATGTTATATGAGGGAAATCCAACATGCAAGGATGTTTAGAGTTTCCTAGCCTAGTAGACCTAAACCATCTACCTACTTGACCTTAATGAAGAAGTGTCNTAATGCCCAAAGACAAATGTTAACAAGTGTTATATTATTATGTACTTTACACATGATATGTATAAAGAGTTAACTATAATTATAATCTTAATGATGAAAGTCAAAGAAAAGCTCCATGAAATTATTATTTATTATGTAAAGATAATAAATAGTCCAAAACTTGAAAAGTCTAATTAGGAACTAGTAGAAAGTTCCTAAGTTAAAATATTAATAATTAACCAAAATAATTTAAGAGGGTTAAATCAAGAAACCAAGGTTTCTTGATTTAACTGTCCCTTTGACTGAAAATTTTGTCTATAAAGACTCAAGCCAAGGAAAGGCTTGGGGTTCTGATCTATCATTAGAGGAGTCATTTTTCTGCCTGTTTTCTCTCAAGTAATTCTTGGAGAACATTTTCCTGGAAGGAAAAAGGAGAACTGATCAAGATCTGATACACCGCATAGGAAAACCTACCTTAGGAGCTCTAAGCTACTTACATGTTGGAGTCCAGCTGAGGGGGATCTGGATTAAAACTAGGAACGGTTTCGGGTCATGGTTGGGTGGAATGTTGTAGTTCCCAAGTGATTTAATCATCAAAACAGAGGTCAGATCTGTCTTAATTGGTTAATGTCAGTTATTTAAAGTGTGCATGTTCAACCATTAAAAGAGGTTCAAAAAACTACGGGTATGAATTTTTAGTGTGTCAAGTTCATTTCCAGAATAGATGATCGTTGCTTTATGTAAAGGTTCATATTATATTTCTAACCCTAGAAATGATTGTTTTGTCTATATATTCTAGGGTTTACATTTCTTAAATTGTAACCCTAGGCTGCAAATGATACTGCATGCTATATTCACCTAGGTTTGTTCAATTAAGTTAGTTTTCGTATTTATCTTCATTACTTAAGCTAGGTTTTCTTTCAGATTACTATATAGTTGTATTGTTAACCTTGCTTACTCTACTGACATATTCCATTTGTCACTAGAGACATGTTATAGATTAAAATAGATTAATCTTAGACACAATATTTAAATACATAAATATACAAACTAGATAACCTAAGGTATTATCTATAACTGAACTATTATATATATATATAAACATATAAGGACATCATACACAAACAAATCTGAAAGCTATCTATAAACTATTCTACATTTAAATCCAAGATAAATAATCCATTAAATACCTTTCAAGGTCTATCACATTGAATACAAACTAAATAAAAAATCATTCCATTAAGTAAAAACATTATAATTAAATGAACAAGAATGTCGTGACCATCCTTTGGTCCAAGATTCACATCTCTGTTCATATCTAAATACACAATCCTAGTGTTAAAAAAATAACGTCATAATTACATGCACAAGTATTCCATGGGTCCCATCTAATAAAGCTCATAAACATTATATATAAACTAACCAAACATTTAAAACAAATTAAGGAACTCTGTAATTATAAACAGAGATCACGACTTCGACCCCTGTGGGTTCACAACTCAAGTCGTAGGCCTAAATCAAATAACCATATCATTTATGCATAAACATTAACAAAATTACATAACTTAACAAACGTTCCATTTAACGAATTAAAACACCATAAACACACACAAGAATCATTTCATGTACAAGCCACATCGAGATCGTATTACAAACCAAATAATTATAACGATGAAAAGGAATCGAATCCAGCAGGCATGCAATCCCAACTCTCATCCATATCAAATTTACAACTCATTACATCAAGCCCCAAATAGAGTCAAACCTCAAGGGTTTCGTTTGCATCCAAAATATGACCACGCTATACATATAGAGTATGTGGGTGACATTAAATAAAATCAACACTGTTAAAATAAAAACCCAATACTTCGCTACAGCAAGGTCATAAGGCCTTAGCTACAATACCCATTCTACATCACAGCCTGAGCCAAGGTATTCTTAAATTCACAATCCATTAACAATTAACCCACAACAAACATGATATCATGGGTTTCCAACCCATGGTCTTCCACAATCCACTTCAAATAAGAATCGATAACAATAAATAAAACCCTACACTAATCTATCGTAGCACTGTGGGAAAGCCTCATGTCACCTAATGCATGGCCTTTACCCATGCTGTCAAGTATTACAGTAAAAATATAAATAACATCGTTATACACAGAACATCCGAGCAGGTGAAATGCCACATACAAACCCACCATAACAAATGAATAAACATAGTATAAAGTCGTCATATGCATAGAATAGAATAATAACCATGGAAATTGTATAAAAATAATTTATATCTATTTACATAGTGGTTATCAAGTGTGTTACATAGTCACCATTAAAAACCGAGAACGAATCTTACACAGGCGTGCCAATGGGCTATGGCACCATTTCAAGCAATGGTATAGCCCATGGCTTAAAAGCCACAAAGCCCAAAATATTAATTTACATAAACTTATACATAGATCCCAAAGGGCTTAAATATTTGTTTCATGGATTAAAAGCTTTAACAATTATAAAACCCAAGTTTGTTCATCATAAGCCTGAAGGAGAAATCAAAACCCCGCAGCATAAACCCCCAACCAAGCAACAAGTCAAAATGTAGTTCTGCCCAAAGGGTCGAGAGGTGGAAAGCATAAGTTGGTATAGAATGCTTACCGTGGCCACTTTATTTCAGTTTTGAGCTAGCAGCAAAGCTCTGAGCTAGCCCCTCCTCACCTTCTCTGTCACCTGCAAACAGAACAATACGATAAGGTTGAGAAGTATGCAATGAAGGAGCCATGAAGCAAACGTATGATGCAGAATCAAAGCCAAAACGCAACTTACGTTCGTAATTTTGGGCGTTTCCCCCTTTGCAACATAGAGCCGAGACCTCATACCTCAACAAACACAATTGAAATTCCAAGTTCATTGTGAGCCAAGCCCTAAGCTTGGGGTTGGCATGAAAACCAAGGAGCATTAATGGCACCAGCTGGTGACCATTATTGAAATGCCAAACCCCCTCTTCCATAGTTAAGTTTCATTGCACTATCATGTATTGTCACCTTCCATGCAAAATATTAAACCCTATTAACATATGGTTTTACCATATGTTATATTTTCCACCCCCAAAACTTAACATAGGCCATATATTATTACAAGGTTTCGTGTAATACATAAACCATGTATAGTATGCACTAAACGAAAGTCCTAGCATAAGACTTATATTGCCTAGATCTTAGGTTTGAAAATGTGGCATGTTCGCTAAGGTTAATGCATAGAAACCCTGGCATATAGGATATGCCATGGTAAATATCCTGGATTTAATAAAGCTCCAAGTTTAACTTGTCAATAAAAGACATGAGAAATATGTTAATACATCTATTAAAAATAAACGGGAAAAACATAAAAATACAATAAATGATATATATATATATATATATATATATATATATCATTTAGAGAAACCAGCTAAGTTAAATAATTAATAAAAATAGAGCTTACCATGATAACAAGATGAGTCGGTAAAGGATCTTCTTAAGCAACAATTGGTATGATAATAACAATTTTGTTTAGCACTCTTTAAATATCCATCGGTAAGTGTAATCTGCATATAAGATGAAATAGGTTCCTTAGTTTAGAGAACTAAGTAAGCCTGCGAACAAGTAAACACCTTTACCTCTCAAACCATCATTGGAGAACAAGTCCTGCCACTCCGCCCACTTTGTTTCCACAAACAAAGTTAAGTTAGGACCTTATAAATAACAAGTACGACTATGCAGAAAGGAAAAAGCATTTAAATACAGTAAATAGAAGTACCACATTGTAAATAAAATACATTAATAATAATAATTGAAAGTAAATTACAGAACGTAAGAACAGCTCATGAGTACACAATGGTACATGAAGTGTACGATATAGTTTCGCAAGTCAATAATGTTTCGTCTAGGTAGTTTTTACTAGGCTATAATTTTTTATTTTATTTTATTTTTGGGGACATTACAAGTAGTATCATATCCCAGTTTCAATACTAAGAGACATATCGGAACACCAAGCATCCACCACAGAGAAAATAAAGTATAATATTAAATTTTGGTTTCTAACAGAAATTTTTCCTGTTATTAATTTTTTTTGCAATTACAGGAATTTTTACAAAAATAGTTCAGTTTATGAGCACTAAGGAAGATAACAGCCACAAAGGCAAAATGAACACCCCCACCCTAGAAGGAGAACTGGTGGTCAAGATGAATTCCGATATTTTGAAGACCATACACAATATTCAAGCAGAATTGTGAAGTCTCAGAGAAGACAAAATGCATGAAAGAAAAGAACAACAAGCTTAAACGAAGCATTACTAATAAATATGACGGGAGGTAGCCTTTAGGGTAAACCTACCCAGTACACAAACAGTTCCAAAAGAGAACCATACCATAAATGGGCCAGCAACCCAAGAGAAGGAGAAAAAGAGGAACGAACCCCTGAAGCACCAAAAGGAGATCATCACAGCCCTTCCAGTGATGACTGTCTTTCTCTCGGAAGAAAGAAGCAAGGAAGCACTAACAGTATTCAACGAGAGTTCCAAAAAATAAGAGCCCCGACCTATGAAGGTGAAGTAAACACTGGGGAAAAGGCTAAAGAGTGACTGCTGGGCATGGGTAAGTATTTCTAGGTTCATAACTATTCAAGTGAAATGAAGGCTTGTCTTTCCATCTATAACTTGAATGGAAAGGCAGCAAGATGATGGAGAGATTTAAAACACACCAAGAAACATGAACTAAGAGAAATACGCTAGGATACCTTCCAAAAAAATTTCCAGGAGAAATATATGGTGGAAATATTCTTTGATAGAAAAGTGAAAGATTTTCACAAACTATGAATGGGGTCCATTACTATGAATGTGCTTATTAATAGATTTCTAGATATGTTGCATTATGTACCATACATCAAAGAAGAAAAGGTAAATATCCAGCAGTTCCTATGATTTCTTCCTCCTAGTTTTTGGGACATGATTGAATTAGACATGCCTAACAATTTGGATACCACGCTACACAAATCTAGGCTCTGTTATGAGCATGGAAATATGAGGCAAGAGAACATGAACTGAAACAGAGACAAGTATAAGAAATTTTCTGATAACTACAAACCTGGGTCCAACCCACAGCCATACAAAAAGCAGAATAACAACTTTCAAGCGACCAAGAAATTTAATAAATCTGGTACAAAGCCTTATGTACTAGTTGCTAATGTTAACAAACCAGTAACAAGTGGAGCCAATGATACCCCGCTATAGATCAAATGGTGGAAATGCAACAGGCCTCATTATGCCCGAGATTGTAAGAACAAGACCGGTGGGTTCTTGCACAACTTACAAGAAGAACCAACTGTTGAGGACAGAGCTGGAACACCGCGGATCTATGCAGCATTGGATGGCCAATAGCAAAATCATCAAGCTACAATGGTTGAGATAGAAGGTAATATATTGAACACTTATATTTCAATACTCATTGATACCAGTGCTTACCAGAGCTATGTTTCGCCTAAAATTGTTGATATATGCAAACTAGGCAAAGTAAAACATGATAAACCTTGGCTATTTTAGTTAGCCACAGGTACAAAACAAAAAGTTTCAAAAATTGGTAAAGAATGTGAGGTAAACTTGAATGGTTTTCCTACGAAAGTAAACCTGGACATCCTACCTTTAGGATCATACGATGTACTTATCAGCATGGATTGGATGGAACAACACCATGTCATGCTTGATTTCTTGCACAAGTCTATCTTGTGTACTGATAGCCAAGGGAACCAAGTGAAGGTTCAGGGAATTCCAAATAAATTTCCTGTAAGAGAAATATCTTCCTTATAAGCAAAGAAATGCGTCAGGAAATGCTGCAAGTTGTTTGCAGTGAACATTCGAGACATAGATTCTGATAGGGAACAACGCATAGAATACTTCCCCATTCTTGAAGAATTCAAGGACGAGGAGATCCCAGGATTACCTCCAAAACAAGACCTAGATGTTTCCATCGAACTGAGCCCAGGATCAGTTGGGGCCTCCAAAGTCCCTTACCGCATGAGTGCACCTGAGTTGGTGTAACTCAAACTACAGTTGTAGGAGTTGATAGAGGAAGGGTATATCCAACCCAATGTGTCTTCTTGGGGAGAACCAATACTGTTCATAAAGAAGAAATATGGTATGATGTAGATGTGCATCAATTATCGTCAGTTGAACAAAATGACTATCAAGAAACATTATCCACTCCCCAGGATCGATGACGTTCGATCAGGTGGGAGGAGCCAGAATCTTTTCAAATATTGACCTACGATCCAGGTACCATCAGGTAAGGATCTGTGATGAGGATATTCACAAAACCTCCTTTCGTATAAGGTACAGGAACTGTGATTTTGTAGTGATGCCATTCGAGTTGACCAATGCACCCATGAACTTTATGTGTATGATGAACAACATATTCAGTAAATATCGAGATAAGTTTTCTCTGGTCTTTATAGAAGACATACTGGTTTACTTGAAGAATAAATAAGAACATGAATAACATCTTCGCATAGTACTATAAGTGTTGAGAGAGAACCAACTTTATGCTAAGTTTAGTAAATGTGATTTTTACAAACCACAGATACAGTATTTAGGTCACATTATCTCTGAGACAGGGATAGTTGTGGACCCAAAAAAGATTAAAGACATAAAGGATTGGCCTACCCCTACTATTGTCACTGACATTAGGTCCTTTTTGGGATTCGTTGGATATTATTGAAAGTTCATTGAGAACTTCTCAAGAATCACTAGCCCCATGACTACTTTGCAGAAGAAAACAAGTAAGTTCTTATGGACTGCTAAGTGCTAAGGAACTTTTCAAAAGCTTTAACAAATTTTGAATACCACACCGATGTTACGAATTGTGGATCTCGATGGGGATTTCATTGTTTGCACAAATGCAAGCAAGGAAGGACTTGGAGGAGTCCTCTTGCAGAATGATCATGCAATCTGTTATGAATTATGGAAGTTAAAAGAGGATGAGGAAAATTACCCTATGCATGATCTTGAATAAGCTTCCATCAACCATATTTTGAGGATGTTGAGGCACTACCTCATGGGGAGCAAGTTCCTTCTAAAGAAAGAAAATATGAGTCTGAAGTATTTATTTGATCAACTAGATATGAATGCGAGGAAAGCTAGATGGTTGGCTTTCCTCAGTGAGTACCAAATTTTCGAGCTAAAGCACATTAAGGGCAAATATAATAAGGTTGCGGATGCTTTGAGCCTATAAAATCATATGATTTATGAGGTGACCTTGAGTCAAACCAATGTAGATTTGCATGAGAAGATTAGAGTGGCCAACGGAGTTTACCCCTTCTATGTGCAAATCCTCAAGAAAGTCCAGGAGGACAAGTTGTTTCAACAAAAAAAAGAATACAAGGTAGACGAATCGGAACTGCTATCATCCAAGGATCATTTGTATGTTCCAGAAGGAGGGGACCTTCAGTCCAACATCCTCATGGAATTTCATCAAGCACCCTAATCCGGGCACCCGTGATATCAAAAGACGATATCCACCATCAAGAGACACTTTTTCTGGCCTAAGTTAAAATTTGACATTGCAATGTTTATTGCGAAATGTCAGGAATTCAAGCTAGTCAAAGCTGAGCATCAATATCCTGTGGGATTTCTGCAGCCATTTCCCATTCTGGAATGGAAGTGGGAGGTTATTAGTATGGATTTCATCACCAGTTTACTGAAAAGTAAGAAACAAAATGATTATATTTTGTGTTCATCGACAAGTTTTCGAAAGAAGCAAACTTCATTCCTATGAATTTGACCTACGAAGTAGTGAACATTGCTAATATCTTCTTGAAAGAGTTATTTAGATTGCATGGGATACCCAAAGCAATTATCTCGGATCGAGATGTTATGTTTATGGGAAAATTTTGGAGATATTTAGTCTTCGGATTAGAGACACAGTTGAACATTAGCACTGCATATCACTCACAAATATATGGGCAGATAGAGTGAGTAAACCAAATTGTTGAGGACATGCTTCGAATGTATGTCATGAACAACCCCACGAAGTGGGAGGATTACCTATACCTCGCAGAGTTTGTGTATAACAATGGTTATCAGACTTCCTCCAAGATGAGTCCCTTTGAGGTACTCTATGGAAGGAATTGTAGAACATCGGTTAGTTGGGATATCCAGGTGAATCGACTCATGTTAGGGCTTGATTTGTTAATGGACCTGGAACAGTTGGTTACCAAGGTCCAAGTGAACCTTAAAGAAGCACAAGACCTCCAGAAAAGTTACGCGGATCGAAAAAGAAAAGATAATTACTTTCAAATAGGCTATCATGTTTACATGAAAGTAAAATCCAAATGAAGCTCGTTGAGCTTAGTTAGGTATGGTAAGTTAGCACCTAGATTTTGTGTACCTTTTGAAATACTGGAAAACAAAGGGCCAAAGGCTTATGAACTAGCATTTCCCGCACATGTAAGAGTCCATAATTTTTTGCATGTATCTTAAATAAATATGTTTATGATACTAAACATGTTGTTCATTAGTCCGTATTACAGGTGGAACCTGAAGGGGGGTTTTCCCCTGAGCCTACTCATATACTGGACAAGAGAGAGGTGTAACTTCATAAGCACACCGTGATCCAATTGAAAGTGCAGTGCAAGCACTTTGAGGCTGATGAGGCTACTTAGGAGAATGAGGCCAGCATGTGAAAGGCTTACCTTGACTTGTTTCATGATGTCGTTCTGAGTCCCTATAACACCAGGGACAATGTTGTTCTAACTGGGGAGGGATGTAATATCCCAAATTTTGGACCTAACACTTATAGGCATGTGCCTATTGACTATGATGATTATCTTGATGTTTTATTTTTATATTGGGTCAAATACCCCACTGCATATGAACATGATGATTTGTTTTATATAATAGGTGTAAGCCAATTAATGATGATATATGTATATGCTTGTTTGTGTACGACGTGGACCCTGAATCACATGATTGATGAGATGTTTTGTGTTGAACGAGGAGTTCTAGAGGACTTGAGTGATTGATGGTTTGTGCTAAGCGAGAAGCTCTGGAGCACATGAGTACTTACCTTTGTGTTGATCGAGAAGCTCTGGAACACATGAAAATATAATTGGATGTGTTGGGAATAATCCCTCAAGCCTTCCATGTTGATGTTGAGCATAAGCTCTAGAGCATCGGATCCTTGGCCATTTTATCCCTAGGTTTATAATACAAATACATCCTAGCATTAGTGTTGAGCGAGGAGCTCTAGAATTTCACTGAATTGTAACTCCCTGTTAAAGCATTGAGTATGGGCTCTTGTGAGCGGTAGGGGTTATTGAAAATAATTTAATAACTTCAGAGTGAGAACGAATCGAGAAAATATTGATCTCATCATACTTATTTATAAGTGATTAAATGAAATTTTGAATTTATGTATTCTCATCACTAAAGAGCTACCACATTATACAAGGGAAATCCAACATGCAAGGATGTTTAGAGTTTCCTAGCGTAGTAGACCTAAAACATCTACCTACTTGACCTTAATGAAGAAGTATCATTAAGTCTAGGGATCATGTTATATGATGCCCAAAGACAAATGTTAACAAGTGTTATATTATTATGTACTTTATACATGGTATGTATAAAGAGTTAAATATAATTATAATATTAATGCTGAAATAAAAAGAAAAGCTCCATCAAATTATTATTTATCATGTAAAGATAATAAATAGTCCAAAACCTAAAAATTCTAATTAGGAACTAGTATAAAGTTCCGAAGTTAAAATATTAACAATTACCCAAAGTAATTGAAAAGGGTTAAATGAAGAAACCAATGTTTCTTGATTTAACCATCCCTTTCACTGAAAAGTCTGTCTATAAAGACTCAAACCAAGGAAAGGCTTGGGGTCCTAATCTATCATTAGAGGAGTCATTTTTCTTCCTGTTTGCTCTCAAGTAATTCTTGGAGAACATTTTCATGGAAAGAAAAAGGAGAACTAATCCAGATATGATACACGAGATAGGAAACCCTACCTGAGGAGCTCTAAGTTACTTGCATGTTGGAGTCTAGCTCGGGGGGATTTGGATTAAAACTAGGACCGATTTCGAGTCATGGTTGGGTGGAACGTGGTAGTGATTTGTTCCACCACTGCCCAAGTGATTTGTTCATCAAAATAGAGGTCAGATATATCTTAATTGGTTAATGTCAATTATTTAAAGTGTGCAGGTTCAGCCATTAAAAGAGCTTCCGACAATTACAGGTATGAATTTTTAGTATGTCAAGTTCATTTCTAGCATAGATGTCAGCTTATTTATGTAAAGGTTCATATTATATTTCTAACCCTATAAATGATTGTTTTGTCTATATCTTCCAGGGTTTACATTTCTTAAATTGTAACCCTAGGCTACAAATGATGCCTCGTGTTATATTCACCTAGGTTTGTGCAATTAAGTTAGTTTCTATATTTATCTTCATTAGAGGAAATTTATACTCAAAATGGGATTCCTAAGGAAAAATAATAAAATAATAGACGTTAAAATAATAAAATAATATTTATTAATTTTGGGGGAAGAAAAGAAAAAACTACTTTTTTGTTCGTATTTTTGACATATTTCCCTATGTTTTTACTCAGATTTCGATAATGAGATCTTGTTGGATGTGGAATTAAATTCCTTATCCAATGGGTACCCACTCCACATACTTTTGATGGGCCCCACTACCCAAAAAATAAGAAATACCTGAAAAAATGTGATGATGACATCATCATCATGTTTTTTAGGTATTTCTTGTTTTTTGGGCAGAGGGGCCCATTAAAAGTATGCCGAGTGGGTATGCGTTGGATGTGGAATTTAATTCCATATCCAATGAGCTTTTCCAATTGAAATTTGAGTTAACACATAGGGAGATATGTCGAAAATACGAACAAAAAAGTAGTTTTTTTATGATACCTATCCCCAAATTTATATTAAAAAAATGTTTAAGAGCTACTCCCTTTTTGAATTTTAAAGAATTTTGATTGGATAATACATGATGACATGGAATTTGTATTATTTTTAGAAGTCCCATTTTAAATTGAAATTTCCTCTAATGCATTACTTAAACTAGGTTTAATGAAAACTAGGTTTTGTTTCATATTACTATATAGTTGTATTTCTAACCTTGCTTACTCTACTGACATATTCCATTTGTGAGTAGAGACATGTTATAGATTAAAATAAATTAATCTTAGACACAAGATTTAAATACATAAATATACAAACTAGATTACCCTATAAACTATTCTACATTTAAATCCAAGATAAATTATCAATTAAATACCTTTCAAGGTCTGTCACATTGAATACAAACTAAATAGAAAATTATTCCATTAAATAACAACATTATAATTAAATTAACAAGAATGTCGTGACCATCCTTTGGTCCAAGATTCACATCTCTGTTCATATCTAACTACACAGTAGTAGTGTTAAAAAAAATAATGTCATAATTACATGCACAAGTATTCCACAGGTCCCATCTGATAAAGATCATAAGCATTATATATAAACTAACCAAACATTTAAAACAAATTAAGGAACTCTATAATTATCAACTATGATCATGACTTCGACCCTTGTGGGTTCACAACTCAAGTCACAGGCCTAAATCAAATAACCATATCATTTATGCATAAACATTAACGAAATTACATAACTCAACAAATGTTCCATTTAATGAATTAAAACACCATAAACACACACATGAATCGTTTCATGTACAAACCACATCGAGATCGTATTACAAACCAAATAATTACAACGATGAACACGAATCAAATCATGTGGGCATGCAAGCCCAACTCTCATCCATATCAAATTTACAACTCATTACATCAAACCCCAAATAGATTTGAACCCTCAGGGTTTCATTTGCATCCAAACTATGCCACACTATACATATAGATTATGCGGCTGACAGTAAATAAAATCAACACTATTAAAATAACTGTTGAGCCCAGAATTGGTCCCTTTTTAACCATCCTTGATCACCTTTCTTCCCCTATCTTACACCATTCAGCAAGCTAATCAAACCTATTGTCCTCAGTTTATTCCCCAAACTGCCAAGGTATGACTGATCATTGCTTTATCTTATAAATGCTTATGATTGTGATAATTAAGGTTGTGTATCTCTCAAATGTTCTAACATGTCATGATTTATGAAGGTAGTTTGAGATAAGTGGACTGCAGGAAGATGGGGCTGAACAAGTCTCGAAAGGAGGAATATTCGCTGCTCAAGATGATCCTCGGCCCTCCTATCATCAATTAAGGCACATGGTTTTAATGTGACATCCTAGATGGAGCTGTGACAAGGCAGCTGTAACAAAATGTGCTACAATTCGAGATCTTTAGTACATTGATGCTCGAGTATAATTGTGATCAGGGAAGATCGCCATTCCTGGGCCAACTAACAGCTTTCCCGTATTTCTTATATCTTTACTATGCCATGTTTGTAACAGCTAGTGTTATTTTAGGGTGCCTGAAGATCAGATATCTTCATGGCTACCCTTTAATAGGATCGGATGTTATGATCTGCATGTATAAGTATGAGGAGCTGTCTCGAACCAGGGGGTTGGAAAATAGATAATTCATTCATTGTATTAGCAGTGGAAGAAACTTGTGTAATCTTTATTTCTTTAATATAAAGAGTTACCTTTGGTTTAAGGGAGCTTCACGTTGTTCAGCCAGCATCTCTGTGTGAAGGCTGGGCCCGCCTTCCACAGATATTGCTGAGTTAATTTAGGACTTTTTAATTTAGTATTGTGTGATGCTTTGTTGATTCTATTTCCTCTGCACATAGTTGTAGTAAGTGTGGATTTATAGTATAATTGCGATTACATTTTCTTGAGATCGGTAAGTGGTACAGAGTGACATTCGAATGAGTAGGTAACTTTCTTTATGCAATTCATGTGGTAGCTATACACAGCGTTGTTCATCCTGCAGTTTTAAGTTGTTATCCCATGAATCCTTGCAATTTATCTTTACTGTTACGATTGTTGACTTTCATTCCTGTAATTCAATTTCTCAGAGTAGCTGAACTCAATCCTTTGCAATTGAACTCCTAGATTAATATTTGATTTATGTTTATGACTTTCAAGAGTAATCATATTGAATAGGTGAATTACTTGTTCAGGGATGTGAATAGGATTTCTTTTTTATCTGCAATTGTTGTTTGATCATTTTTTTTCCTTGATGCATGGTAGAAAGTAATTGAAACTGTAGTATCTAGAATATGAATTGGATTACACCGATTCTTGGGATGGGCATAGTTGTTAGAGGATAAGAGTGTTCAATTACAGTGATTTTGTGTTTAAGCATATACTGTGCATTTTTTCTTTTGAAACAAAAGACTTTCTCGGGTTGACAATAAATCTCGTATGCTCTATATGTTGGTAGTAATTCCCCTGCATATCGGGTGCTCAACATTTTGGTGCCATTGCTGGGGAAGGATAAAAATTAAACACTATCATTAGTTGCATCTGGTAATTGTTTCTAGTCAGTATTTTCTATTCTTTTTGCTGAAATGATTTGGGTTGCATGAATACGAGGAGGGTAAAATGTGATCAACTCCCAACTCCCAAAACCCCACAAAATACTAAGAGTGCAGGTGGCTTGGGTCGCGGTCGAGGACCACCATTGGGCAGAAGGACATTCATTGATGATCTTGTTGACAGAACTGATTCATCCACCAGGGCTCGCTATCAAGAAACTCCTATCAGAAGAAATCTTTCCAATCTTGGGGTGCCAGCGTCAGGATCCACGGTGGAGAATACACAAGCAGCTGCGACTTCCTCGAATATCCTTGCGGAAGAGGACACGACTGTTACAACTGGGCCTGCTGGTAGAGGTCCGATCTATCACATCTACGGGAAGGTTTTAACTAAAGAAGAGTGGACGCAGTTACACCAAAAGATTATTGATCAGTGGAAGAGCAAGGAAAAGAAAGAAGAAAAGAACGAGGAACAGATGAAGAGAGAAGAAAAGAATGAGGAACAGAGGAAGGACGAAGAGAAAAACAAGGAACAGAGCATAGGAACAAATGAAGAGGAGGAAACAGAAGAAGAGATCAGTAACAGACATGAGTTCGACGAGGAAGAGGAAATGGGGGAAAACTATCATCATGAGAATCATTCCCTTCCTAAAGGAACAATGGCTACACTGCAATTTCCGATTCAGCAGCCAGAGGGGACAGCTCCTATGAAAAATATCTCACCATCGGTGTTGCCTCGCTTCCATGGAAGGGTGGCAGAATATCTAGATGAATTCCTTTTTGAATTTGATATCCTCTGTCGCAGCTATGATTATATCATTGATGCCCAAAAGATAAAACTTTTCCCTGACACCCTGAAGGACAATGCATTACACTGGTTCATGAGCCTCGGGGGAGGAACTATTGCTATTTGGGATAAAATGAAATAGGTGTTCCTGGAGAAATATCAGGAATATTGCAACACCAAGGACAAAAGAGAGGAATTATTCAAAATGGTGTAGAAGGAGGACGAAATTCTAGAGGATTTCGTGGAAAGACTACTATACAATGTGCAGAGAGCCGGGCAGACGAACATGGGTCTGGACGTGCTCAAGATAATCTTGCTTCGGGGGATCAGGGATGATTGTCTAGACATGTTAAACCTATTAGGAAAGGGAGATATCTCCAAAGAACCTTTTGGAAATATTGTGGAGCTATGTAAGAGATACTCCAGGGGGTCTTCCAGGAACAATAAGCGAGATAAACGGGATAAGCTAGAACGTGATGTCTTTGATAGAACTCAGAAGTTGTCCAATGGAGGAGCTACCCGTGTAGAGATAGGCAATCTCCTTGAAAATTTTAAGACAGAGATGATGAGCTCCATCTCCTTGGAGATCGATGTCCTGAAGGCAAAACAAAAATAGGTTGTGGAGGATCTCACACTAGGTGTGTTCTGCCCCCGATGTAGAAAGAATTATCCGCTGAGAGAATGCCCACTTGATAAAGTAGAAGTATGTCAGCTATGTGAGCTGAACCATGACATGAAAGAATGTCCCTCACTTCCCCAAGTGAAGGATGTTCTGTAGGCATCAACTACAGAAGTGGAATCGACCTATTTTATTGCATAGAAGAAACCTTGGCAGCCTCGAAATCAAGGTATGCCTCTAGAATTGTTTCCATTTTTGAATAATATGAGCAATTGGAATAACATGCAAAATGTGAATACAAAATTCCCTTCAAATTATGCTCAGTAGAATCCTTCCCAACCTGCAATGCAAAATTACAACTCATGGAGTCCCTGGACACAGCCACCACATCAACCTACGTTGTGGTCTCCTGGATGGAGGAATTTCCACCCTGGAAACTAGTTTCCTCAACCACCTCCACCACAACAGTCACCATGTTCTCCTCAATACCCTCAATTCCCTCAATATCCTCAATACCCACCTCAGCAGTCGCAGCTACAATTGTAGACTCAATTCTGTTCCTAATATACCAATACGACCTCAGCTGCTTGCCCAACCTAATCCTAACCTGAATAATAAAACAATCCATCAATTGGATACTGTCAACATGCCTGCCTAATCTCTTTCCCCTATACCTTGTAACGATATTCGTTTACGATCTGGGAAAATAGTAGAACCCGTAATTACAGAAGATGCTCCACCTTCTGTGCATAAAGAAGGAGGGAGTTCACAGCATCTGCCTGATACAGTTCCTATCATTGAAGATGTTGAGCATCCCTCAGATGGGACGGCTGAAACATCAAATGATAAATATGACAATACGCAACCTACCCAGCTGATAAGGCAACCACCATACCCCGAGAGACTAATGCTACCAAGAATAGGGGGGCAACCTCAGTTTAACCTCCTAGGAGAGTTAAAGAATCTATATGTTAAGATCCCCCTTCTTCAAGCTCTTCAAGACGTACCTATTTATGCTAGAACCGTTCGGGACCTGTGCACTAAGAAACCAGGAAGGAAAACCAGAGATTCTCCCACTGTTCACGTCATAGGAAATTTATCTGCCTTGATGACGGGAAAAACCCCTGTGACTAAGTATGACGACCCTGGCAATCCTACTATCACTGTACAGGTAGGACAGACACAGATACCCAATGTGCTAGTCGATTTAGGAGCAGCGATCAATGTCATAACCATGGAGACTATAAAGAAGCTTGGGATCACTAATCTTAGACTGACGCCCACCATTTTAGAATTGGCGGACAGATCCACCATTATACCCGAAGGGATTCTGGATGACCCTGTCATCTCAGTAGATTCATGGGAGTACCCTACTGAATTTTTGGTATTACAACAAAAATCACAGCTGGGAGGACACCCATTGATCCTGGGGAGGCCTTGGTTGGCCATAGCTGATGCTTGCATCAGCTGTCAATCGGGGTCCATGACTATATCTAATGGTACGGAGACTAAAATCCTCACCCTTTATCCTCCAGCTCGGCCAAGTCTAGAGGCTGAAACTTCCCCCTCTTTGGATAGACCAGGAGGAGGAGGAGGAGGATGTTCAGCCACTACTAACTATAGGGAAGGCCTTAACTTTTAAAAACGAAACAGAAGATGATGCTATTAGTAATTTTATTAGTGAACCCACTTTATTCGATAGAGAGGTCTATCAAATCTTGAACATTACCCTGGGCAAGGAAGAACAAGAAAATCTTATGGAAGAACCACTAGTTGGTGACACAAACATAATCCCTGTTTTGAAAAATTCAAAAAGTATTCCTATTGAGGTAGAGCCTGGAAGGACTTAGAATATCAATCCTTGTCTCTCCTTAGAGGAACAGAAGTGCCTGATCAGTCTCTTGAAAGAACACAAGGGGGCATTCGCCTGGGAGTATACAGACATGAGGGGTATTCCTTCTAATCTGTGCACCCATCATATTTATATTAAAAGTGACTCCCGACCTATGTGTCGACCCCAACGACGCATGAACCCTAATCTGAGGGATATAGTGAAGGAAGAAATCCAGAAACTTTTGGAAGCAGGATTTATATATCCTATTTCGGATAGTGAGTGGGTTTCCCCACTCGTAATTGTGCCCAAGAAAAAAGGTAAATGGAGGGTCTGTGTTGATTATAGGGAACTGAACAAAGCCACCCAAAAGGATCATTTCCCTTTTCCCTTTATTGACCAAGTACTTGATACCCTATCAGGGAATAAGTTCTTCTCCTTCCTAGATGGGTTCAGCGGGTACAACCAAATTTAGATTGCTCCTGAGGACCAGGATAAGACCACCTTCACTTGTCCCTGGGGAACGTTTTCCTACAGAGTGCTTCCCTTTGGTTTATGTAACACACCGATAACATTTCAAAGAGCTGTAATTGGCATAGTCTCTGAATTAGTTAATGATAGTATGGAAATATTTATGGATGATTTTTCTCCCTATGGCAAGGATTTTGAGGAAGCGCTGGAAAATTTAAAGAAGGTTTTAGTTCACTGTGAACAGACTCAGCTCTCATTAAGCACCTAAAAGTGCCATATGATGATGAGTGAGGGGGTGGTATTAGGGAATTTCATCTCTGCAAATGGCATTCAGGTGGACCCTTCAAAAATCAAGGTGATAAAAAATCTACCTACCCCTTCAACTCAGAAAGAGGTGCGAATTTTTCTGGGACATACTGGATATTACCGAAGGTTTATAGAAAACTTCTCCAAACTTGCTTCTCCTTTGTTCTCTCTATTAACGAAGGATGCACAGTTTGTGTGGAGTGAAGCATGCCAGACAGTGTTTGATAAGCTTAAGGAAAAACTGTCCACAGCTCCTATCCTAAGGGGACCTAATTGGACCCTACCTTTCCATATTTCTTCAGATGCCTCTGATACTGCCAATTGGAGCAGTATTAGGACAGCATGATGGTCAAGTACCTTATGCCATCTATTATGTTAGTAAAAACTTAGCCCCTGCTGAACTTAATTATACTATTACCGAGAAATAATTCCTGGCTATTGTCTACTCTATCAATAAATTTCGACATTACATTACTGGGTATCCTACATTTGTGCACACTGACCACTCTACCATTAAATACTTAATGAACAAACCTGTCACCAATGCCAGAGTGACCAGGTGGCTCTTGTTATTGCAGGAATTTGATATTACCATTATAGATAAACCTTGGAAAGAAAATGTTGTTGCTGATTTTTTATCTCGTTTCACTAACAGTGATGATAGTTTGCCTGTTGAGGACTCTTTTCCCAATGAACATCTATTCGTACTTTTAGCTCATTCCCCCTAGTATGTAGACATCGCTAATTATTTGGTTGCAGGAAATCTCCCTCCACATATGTCTAAATGAGAAAAGAGAAAAATCATCCAGCAAAGTGCCAGGTATTGTTGGCTCAACAGTCATCTCTTCTACACAGGGCCCGATCTTGAGATTAGGAGATGTGTAAGGGAAGATGAGATCTTTCACATACTGAAAGCCTGTCATGATGAGCCTTGTGGGGGACACTTTGCAGACAAAAGAACAGGGCACAAAGTGCTGCGGATGGGCTACTATTGGCCGACTCTTTTCAGGGATGCTAAAAGGTATGTTTAGTCCTGTGACAGCTGCCAAAGGATGGGCCAGCCCAAAAAACAAATCAGATGCCTCTACAACCTCAAGTAGTAGTTGAACCATTTGATAGATGGGAACTGGACTTTGTTGGCCCTATCAACCCTCTTTCCAGACATAAATTTTACATTCTGGTTTGCATTTATTATATGACCAAGTGGGTAGAGGCTATAGCTTTGGCTAAGGCTAACAACCAGGCGGTGATCAATTTTCTGTACAGCGAAATATTTACCCGCTTTGGGGTACTGAAGGAAGTAGTTACCGATGGGGGACCGCAATTCATGTCACACCAATTTGAATCCTTGCTCCGGAAGTATCATGTGCAACATAGGGTGGCTTCACCTTACCACCCCCAAGCCAATGGTCAGGTGGAGAGTACTAATAAAGTTATTGAATCCATCCTTACTAAAACAATTAATAGCCATCGGAAGGATTGGGCTGACAGGCTTCCGGAAGCACTATGGGCATATCGCATGGCTTAGCGCAACACCACAAGTTTCTCTCCATATTATTTAGTGTATGGAAAGAGTGCCATCTTTCCAATTGAGTTTGAGATCAAAACCCTGAAGACAGTCTCCGAAATGAATCTGGATGTAACAGAAGCCTAGAAGAGAAGATTGAATCAACTAAATGAATTGGATGAGAGAAGCGGTTAGCTGCAGTAGACTAGACTGTGTTGCTTCAGCAACATAGATCCAATTGGCATGACCGATTTATTAAAAATAAAATCTTCTGTGAGGGATACTGGGCGTTACTATATGACTCCAGGGTCAAAAGGGATTTTAAAGGTAAATTACATACAAGGTGGCTAGGTCCATACTTGGTCGATAGGGTATTTGACAACGGCACTGTCCGTCTGGTGACCATTGATGAGAACTGCATACCATTATTTGCTAATGGCCACAGATTGCGACTGTATCGTAAGAATATTTCGAAAGACCCATTCATTTTGCAAATTGCCGCCAATCCAGATTATCAGCTGGCACCAGGGTAGGAAATTCTCTCTGCCTTTGCCAATCCTTGAACTGTAAATCACATTTGAATTATTGTGCATAAATAATGTTTTTTTCTGCTGCATTTTATATTGTTTCTCCCTTTTGCATTTGATCTTCTAGTTTGCTATTGTTTTTCAAAAAAAATTGGCAGGGAAGCGC
Organism: Pseudotsuga menziesii; assembly: GCA_001517045.1. Lineage (NCBI taxonomy): Eukaryota > Viridiplantae > Streptophyta > Pinopsida > Pinales > Pinaceae > Pseudotsuga > Pseudotsuga menziesii. The sequence continues at coordinate 228,204 of LPNX010739989.1, forward strand.
CAGGAGAATGACCAGAATGGGCCTATCGAACGAGAGTAATTTTCCCATGCCTTCCTTCAAAATAAATTTTCCAGCAGCTGTGAACCATTTCCCGGCAGCTGCGACATCTTTCCCGGTGGCTGCGACACCTTTCCCGGCGGCTGCGACATATTTCCCGGCGGCCGTAAAACTTTTCCCTGGCAATCGCGGCTTTTTTTTTATTTTTTCGATCACCAGAAAATCCCTTTTCCGGCAACCGTGAACCATTTCCCGGCAACTGCGACATCTTTCCCAGTAGCTACGACATCTTTCCCGGCAGCCGTAAAACTTTTCCCTGGAAGCCGTGACCTTTTTTTTCGATCACCGTAAAATCCTTTTTCCGGCAGCCGTGAACCATTTCCCGGTGGCTGCGACATCTTTTCTGGCGGCTACGACATATTTCCTGGTGGCCGTAAAACTTTTCCCTGGCATCCGTGACTTTTCCCAATGACCATAAATCCTTTTTTTTCCGGTGGTCGTGAATCTTTCCTGGCGGCTGCAACATCTTTTTCGTCAGCCGCGATATCTTTTCTGGCAACTGCAGTTCTATTCTATTGGTAGATGTCTCTAGTATTAAAAGACACCTTTTTATTTCAAAACTTGAAAACTTGTAGAGGTTACTCCTGTGTTACTGGGAAATTACTTCCTACACTGTTCAATCTGCTAGATATGGATCCGATTCCCCCGCGCATCGACAAGCTGGTCCATAAGGCGACGGTCTTCTTCATAATTCCGACCATATGGATGCGATGGTTGTGTTTCACGGGTGGAAATAATTATGGCCGTATTCCGGTTATAATGATGAAATCAATGAATACACATGTGCTCGGCCTCCGCAACATCAGCAACTGCACGTTCCACCAGTCTCCGCAGGATATCCGACGCACAGTCCCACGAGGTATGGCTTTGATTTATCACATGATTAAGTGTTGATATGATTTAAAGATATCAGTCGTACCTTTATTCGTATCACCATTATGGCCTAATTAACCCTTTCCCTCGTGCAACGTAAACACTAATCACCGCCACCTTCCCCAATTCGGAATCAACTTTCGAACATTTTTTCGTGCTGAACTTTCCAAATTTGCCCATTTTTCTCAACATCTCCGCTCAGCGATTCATGCATCCTCTGCGCTGCAACCTCCATTCTCGGACTCTATAATCCGTCGAGTAGCAACCTCAGTCTGCAGCCAGGATCATGGGGATTCCAACTCGTCATGAACCTTTGAATACACAGGAACTCAGAAAAAATCCTGCAGTTTTTGCCATCTTTCAAGTCGTCGGCTAGATTGAATTTTTTGAGCGACTAGACGGATTCAATCGGGAAGCAGTATTGCAATTTTCTTTAAACCTCACAGAAACTCATTCCGAGGTGTGGGGGCTGCACATAGAATTCTCCGAGGCCATTATATCCGAGGTTACTACCATCCCGCAGGTGGGAAGGGCATGGTTTGGACGACGAGTCCCCACGGCAACTGCACGGGAAGCATTTTTAGTAGAGGGGGACAAAGTTCAATCATCAAGAAGAGGGATTGCACTGCACTCATTGCGGTGACCATGGGACCAGGTGGCTATCTTTCTCAAGAAATACATCACTTGTGAAGGTAGGTACCAAACTATTTATAATTCTGAAATGCCTTTATTTTCTCATCTCCGCCATGGCACTTTAGTAAACATTCCATACTATCTGCTTCATGACTTGCGTCATATGGTGGCATTCGTCCAAGACGCTAAGCATCCATTTGCCTCCTTGAACCACCATGGTCTCATCAAATTAATAATTTTAAGAACCCTTTCCCAGCATAATATAACCTGGGAACAATTCACAGCTCGAGCTCAGGAACCCGCTCCCTTACCGGGTGTCCCAATGGAACAGGAATAGGTTCAACTACAGCAGGAGGACCAGAGTGCCTCCAATATAGTTGGGGGGAGGGATGAAACTGCATCAGAAGAAGAGCAACCGAGGGCACAATCAGAGCAATTTGGGGAGGGTGTAGATAAAAACCTTGTGGAAAACCCCGACAACAAGGCAGCTTTGATAGCAGAAGGTGAAATTGGAGCAGCACTAAATGCTGTGACAATTGAACCTGAAGGTGACAGAGCCAGGGCAATAGAAGAAAATATCGGGCTAGTAACCATTGAATCCTCACCTGAGTGGGGAGGAGGAACTTTAATTGATGAAGAATATCCTAAGGGGCAAGAAAACATCCCTTCGATCTCAGCCGTGAATCCCGATATCCTAGCTCCACAAAAGAAAACACCACAAAGAAGAAGAAAGAGATCAATCAAAGAACTTAACATAACCTCACCAATCAGAAGGAAAAGAACTAAATCAGCTACAGCAGCAGAGGCAGCCAGAAAAATATGGGAAACCCTAGAGGCACAGGTTAAGTTCCCGATCCTTGTACTGAGGCCAATGGATGCTCCACAAGGGCCAGTCGAAGAAAAACCCTGATTTGAAGAACTTACGACTGAGAACGCAGTATTAAAAGAGGACGTCCAAGTACTTCGAAGGGAATTGGAAACATGGAAGGAAACCTGTAGAAAACAAGGTGAAAGGAAAATGTATACATTGGTGGAGGCCGCAAACCAACTAGAGGAATCGAACTCTACCGAGCCTGGAGAGGAAGATGAGCGATTAATCTATCCCAATTGTGGGGAAATATTCAAGGAGGTAGGCCACAAGATTATAATTCGCACCTGTACAGCACAACAGTCCGTGTCCACAATGGAGGAAGCTACAGAAAAAGAAGATGTTGTCACATAAGAACCAGCATCTTTAACCATCCGTGCTGAAGTTGCCACCAATCCTGTGACAGAGGAGCTAAAGGATGAAATCATGTATGATGATGGGGACATAGATTGCACTGTAACCCCAGAATGCTCCCATGACATAGATATTATAGAGCCTGAGCCACAAAGGCAAGATATTGATGAATTTGAACAGGGTGCTGTAATACAAGAACCAACATCCATGAGTATACTTGTCCAATTGGCTGAGCAAATGGGAGGAGAACCTGGGATGGAGGACACTATGTAGCTTAATGAAGAACTTTGCACAGCAACCCCAGAACATTCCCAGGATACAGAGCTCATAGGAGAAGAATTGCAACAACAGGAGGATGAAGGGGTAAGCCAAGATGTTGCTACACAAGAACCAACATCCTTGGAGGTTGCAGCAAGGACTCCTGAATTGCAATTAGAAGATAACCTTGGACTGGATATCATGCCCGATATACATTGGAGCAAGGATGAACAGGTATAGACACAATCCTCAGGTGACACTGAAATCCTTGAGGAGGAGCTGCACACTGAGGAGGATATCCAATCTCAGTGGCAGAAGGACAAGGAAGACACTATTACACAAGAACTAGTGTCTTTAGAAGCAATGAATGAAGCCGCTGAAGAGAGTCTAAGGGATGTTGCTATCACACAAGAACCAACAACTCTTGAATCAAATTTGGAAATGCAGGTTACCCAAGAAAAAGACACTGTTACATAAGAACCAGTGTCTCTTGGAATGGTGAACGTGGCTGTTGAAGAAAATCCAGGAGGAGTTGCTGCCACACAAGAACCAACAAGTCTTGAACCAATTTCAGAAATGCAGGGTCCCCAAGAAGAAGACACTGTCACACAAGAACCAGTGCCTCCAGAAGCAATGGATGTAGATGCTGAAGAGAGTCCAAAGGAAGTTGTTGTAACACAAAAACCAACAACTCTCATAGTAAACTTATATGTCCTAGAAGACACTGTCCCACAAGAACCAGTTCTTCTACCCCTTAGAAATTTCATTGACTTGGACTTAGATCAAGAAGAGCATCATAAAAAGGAAATCTTGAACCTAACAGCAGAAGTATCAACTCTGAGAATGGAAGTGACCAAATGGAAAAGTCAGGTGGAGGAGTACCAGAAAGGGATTATTTTTCTTAGCGAGCATAGGAAAATCATTAGGGGATTGGAAGAGAGTTGGGAAGAAGAATGAATGGCCCACCGAGTTCGAGAAGAAGAGCTACAGAGCAAATTGAGAGAATTGAAAAAGTTCCAATCCATGCAGTAGGAGAAGGAGCAAATGTATGCTCTCTCTCAAGAACTCATGGGCACCAGGAAGCCTTCTTCCTCTTATCCAGTATTCCTATTTGAACAATTTGTCTGGTTTAAATTGAAGGCTGTACAGGAAGGGAGGTCATTCAAAATCACAACCTCAGCAAAGTTCTTGGAGACATTCTTTGGAAGCAATTTTGAGGAGCATAATTTGCTGTGTGAACTTTACTTGCATGAGATGGCTTGCCCTCTGGACCACCACTCAAATCCTATTCCATTTACAGGGGATGTTCAGCTAAGAGATTTTGCCTCTTTTGTGAGCAATCACGCTCAGTGGGAAAATTCTTTTCAAACCTTTTCTCATAATGAAGCTCACACTAACCTATGGATTCGAAGTGAGCCCCAGAATCCTGGTATTCTTTTGGCTCGGTACAGAGATTTCCTTTCACATCCTCCCCAGGCATAGCATATAATGAGACTGCAGGAAGAGGTGATTTCCACTTGCACCAACTACATTTCCAGACACCAATAGGTAGCACTGGAAAGGAGTAAGCACAGATGGCAGGCTACCTCCTCTGCACTCAAAATCCAAGATCCCTACTGTTTCAAGAATTTCAAGCAGGCACTTCCCAGAGTCAAGGGCTATGTAGGAAGTATGAGGGAGTGTGGGATTAATTTGTTGGGCTTGAAATTTAAATTCCCTCTCATTTGGTGGCTAGCAAAACCATATAACGTGGATTTTTCCTTAACTAGGGCAAAGGAGCAGCGATGCTGGAAGTATTGGGTTACTCACAGAGGCTTTTTAAAGAAAGATGAGGTGCCTGAGTTTACTTACAATTTTTCCTCCCTCAACGAGCATAGCTCAGTGCAGGATTCAGATTCCGAATGATGCAGGTTGTTGCATGAGGACTTGCAACAAGATAGTTGGGGGGAGATGTTGAGCCCAGAATTGGTCCCTTTTTAACCATCCTTGATCACCTTTCTTCCCCTATCTTACACCATTCAACAAGTTAATCAGACCTGTTTTCCTCACTTTATTCCCCAAACTGCCAAGGTATGACTGATCATTGCTTTATCTTATTAATGCTTATGATTGTGATAATTAAGGCTATGTATCTCTCAAATGTGCTAACATGTCATGATTTATGAAGGTAGTTTGAGATAAGTAGACTGCAGGAAGATGGGGCTGAACAAGTCTCAAAAGGAGGAATATTCGCTGCTCAAGATGATCCTCGGCCCTCCTATCATCAATTAAGGCACGTGGTTTTAATGTGACATCCTAGACGGAGCTGTGACAAGGAAGTTGTAACAAAATGCGCTACAATTCAAGATCTTTAGTACATTACTGCTCGAGTATAATTGTGATAAGGGAAGATCGCAATTCCTGGGACAACTAACAACTTTCCCATATTTCTTATATCTTTACTATGCCACGTTTGTAACAGCTAGTGTTATTTAGGGCGCCTGAAGATCAAAGATCTTCATGGCTTCCATTTAATAGGATTGGATGTTATGATCTGCATGTATAAGTATGAGGAGTTGTCTTGACCCAGGGGGTTGGAAAATAGATAATTCATTCATTGTATTAGTAGTGGAAACAACTTGTGTAATCTTTCTTTCTTTAATATAAAGAGTTACCTCTAGTTTAAGGGAGCTTCACGTTGTTCAGCCAGCATCTTTGTGTGAAAGCTGGGCCCGCATTCCATAGATATTGTTGAGTTAATTTAGGACTTTTTAATTTAGTATTGTGTGATGCTTTGTTGATTCTATTTCCTTTGCACACAGTTGTAGTAAGTGTGGATTTACAATATAATTGTGATTACATTTTCTTGAGATCGGTAAGTGGTACAGAGTGACATTCGACTGAGTAGGTAACTTTCTTTATGCAATTCATGTGGTAGTTGTACACAGTGTTGTTCATCCTACAGTTTTAAGTTGTTATCCCACGAATCCTTGCAATTTATCTTTACTGTTACGATTGTTGACTTTCATTCCTGTAATTCAATTTCTCAGCGTAGCTGAACTCAATCCTTTGCAATTGAATTCCTAGATTAATATTTGATTTATGTTTATGGATTTCAAGAGTAATCAAATTGAATAGGTGAATTACTTGTTCAGTGATGTGAATAGGATTTCCTTTTTATCTGCAATTGTCGTTTGATCATTTTTTTTCCTTGATGCATGGTAGAAAGTAATTGAAACTGTAGTATCTAGAAGATGAATGGTATTACACCGATTCTTGGGATGGGCAGATGAAATTCCACATACAAACCCACCATAACAAACAAATAAACACAATATAAAATCGTCATATGCACAACATAGAATAATAACCATGGCAATTGTATAAAAACAATTTATATATATTTACACAATGGTTATCAATTCTATTACACAGTTGCCATTAAAAACCGAGAATGAAGATTACACAGGAGTGCCAATGGGCTATGGCACCATTGCAAGCAATTGTGCATCCCATGGCTCAAAATTCCCAAATCCCAAAATATTAATTTACATAAACTTATACACAAAGCCCGTAGGGCTTAAATATTTGTTTCATGGATTAACATACTTAACAATTATAAAACCCAAGTCTATTAATTACAATCCCAAAGGAGAAATCGAAACCCCACATCATAAACCCCCAACCAAGAAACAAGTCGAAACGTAGTTCTTCCCAAAGGGCCGAGAGGTGGCAAGCATAAGCTTGTACATCAGGCTTACCATGGCCACTTTAGTTCAATTTTGAGCTAGTAGCAAAGATCTGAGCTATGCCCTCCTCACCTTCCCTATCACTTGCAAACACAACAATATGACAAGGTTGAGAAGTATGCAATGAAGAAGCCATAAACCAAACGTATAATGCAGACTCAAAGCCAAAATGTAGCTTACCTTTGTCATTTTGGGCATTTCCCCCTTCGCAACACAAAGCTAAGACCTCATACCTCAACAAACCCAAATGAAATTCCAAGTTCATTTTGAGCCAAGCCCTAAGCTTGCAGTTTCCACGAAAACCAAGGAGCATTAATGACACGAGCTGGTGACCATTATCAAAATTCCAAACCCCCTCTTCCATAGTTAAGTTTCATTGCACTATCGTGTATTATCACTTTCCATGCAAAAGCTTAAACCATGTTAACATATGGTTCCACCATATGTTATATTCGCCACCCCCAAAACTTAACACATGCCATATATTATTACAAGGTTTTGTGTAATACATAAACCATTTTTAGTATGAGCTAACCGAAATTCCTAACGTAAGAATTGTATTACCTACCTATTTGGTTTGAACATATGGCATGTTCCCTAAGCTTAATGCTTATAAACCATGGCATATGGGATATGCCATGGTAAATATCCTGGCTTTAATAAAACTGCAAGTTTAACCTATCCATAAAAGACACGACAAATATGTTAATACATATATTAAAATATAAATGGGAAAAACATAAAAATACAATAAATGATATATATATCATTTAGATAAACCAACTAGGTTAAATAATTAATAAAAATAGAGTTTACCATGCTAACAGGCTGAGTCAGTAAAGGATCTTCTTAAGCAATAGTTGGTATGATAATAACCATTTTGTTTAGCACTATTTAAATCTTCATCTCTAAGTGTAATATGCACATAAGATGAAATAGGTGCCTTAGTTCAAAGAACTAAGTAAGCCTTCGAACAAGTAAACACCTGTACCTCTCAAACCATCATGGGATAATGAGTCCTACCACTCCGCCCACTTTGTTTCCACAAACAAAGTTAAGTTAGGACATTATAAATAACAAGTACGACTATGCAGAAAGGACAAAGCATTCAAATCCAGTAACGATACATATGCGACAGATGTATAAACATAAGACTAAGCAATAAACAACAATATGACATTGTAAGTAAAATACATTAATAATAACTTACAGTAAATGATAGAACATAAGAACAGATCATGAGTAATAGTGGTACATGAAGTGCACGATATAGTTCTGCAAGTCAATAATGTTTCGTCTAGGTAGTTTTTACTAGCCTACAACTTTTTTTTAAAAATTTTTGGGGACATTACAACACAGGTGCATGGGTAAATGCATGTTTTAGATTATCAAAGGAGCACTGTGCAAAATAATACCAAACAAAAGGTGTATCCTTTTTAAGCAACCTCATTAAACTGTGTGTCCTTTCTGCGTAATTGTAGACAAAACGACGTAAAATTTTTTCCTTTCCTTGAAAACTTTGGAGTTCGGCTACATTCATTGGAGCAGGTAGGGCTAGAATGGATTCCATCTTCAAAGGATGGATACGAATGCCATTATTAGAGATAATAAAACCAAGCAGTCTGCCAGTTTCGACACAAAAAACACATTTGTGGGGGTTCAAACAGATGTTGAAATGACGGCATTTGACAAAAATAGCTCTCAAATGATCAAGATGAATGTCCTGCTGCTTGGAATGAGCGGGTCAGTCATCAAGATAGCATTCCAAAACGTGTTTACTATCATGAAAAGCGTATGGCATGGTGCGTTGAAAAGTAGCACCAGCATTCTTCATACCAAATGGTAATTTTTGGTAGGCAAAGGCTTTCCATGGGAAAATAAAAGTTGTCTTGTGTTGGTTTGATGAGAGAATCTCTATCTGATTATAGTCAGAAAATCCATCCATGAATGAAAAGATGACACTTTTGGTGTAGTTATCGATTATCTGATCGATATAGGGAGTGGGGAAATTGTCATTTTGACAAGCCTTATTCAAATCCTTAAAGTTGATACAAACCCTAATAGTACCCTTCTTTTTGTTCACAGGGACTATATTGGACACCCATTCAGTTAAAGGAACAAGGTAAAAAAGATGAGCCTTTAGAAGTTTTTCAACTTCTTCCTTAATGGTTGTTTCTTTTTGTGGATGTACTTGTATTTATTTTTGCCGGACTAGCTTGGCCCAAGGGTAGGATTTGATCTCATGAAAAACAATGGAGGGATCGATCCCTGGTATTTCTTCATATGTCTAAGCAAAGAAATCTCGAAATTCCTTGAAGAAGCTCATATATGATTGAACCTCGGAGGACAAATAATTCTGGCCTATATGAATGTTCTCTGAAACACCTGGTTTCATTAATATGTCTATGGGCATGGTTTTAGTAATATTGCATAAATTTCCTTCAGAATCGACACTACGAGCGAGTATCAGAGACTGACGGTCCATGACAATTTCATATGAAACATTTGATGCGAAGTGCTCTTCTACCATATGGCAAGGGGGGATGAAAGAAGATTGATGATGATGGTCTTCCCAAGGAATTTACTCTAGCAACATAACTTCCATTATGGATTCATCTGTAGGAAGTGTATGTGAAAGGTAATCTAGAGATGAGGGGGTTATCTAGCCAATATGGTAGGTGATAGTGATCTGAGGCCATCAACAAATGGTCATTGATGGTAGGGTCACTAGTGGATTGTATTACATTGTAAACTTCTTCAAAAGGGGTAAGGGATGATGATATGTCAACAATCGATTTTCCTTTTTCTATAATAGTGTTAGACATCATATTAATGGATGCAATTTGTAGAGTAGGAGGAGGATTTGGTAATTAAAATACTCCCATGAGTGAAGAATATTTGATGAGGCCTACTCCTATGTCCTGATACTGTGGGGTATTCAGAAGCGGGATGTTGCTTACATCATTGGTAATATCACTAAGTGTGATGAAATCTAACTGATCTATGGTGTCAAGCATTCCTTGGAATGGGAACTAGACGATTTGAAAAATGGTCAGTGCTGTAGTTTGCATAGCATAAAACCAGTTACGACCTAGGAGTAGGTTGTGATCCAAAGGAGCGTCAATGACCTCAATATGAATGGAGACTGATTTTCCCCCCAATTCGACCTGGATAGCAGGAAGTAATCCATAAGGTTGAAATCCATGACCATCAAAATCCTTGAGAGTGGTAGGTGAATGATTGACTTCAGGATAACCAATGGGTCTCCAACAAGACAGAGATATGTCCGAAGTAGAGGCTCCCTCGTCCAAAACAGTACGACGCATATTATTTCCAGAAATTTTGGTGCTGATCTAAAAAGACACTAATGTTAGAGCCCGGTCTTAAAGTCACCTAGTTTGAAAGTGATGATATTACTATTTTCAGGATCCATGGCTCCAAGTGCTGTGAGAATTTTTTTTTGCTAGGTGGGACAAGTTTGGATTACTTCTAGGGCCGACATAGCGCATGGTTCTTGGGGCAAATATTATACAATGTTATAGTATTGGGAAGCACGTGCGTTAGGATTGATAATGGACTTATGAAAAGTACTCTTGGGTGGGAGAAATATTGGTTCAAGCATAGGTTTTTCAATTTGAATACCATTACTAGGAGGAGGTGTGGAAACTGAAGGCTTTTCAGATGAAACTTCATCAGGTTTCTACTATGGAGGAGGGTCATAACTATGTGATATTGTGTCCAAGTTAATTGTTTCACTAGACATCATTCTAACTTCATCAGTGGATGAAGAAGGTTCATGCAAGGATTGATGATCAATCAATCGTTGTTGGGATGGGAAAGGGTCTTTGAGAACTACTGGGTTGGGTGAACTTTTCAAAAAATTGTTAACTTCCTCACAATGAGTACATTCTTCGGTGAAATGATCACCCCCACAGATTAAACAAGGATATTTTACCTTTCTCTTACCTTTTGAATATGCATCAAGATGTTGTGGTTTATTATGTTTCTGTTGATTGTCTGGTTTTTTCGATTTATTATTTCCTTTCTTCTTTCCTCCCAAAGATTCAATGGATTAAACCATGTTGACTTAAGCAGAAGCAACATGAGAGGATGCATTTCTTGAGGGTGGTGCAAGTTGACTTGCTGGTGTGGTTGTTTGGTTTTTCTTCTTGGAAGACTTGGCCATTGTTTGTGTTTGAATTGAACCAAGTATACCATCAGCATATGGTTTAGTTACAAGTCTAGATGGATCAGTTGTGGGTCAAGGAGCATGGGGAATTGAATCATGCAAAACAACTAACTGAGAATAGACCAAGTCTAGGTACTAAGCACAGCTAATAGCTTTTTCCTCAATAACAACACCTCCCATGGCAACATCTCTAGAAATAGGTGGAAGTAAATAGTTTGTAAACCAATCAGCCAGTAATTGATCAACAATGGGAGCCTTGATTAATCTACATCTTCTTCTCCATTCATGGATATGATCAAAGATATGGGTTAATGTGGTTTGATGAAGCGAGGTCAACAGTTCTGTACCTATTTCACATCGAATTGGTAATTGAAATTGTGTTAAGAATTCCATTGCTAAGGCATTGAAATCCCATAAAGAGTGTTGCGGTAGCTCTATATACCATTTTGTAGCAATTCCTATGAAATTTATTTCAAATAATCATAGACAGATCGAGCCATCCATCAAAGAATTGGATGAACAACATAGATGAAAAGTCATCACATGTTTTTTAGGATCCTAACCAGGTTTACCATCAATCTTTGGTATATCAGAAGGTAACTTGACCGGAATGGCTGGCCAAGAGGGCTCATCATGAATTGGGTCATTTATCAATATGGATAGATCTAGAAGATCTAATATATCCAAAAATGGTAATTGTTGATTGGGTTGTGGGTACTGGTAGTACTGATATGGCATTTGTTGACCAGTAGGACCATATCCAAATTGGTAAATGGGAATTAATGATTCCCCTGAGGCTTGTTTATTAGGTTGTTAGTTACCAGAAGGTCCATTAGGAGGTGGGCCACCTAAGGGAGGTGGACCCTCGAGGATTGTTCCTCCAGGTGGTGGTCCTCTAGGAGGTGGGCCTCCAGATGGTGGTCCTTTGGAAGGTGGGCCTCTAGGTGGTGGTCCTCCATGAGGCAGGCCTCCAGGTGGTGGTCCTCCGGATGGTCCACTAGATCCTCCAGGTCCTCTAGATCCTCTAGGTCCTCCATCTCCTCTCATAGTTCCTCCAAGTGGGCCTCCATACCCTCCAGCAGTATTGACAAAATATCCTCCATTAGATGGGACATTAGACCAATTCAGTTGTCCCTAGGGTACAAACACATTTCCAGGGAAGGGCATTTCGAGATAGATTCCTGCTGACGGTATTGGTTGATAATATTCTTGAACCGTAGATGGTTGATTCCTAAGATAAGTATATCGCTAAGAAAGCGAAGAAACAATAGGTTGGACCCAAGAGGATCCCCCTTGACCAGAAGTAAGTACAACCATAGTGGTATTGGGAAGAGGAAATTTTTCTGCTGGTGGTCCAGTAGGTAATTTTTTCCCCGTACTAGAAATATCCCCTCTAGTAGGTAACCGAATTTGTGCTAGGGGTTACCCCCCAGGTGCAAAAACTATTGGAAAGCTCGAAACAAATGGGGAATTTTGACAACGAGAGAGTGCTTGGATTGGATTGTGACTAGTGGTAGGGGTGGAAACTAGATTCTGGGTAACCAAATTTTGAGTTGGTGATTTTGGAAGTTGAGCTACATATGGTGACGAAAGGGCACGATACCTAGGTGGGGTGGTTCTTGAAGGGTTGGGAAGAGGAGAAATAATTATCCTTGACTTTTCTGCATTTTTCAAATCTTTTGCACGTGTGTGCAACCTCCGCAAACGCTCAATATATTCCTAGAAAAATTCTTCATTTGACAAAGCATTCTAAAGCCTTATCCTTAAAGGAGCAAGTATATCTGGCTCTGTTGTGGTAGTTATGTACTCATCAATGGTTTTCCCTAGATATGTTCTCCAAAAATGAGCATTTGGGCCATACTCTGCCTTTATAGTTTCATCAGGTGGGTGATTAATAGTCTAGTCGAATGAGCTGGGTTGACCCTGTTAAATTTTCATATGCTAAGCTATATCATTAGTAATTCATTTCGATTTCATAACAAAAGCATATAAACAGGATCACTGAAAGATAGACAAGCACAACCATACAAAAGGAGAACACAAAGATTTTTCCTGGGAAAACACTAAAGGGAAAAACCTAGCAAAAGCTTCCTCAATATAGATGCCCCAAAAGATAAAAGATAAAACCAACAAGGAGATCAAAGCCTAATCCTCCTCCTTCTCCAGCTACTTCTCTTCTCCACTAATGCGCTACACAAGTGAGAGTGTGTGTGTCTCAAATGAGGAGCACCACACCTCTATTTATATTCATCCATTCACTTGAATTAACTCATCCGACATGTAGGCTCGAGTTAATCATGTAGTCTTGAGTTAAACATGTAGGATCAAGTAACCACACTGGGGTGCTAATGACCCACCTTTACACTTAGAGGGGACAATCTCATGACTCTTATTAGTTCTTCTGATTAGAAGCATCGGGGTACAAGATAATAAAATTGGTTCTCCCGGTAGGACCATCGAGGACCACAAAAGATACATATAGAATATTCTTCGAAGTTACAATATTTCAACACTCCCCCTTAACGAGAAGGGTATTCTACAACAACATCAACAACAACAATAGTAGGAGAGGACATCATCAACATCATCAGGATAACACATCTATAAATCATTGAAAGCTTTTCAACATCATATAGTATTCGTCTTCAATATTTGGCAACAGCAACTCTTTAATCAACATCAACATCTTTTGACCTTTTGATCAGCAACATCTTCAACATTTTAATCTTTCGATCAGCAACATCTTCAGCACTTAGACCTTTCGATCAACATCAACATCTTCAGCACTTTGACCTTTTGATCAACAACATCTTCGGCACTTTGACCTTTCGATCAACAAAATTTTCAGCAACATCTTCAACACTTTGACCTTTCGATGAGCAGCAACATCTTCAGCACTTTGACCTTTCGATCCTCACCAATATCTTCAGCATTTTGATCAGCAATATCTTCAGCACTTTGATCTTTCGATCAGCAAATACATCTTCAGCATTTTGACCTTTCGATCAGCAACATCATCGCATTCTGATTAGTAACATCGTGATCAGCACCATCATCATACTTCAACTCTCAAATAGAATAATCATCATCATATTTTGATCTTTTGATGAGTATGTCGTCATCATCACATACTGATCATCATCATTGTCATACTCTGATATTTTGATCAGTACATCATCATCATCATATTCTTGATTGTTCGATCAGCACATCATCATCATACTGTGATATTTTGATCAGTAGATCATCATCATCATCATAAAAACATCATCATCATGAAAACATCAACATCATCATCAACATCATCATCATCAAAAAATCAACATGATCCTTCCTTTCAGAATTACGGGATCAACATGTCTGTGGTACTCAAACGATCCTTCTTGTCAGAATTACGGGATTTAGGTCTTTACGGAATTACTAACAATCCTTCCTTTCAGAATTACAGGATCAACACATTTGTGGAGCTTAGATGATCCTTCCTTTTGGAATTATGGGATCAAGTCTTTACGGAGATACTAACGATCCTTCCTTTCGGAATTACGAGATTTATGTCTTTACGGAGTTGCTAACGATCCTTCCTTTTGGAATTATAGGATCAACACATTTGTGGAACTCAGACAATCCTTCCTATTGGAATTATGGGATCAACACATCTGTGGAACTCAGACAATCCTTCTTGTTGGAATTATGGGATCAAGTCTTTACGGAGCTACCAACGATCCTTCCTTTCGGAATTACGGGATTTAGGTATTTACAGAGTTACTAACGATCCTTCCTTTCAGAATTATGGGATCAACACATCTGTGGAACTCAAACAATCCTTCCTATTGTAATTACAGGATCAATTCAATGATCCTTCCTTTCGGAATTACGGGATTTAGGTCTTTACGGAGTTACTAACGATCCTTCCTTTCAAAATTACGGGATCAACACATCTGTGGAACTTAGAGAATCCTTCCTATTGGAATTACAGGATCAATTCAATGATCCTTCCTTTTGGAATTACAGGATTTAGGTCTTTACGGAGTTACTAACAATCCTTCCTTTAGGAATTATGGAATCAACATAGTTGTGGAACTCAGACAATCCTTCCTATTGGAATTACGGGATCAACACACGTTCTCGAGTACCGAAGTCACCAGATCTATTCCGAATTGAGGTTCAAGGATGATACAATCCTATTACCTTCTCGATGACCGAAGTTCACCGGATCCATTCTGAACCAAAGTTCAAGGATGATACAATCCTACCACCTTCTCGATGACCGAAGTTCACCAGATCCGTTCTGAACCGAAGTCCAAGGATGATACAATCCTGCCACCTTCTCGATGACTGAAGTTCACTAGATCCGTTCTAAACTGAAGTTCAAGGATGATACAATCCTGTTACATTCTTGATGACCGAGGTCACTGGATCGCTTCTGGACATATGTCCCAGGATGATACAATCCCTCTTCATTCTCAAAGACCGAGGTCTCCGGTTCACTTCTGGACATATGTCCCAAGATGATACAATCCCATTGCAACATCACTACTCCCCCTTTCAAGGAAGGTCTTTCGAAACCACACCAAGATTGTCTCGAAAGTGTTCTAACTTTACTCGGGACAGAGGCTTCATTAGCACATCACCATCTAAACCATCATCATCTACATCTTCAGTATGTGAATACTGAACTATCACCATCTATATCTCCAGTATGTGAATACTGAAAGCATCATCTATATCTTCAGTATGGGAATACTAAAACATCATCATCTTCATCTTTATCTTGTATGTAGAAATATCGAATTTCTATGTGTTATGATGGAACACGGGGTTCTCTATTATCACAACTCTCGTTATCACATAGAATCAATGTAGTATCCATCTTCAAGTCAAGGAGACCTGATATCAGTTTCCGAATCCATATGGCTTCACAACTTAGCAGAGAAATCTACCATGTATTCTGCTTTTGTTGTTCTAAGAGAAACACTGGATTGTTTCCTACTAAACCATGAACTCATAGCAGACCCCAAACAAAATCATCTACCTGATGTGCTTTTCCTGTCTGAGATACTTCCAACCCAATCTGCATCTGTATAGCCATACAATATCTAGTCATGGCTACCATCATAGTATAGACCAAGGTCTATAGTCCCTTTCAGATATCTCATCATGTGTTTTGCAGCTACTAGGTGAACCCATCTTGGTCGAACAAGATATTGACTTAAGGTGTTCACAGCAAAACAAATGTCTGGTCTAGTATTTTTTAAGTACATCAATGACCCAATGATCTGTCTATAATGAGTCACATCTACTAACTCTGATGAGTCATCATCTAACAGCTTCAGGTTGGAGTCCATGGGTGTGGCCATGGCTTTGCATTCTAGCATATTTAATCTCTTCAATATCTCTATCGCATACTTTCTCTGGTTGAGAAATATTTCTTCTGAACTTTGTCATATTTCCAGACGTAGGAAATAGTGCATTAACCCAAGGTCTTTCATCTCAAATTCTTCTGCTAGTTTCTTCTTGCTTTCCATGATCTGTTTCTCCTTCCCTATCAAGAATAAGTCATC